>JALIGW010000008.1:18987500-19317500 GCA_023053685.1 Diadophis punctatus similis
GTGTCCCTCTTTCCATTTTTTGTACTTGTCCTTTTTGTCTTTCAATTTATCAGAGAGATCTTTGTGCTGATTTCTTCTTGGATTTCGTGGTACTTTGCTGGACTGGGGTTTTATGATCTTATTTTTTAGTTTCCCAAGCTTCTTGTGTTGTTTTTCTCTTTAGGATTTCCAAGAAATCTTTCCCAAGTTCTCTCTGAGTTAGTTAAAATCAGCTCTTTTAAAATCTAAGACTCTGATATCATTATGTTCTATTGCTTGTGTTTGCATTATGGTGAATTCTAGTCAGTGGTTGGTTTCAATTTTTTTACTACCAGTTCTGTAGGTGTGGCTTTGCTTGGTGGGCATGGTTTAGTGGTCATGTGACTGGGTGGGCATGGCTTGGTGGTCATGTGACTGGTTGGGTATAGCTGGGTGATCATGTGACTAGGTGGGCGTGGCTGGTTGGACATGACTGGGTGGGCATGGCCAACTTGACTTCACTCACTTCAAGGGTTAGGGTTAGGGTTAGGGTTAGGGTGCCTGGCCTCTCCTTGCCTCAAAGGCCTCAACAAGATACAATTTCCCTGCCTATTTATTTACTACTACTGAACATCCAAAAATACTATTTAATCCTATTTATATATGCCATATACATATTACATAGTATAGAGTGTGTATAGGCACACAAAAAGATACATTATCTACTATATATACTGTATGTGTATGGAGAGAGAGAGAGAGAGAGAGAGAGAGAGAGAGAGAGAGAGAGAGAGAGAGAGAGAGAGAGAGAGAGAGAGAGAGAGAGAGAGAGATATTCTAAAACCATACACATTCAACCTCACTTACTACATTTGGAAAAACACACCCAGAGTCCACTTTCTGCCACACATTTAACTTCTGTACATTAAAGCATTACACATGCCTTCAGATGTTCTTCCCTAGTTTGCACATGACTGTTAGAGCCAGGAGAGGTCACGGATTGAGTAAAATGTGGTGAAACTTTATTTATTTATATTTTATTTTATTAATGGTTCTTATAGGCCACCCAACTCCCATGGGACGTAGGGCGGCGTATAGCATAATATAAGATCAATATAAAACCATAACATGATTAAAAATTACAAAATGTTAAAAACACATCAACATTCATACATGGGGGATTGATCTCAATATCACCCCGCCTGCCGGAAGAGCCATGTTTTAATGGCTTTATGGAAGGCTAGCAGGGTGGGAATAGTCCGGATCTCCGGGGGGGAGTTGGTTCCAGAGAGTGGGATCTCACACAGAGAAGGCTCTCCCCCGTGGGCCCGCCAGCCGACATTGCTTGGTTGAAGGGACCCGGAGGAGACCAACTCTGTGGGACCTAACTGGTCGTAGGGACGTAGTGGTAGGATGCGGTCCCACAGTTATCCTGGCCCTGAGCCATGTAGGGCTTTAAAGGTTAAAACCAACACCTAAAATTGCATCCGGAGACTAATGGGCAACCAATGCAGCTGGTGAAGAATATGTGTTACGTGGGTGTACCTTGGGACACCCACTATGGCTCGCACAGCTACATTTTGCACCAATTGCAGTCTCCAGATGCTCTTTGAGGGTAGCCCCATGTAGAGTGCATTACAGTAATCCAGACGTGAGGTGATGAGAGCATGAGTGACCATGAGTAAGGCCTCTCTCTCCAAGTAAGGTCGCAATTGGTGCACCAGGTGAACCTGTGCAAAGGTCCTTCTAGCCACAGCTGATAGATGTTGATCCAATTTTAGCTGTGGGTCTAGAAGGACACCCAAATTGCGAACCCAATCCGAGGGAGTTAATTTCTCTCCCCCGAGAACCAAGGAGGGGCAGTTGACAAAGTCCCTAGGAGGCAATATCCATAGCCACTCGGACTTGTCAGGGTTGAGCTTGAGCCTGTTCATTCCCATCCAGACCCTAACATCGTCCAGGCATCAGCACATCACATCCACTGCTTCCCTGAATTGAGATGGGGTGGAGATGTACAACTGGGTAACATCAGCATACTGCTGATACCTCACCCCATGTCGTAGGATGATCTCACCCAGCGGTTTCATGTAGATGTTAAACTGCGAGAGGACCGAGCCCTGAGGCACCCCGCAAATCAGGGGCCTAGGGCTCAACCTCTGTCCCCCTGTCAACACCAATTGCATCCTATCGGAGAGGTAGGAGGAGAACCACCATAGAACGGTGCCCCCCACTCCCACCTCCCCAAGATGACGCAGAAGGATACTATGGTCGATGGTATCGAAAGCCGCTGAGAGGTCAAGTAGCACCAGGATGGAGGAATGACCGCCATCTCGGGCTCGCCAGAGATCATCCATCAGCGTGACCAAAGCAGTTTCTGTGCTGTAGCCGGGCCTGAAACCCGATTGAAAGGTATCTAGATAATCAGTGTCCTCCAATAACCGCAGGAGCTGAAGCGCCACCACTTGCTCAACAACCTTCCCCACAAAGGGAAGGTTGGAGACCGGACGGAAGTTCTTTAAATCCGCTGGGTCCAGGGAAGGCTTCTTGAGGAGGGACCGTACCACCACAACTTTTAATGGTTGCGGCATAGATCCCTCCCTCAAAGATGCATTCACAATCACCTGGAGCCAACCGCGTGAAACCTCCCTGCTGGCCGAAACCAGCCAGGAGGGACAAGGTGTTGAATAAACAAGTGGAGGCACTCATCGCTCTCACGGCCTTGTCCAAATCATCAGGAGTGGCAGGTTCAAATTCATCCTATAAAACCAGACTAAGACCCATCCCTGTCAACTCGGCTGGTCCTGTCCAATCGGAGTCCAGGTTCATCCAGATCTGAGCAACTTTATCCGCCAGAAACTGAACAAACACCTCAGCTCTACCCTGCAAGTGTTCCTCGTCCCCCCCTTTGTTAAGGAGGGAGCGAGTCACCCTAAACAGGGCAGCTGGGCGTAAATGGGCGGATGCAATAAGAGCGGGAAAATGCGAACATTATCGCCACTAAATAAGACCTAATGAAGGTTCTTAATAGTGTTCGATCAGATTCAGCTTTACTGGCTCTCCATAGTCGCTCTAGGCATCTCTTCTGGCGTTTCATCTCCTGGAGCTCCTCAGTAAACCAGGGAGCTCTCCAAGATCCACTGCCTCGGAGAGGCCGCAAAGGCGTAATCCGATCCAAAGCCCCTGATGCTGCGTTATTCCACGCAGCCACCAGGGACTCGGATGAATTGTGTACTAGGGATTCAAGTATCTCCCCAAGTTCCCTCTGGAATCCTTCGGGCTCCATTAGGCACCTGGGGCGGAACTACCTAATCAGTTACGCCTCCCTGCGGAGGAGGAGTGGAGCCATAAAATCCAACCTCAGTAGGAAATGATCTGACCACGACAAAGGGAAGATGGCTAAACCCCTCAACTTCAGATCATCTCTCCACTGCCCAGAGAGAAACACTAGGTCAAGCATGTGACCTCCCTCATGAGTCGGACCCTGAGCTACTTGGGTCAGGTCCATGGTTGTCATGGAAGCCATGAACTCCTGAGCCGCATCAGAGGATTCGCCGGCTGAAGGCAGGTTGAAGTCCCCCAGTACCATAAGCCTGGGGAACTCAACCGCCAACCCGGCTACCGTCTTGAGCAGCTCCGGCAGGGCCTTTGCAATGCAGCTGGGAGGCAGGTACATCAGCAAAAGGCCCACCTGAACCCCTAAGTCCAACTTCAGAAGGAGCGTCTCACACCCAACAATCTCCGGGGCAGGGCTCCTACAAGGACAAAGATTCTGGCGAGCTATAATAGTCACTCCTCCACCCCTTCCCTGGGGTCGCGGCTGATGCTGAACTAAGAACCGGTCTGGGCACATCTCTGAGAGGGGAACCCTCCTCTTGGCCCAGCCAGGTCTCAGTAATACATGCCAGGTCTGCCCCCTCTTCCAAGATTAAATCCTGTACGAGGGGGGCTTTGTTGGTAATAGACCTGGCACTCAACAGCAGCAGCTTGAGCCCGGGGTCCTGACATCCCTGGTCACCAGGTACTCGGGTTGAGCTAGTTGAAACCAAACCAGAGGGGCCAGAACAAGAAATTGCTTGGATACAATGAGTTCTCATTCCCCGAGAGTGGCCTACCCCTCTGCTCCCGCTATACCTACCTCTCCCCATTATGACCGTAATGCTCCGACTCTCCTCCCAACCGGAGATCCCCTCTCCCCCACTGATCTCCCTCTCCTGAGGCAGGCCATCCATTCCATTCATTCTAAGTCGGGGATCAGACTCCAAACCCCCTCCGCTTCTGTTTCCACACTCAGCAGAGGGGGCCAGAGCCCAAGCACCCGACTTCTTCATTTCTTCCAACCATTCAATCTACACATACACCAAACAGTCGTAATCTTACACACACACACAATGTATCAGAGGTAGATTCACAAGTTTAAAACAGAGGGAGAAACCATCCAAATGAGGGTATGCTAGAAAACGGATCCCCTGCCTTTGCCCCGGCCTCGCAACTGTTCTGTCCTTTTCCATACAGCGTCTTTGAGGTCTTCCAAGGAGAAACTTCGGGAAGTTTAAAAAGTCTCCAGTTCTTAAAATCTGTATGAATTTATCATTCTTCATAGTATAGTAATAATCATTGGGGAGTTGATAGTCCAGGGGTCGTAAAAAGTCTCCCCTACTCAAATATTTTTGGGAGTCCAAAGTCCCCCTCCCCTTGGTATGTGATCAAACTCTACCAGAGGGGGGGGCTCCCCTGCAAGGAATGTAAACGCCAGGGGAAAGTGCTGGTCACCGCAGTAATCCCAATAGTACACCACATCTTCTTCTCGATCATAACGGTCATTAAAGCGACCGGAAGCACCCACGGAGGCAGAGATGGTGATAGATGGAAAAAAGGCCACAGTGACTACAATCACCTCGGGCTCTAAAAGCCTCCCTGGGTACAAATGGCAGCCATGGAGGGCAATGCAGCGTTCGGGAGATATCCCTACGCGCGTTTAATACAAGATTAAACCCTTACCAAGCAGCCAAAATGCTGGTAAAACTCAGATAAAGGTGGCGGTAATACTAGCACTCGATAAACGTTCCCCCGAATATCACAGATTGGGGATAAGTCCCGGAACGAGCCACCGCTATGCCGCCGCTATGCCGCCGCTATGAAAATAATGGCGGCGGCTATCTCCATGGTGGGGCTTGGGGACCTGGAAGTCGCAGCTCTAACTCACGGCCGCAGGCCCAGCTCAAAGTGCTCCATTCACAGTCAGTCCATTCACAGTCAGTCCGCTATAGAAGCGCTAGTTGGAAAAAGGACTTTCTCACAAAATCGTACTCGATCTCCCTTGCTGAGACTGGAAAACGGAGCCCATCCTCACACACACCACAGCTGATATCTCTGAAGAGGCACAGCAAAGCTCCCAGCCACCAGCAGCAGGCATGCCGTCCGAGCTTGCCGTCTCCTCCTCGGTCGATGGCAAATCCGCCCCTCTATCGCTTTAGTTGATGGTTCTCCAAGTCTTGCAAACTTCCGTCAGGCCTAAGAGAAACCGGCCCTCACGGCGTCCCTGCCACTCCAAAATGCTCACTTAACTCAATTAACAATGCTCTTGGTTAGCAACCAAAATTTTGGGCTCAATTGTGATCATGAGTCAAGGACTATCTCTACCTTCCTCTGCATGGCAGCCTTGTCCTAGTAAACTGCTTCTCCTTTCTGGCAATTTTCCTCTCTGTTAGATGCATCAAAATAATCCAGATGATGTAAGGTTTCCTGCTGCAGCAGAGGGTTGGACTAGATAACCTCTGAGATACCTTCCAGCTTTTTTGTTTTGTTTTTTGCTGTGCTGTTTCAAAGCATCTTGTGCCAGGGTTTGTGGTGCTTCCTTCCTCTTCTTTCTCTCTCCCTTCCTTCCTCTTTCTTCTTTTCTCCTTTTTCTTCCTTCCTTCCTTCCTTCCTTTCTCTCTCTCTCTCTCTCTCTCTCTCTTTCTCCTTCTTTTTCTTTTTCTTTTTCTTTTTCTTTTTCTTTTTCTTTTTCTTTTTCTTTTTCTTTCTTCTTTCTTTCTTTCTTTCTTTCTTTCTTTCTTTCTTTCTTTCTTTCTTTCTTTCTTTCTTTCTTTCTTTCTTTCTTTCTTTCTTTCTTTCTTTCTTTCTTTCTTTCTCTCTTTCTCTCTCTCTCTCTCTCTCTCTTTCTTTATTTCTTTCTCTCTCACCCTTCCTCTTCCTTCCTTCCTTCCTTTCTTTCTTTTTCTTTCTCTCTTTCTCTCTTTCTTTGTCTCATTTTTTTCTTTCTTTCTTTCTTTGTCTCATTTTCTTTCTTTCTTTCTTTCTTTCTTTCTTTCTTTCTTTCTTTCTTTCTTTCTTTCTCTCTCTCTCTTCCCCTTCCTCTTTCTTTTTCTTTCTTTCTTTCTTTTTCTTTCTTTTTCTTTCTTTCTCTTTTTTCTTCTCTCTCTCTCTCTCTCTTTCTCTTTCTCTTTCTCTTTCTCTTTCTCTTTCTTTCTTGTGTCTTCCCCCTTCCTTCCTTCCTTCCTTCCTTCCTTCCTTCCTTCCTTCCTTCCTTCCTTCCTTCCTTCCTTTCTTTCTTTCTTTCTTTCTTTCTTTCTTTCTTTCTTTCTTTCTTTCTTTCTTGTCTCTCTCTTTCTCTCTTCCATCTTTCTTTCTTGTCTCTCTCTTTCTCTCTCCCTTCCTCTTTCTTTCTTTCTTCTCTCTCTCTCTCTCTCTCTCTCTCTCTCTCTCTCTCTCTCTCTCTCTCTCTCTCTCTCTCTCTCTCTCTCTCTCTCTCTCTCTCTCTCTCTCTCTCTCTCTTCACCTGCTGTCCGACCCTGCCCAGAAGTGGCACATCCCCAGTCATGGGCTGGATGTGGGCATCAGGACCCAAGGCAGAGGGGAAGGCAAGCGGGTGGCAGTTGCCCAAAGGTCCCATGGAAGCTGAGTGCACCAGGCCCAAAAGGCGAGTGAGCATCGCCATGTCTCCCCAAGGTGGCTCTTCGGCTGACTGCAGCAGGTTTCCCTCCCCCGCCGCCAGCATCAGACTTACCTTCTAGATCTTCCACACACCTCCACTGGCCTGAATAAGGGATCCCTGGCTGCCCGTGAAGGTAAGGCTGATGGCGGCCGGCCCTTGGGGGAGATGCCGTGCTGGAGTCGAGACTGTTGCTCTGAGAGGGCAGGCAGATGTCCTGGGGCTGCCATGCTGAGCTCCAGGCAGTGGCAGGTGGTGGCAGCAGCCAAAAGGGGAGCACCAAGCAGCAGCAGGCAGGGGGGTGGCAGCAGTGGCCAAAAGGGGAGCTCCAGGCAGTGGCAGGCAGTGGCAGGCAGTGGCGGCAGCTGAAAAGGGAGCTCCAGGTGGTGGCAGGTGGGGCAGCAGCAGCCAAAATGGGAGCTCCAGGCAGCGGCAGGTGGGGGGCAGCCCTCAGGGCCCTTGAAAAGTGCAGGCTTTCCTGATGGGACTTACAGGAGTCTGACTCCCAAAGCACAGTGCTGCAAAACTCTCTCTCCCAGGCAAGAAGAGCAGTGGGGAGAAGCAGCAGCCACTGACCTGGAGAGCACATGATGGAGAGAGAGAGAGAGAGAGTGTTTCGCAGCACTGCGCTTTGGGTCCTGGTAAGTCCAGAAAGCACTGCGCCAGAGAGAAACAAGATTCAACATGTTTCTCTCTGCCTGGCTTTCTGGATGGGACTTACACTTACAAGACCCAAAGTGCTGTGCTGCAAAAGACTCTCTCGCTCTCCCAACAAGAGAGCGGTGGAGAGAAAACAAGTCACCGGGGAACAACACTCCATGTGATCAGCAGCTGCTTCTTCTCTCCACCACTCTCTTGCTGAGGGAGCATCTTTCACAGCACAGCACTTTGGGGACCCATCCAGAAAGCCAGGCACAGAGAAACAGCCAGGCCGGTACTTTCAGTGCCCACGAGGAACTGAGGCTTGGAGCAGTTTTGAAGGTTGTTAAGAAGGACCAATCCTCGGCCCCATCCATGGGTTTTCAAGCCCGGGCTGCTTGGAGTGAAAAGCTATTGCAATAGCCCAGGCTTGAAAATGCATGGCTGGGGCTGAGGAGTGGTTCTCCTTTACAACAATGTTCCTTGTGGGCGCTGGCATGCCTTTCTCTCTGCCACCAACTGTGGAATGAAGGTAAGATTGGGAGCCTGGTGGGGAAGGTGGGGACGGTGCAGCAAGCTCCAGGGAGGGGGGGGGCTAGCATGACTTACCTGTAGGCAGGAGGAGGCAGCTCAGATGGGTGGGAAGGCAGCTTAGGCAGGCAAGCTGCCCGGGAGCTGAGGAGGAAAAGGAAGTGACTGGGTGGGGTGGGTGGGTGGGGTGAGTGAGCGAGCGGTGACCAGGTGACATGGTCAGCCAGTGGTCGCTACCAGTTCTGTGAGCTAGGCCAAATTACCACTACCAGTTTGCCCAAACCAGTGCGAACCGGTAGAAACCCACCACTGATCCTAGTATGACATGGTCACTCTCACCCAAGGTTCCTGAAATTTCAACTCCCTCTATCACTTCTTCTCTGTAAGAATTAAGTCCAGTATGGCTGTCTCTCTAGTTCCCTGCTTTATCTTTTGGACAACAAAGTTGTCAGCTAGGTTGATCAGGAACCTATTCCATTTCTCACTTGGTGCAGAATTAGTCTTCCAGTTGATGTCAGGGTAATTGCAGTCCCCATTACTATTGTAGTGTGTTTCCTACATATATTTGTTAATTGGTTAGCAAAAAGTACATCTATTTTTCTGCTTGGTTGAGTGGTCTGTAGTATACATCTATGGCAATGTCATTCTTTTATATTGATCCATATGCATTCTAGGAGGTTTTTGTCTTTGGTTTCGTGCATTTCTGTAGCAATATAGTGGTCCTTTACATAAAGTGCAACTCCACCTCCTCTTTTATGTGGTCTGGGTTTTTTTGAACAGTTTGTATCCTTTTATCAGTATGTTCCAATCATGGGTTTCATCCCAACATATTTCTGTGATTCCAACTATATCATAACTACCTTCATGTATTAATAATTCAAGTTCACCCTTGTTGTTCCCCAAACTTTGTGCATTTGTATATAAGCCCTTGAGATTTATTTATTTATTAGTGAGACTTATATACCGCTTCAAAGTGCAAGCACTCTCTAAGCAGTTTACACCATTAAGCAATGTATATTTATATTGCCCCCAAAAATCTGGGTCCTCATTTTACCTATCTCGGAAGGATGGAAGGCTGAGTCAACCTTGAGCCGGTGAGATTGGAACAGCTGAACTGCTGATCGCAGTCAGCTAAAGTGGCCTGCAGTACTACACTCTAACTGCCGCGCCCCCTCGGCTCTTAATCTTTATGTCTAACTCTGATCTTTATGTCTATCTCTGGGTATGCTACCTATGTCTCTTATTTGGTGTTTGAATTTGTCTTTCTTCCAATCCCTCCTTACCTAATACCTTATTATTTGGTCACCCTCCCCCCTTGAGCAAGTCATTTTCTGAAAACATTTTTCCCAGTCTTTGTGAGGTGCAGCCCATCCCTTGCCAAAAGCCCATCATGGAGGTAGTGCAGGCCATGGTCCAGGAATCCAAAGGTTTTTTTGGCAACACCAACCCTTTAGCCAGTGGTTCACTTCTAGAATCATTTGTTCTCTTACTTGGTGTTGACCTTTTGTTGACAGTACAGATGAAAAAACTACTTGTGCACTTAACTCCTTAACTTTCTTGCCTAGCTGCTCATAATTACTCAATATTGTTTTCAAGTATTTTTTGTGTCATTCGTCCCTACATGTAGTAGTAGAAAAGGGTAGCAATCTGTGGGTTTTATTATTTTGGTAAGGTTTTTATTTCTTTGATTTCTGCTCCAGGGAGACAACATACCGTATTTTTCGGAGTATAAGACGCACCGCAGTATAAGATGCACCTAGATTTTAGAGGAGGAAAACAAGGAAAAAAGTATTCTGAACCAAATGGTGTAATAATATATTATTTAATAAAATACCAGTATAGCAGAATACTTTTTACAACCATGACTTTTTACAACTATGTACACTTTTTACAACTATGTACACTTTTTACAAACTTCAAATTTGATAGTTTTAAGTCTTGTGGACTTCAACTCCCAGAATTCCTCCTCCAGTTATGCTAGCTCAGGAATGGGAGTTGAAGTCCACAAGTCTTAAACTTGCCAAGTTTGAAGACCCTTGAATCCCTAACCCCTAACCCAGGGGTCTTCAAACTTGACAGTTTTAAGACTAGTGGACTTCAACTCCCAGAATTCCTCCAGTCATGCTAGATGGGGTAATTAGAAGGCAAAAACACCAATTTTTGCAAAAAATTGACCATTTTCAGCCTTTTTTTTTTTTTTTTTTGCAAAAACGAGGCATGCAGAGGGTTTGGAAAGCCTGCAGAGCACTCATAGAGGGTGGGGGAAGGCAAAAACACCCCCGTTTTTGCGAAAAATGGCCCATTTTTTGGCTGTTTTTTTTTTGCAAAAACAAGGCATGCAGAGGGTTTGGGAAGCCTGCAGAGCACTCCTAGGGGGTGGGGGAAGGAAAAAATGCCCCCATTTTTTGCAAAAAATGGCCTATTTTTCAAAAAAATGGGATGCAGGGGTGGGGCTTCGGGAGGCCAAAAATTGCTGTATTTGGTGTATAAGACGCACCGACATTTCCACCCTCTTTTGGGGGGCAAAAAGGTGCGTCTTATACTCTGAAAAATATGGTACCTCTCTGGATTGACCGTCTGCTTTACAGACAGCCTTGGCTTTGGTTTATTCCACAACTGAATATTATGCCAGCTTGTGGCTTAATAGTGCCCACACTCAAATGGTCATGTCCAACTCCACCAGACAACACATATCATCTCTGGCACATTGCATCCTATGCCTGTGCACTGATTACCAGTACTTAGCAATATCATGTCAACCCACATTAGAAGACAACAAGCTCCCATTCAGATATGGTCACGGATACTGAACAACAAGGCTCTTCCTATCACCTGAACAATGTATAGGCCATCACAAATTTGAAAACCTGTGGCCAGCTTGGAAAACAACTACTCACTTAACATCTACCCAGTTTAACCCTAGAATGCCTGGAGAGAGGAATGGTCCAAGGTACCTTCTTGTGGCCTGACCATTAGTGATCCGTCTACCAAACCATCTGGTTTTAATCTGTCTCGATTTGTCTGGTCAAAATTGAATTGAATCAGGTGTGATACTAGAATAAGTGCCTCTGCCCTGTATCAATGGGGATGGAAAGATTCCCCTTGTTGTGATTGTGGTGTTGATATGCAAACTATTAAACATATTGGGCAAGATTGCCCATGATGTGTGTTCTCTGGTTCCCTAGAATATCTGCATGAAGCAACACCAGAGGCGATTGCCTGGATAGCTGAATTGGACATCCAGTTATGAAGCCACTGCTATACCCCCATTTTATTTATAATTACATGGACTGTTAATATATGTTTACTTCTGTTATGTTCTCATTATACACTAAATAAATAATAATGGCTGGGTTTCTATTTTAGGTGTCTTATTCAGTTCAGTGCATTGTACAAAATAATATAACTGGGAGTTTCTAGTGTTTAAAAAAGTTATTTGACTTTGTAATGACTTGCCTATAAAAATAAAAATGCTTTGAACTTCAAGTAACCAAACAGAACTGAACTGAACTTCTCATTTTCAGCTTTAACATAACTGAATCAACTCCAGTTCAGATAAATACAGTTTAGTAACTAATCACCAGATGAAATAAGCTGAATAACTCTGCTCTTTAATATAATTGCACACAATTGTATTTCCTCTCAATTTCTTTTTTGACCTTTTAAAAATTCCTTTTCCTTTAAAGCACATACTATCTGCAGTTCTGAACATTTTTCCAATGCATAATGTACTGAGCAAATCAATAGATGAGGAAGAATGAGTCCCTTCCTTGTAACCTCTGTTTGTAATATACATCTCAAGACATAAAGTTTGCCCCAGAAATTTAATAATAGTCTTGTATAAAATACCTGTCAGTGACAGATGCTTTCTTTCGATTTTGTAGAATTTTTGGTTAGCTTTGTTGGATTCTCCCCCCCCTCCCAGGAATATTGACTGGATATTAAAGAGGTTCATTTTTATATTAAATATTAGTTAGAAAGTATCATTAAAAATTATTGGATTTTAGGATCTCGAGGAAAAATATCACACAGCATCAGTATCTTAAATTTAGAAAAAGATGAAATATTGAAATATTTTTAAGTTTTAGAGCTTTAGCTCTCATTCAGAAGTAAATTTATGGTATTTCTTAAAGCTTATGAACTGCACAGAGCCCTCTCTCCTTTTTAGTGTTTATATCCTATACTTTTATCCTGTTATGAAATGATTGTTCACCTTCCAAAGTCACTTGTTTGAGAAGGGTAGCAATAAAAATTGAATAAATAAACAAATTAGAAGATTAAAACCTTCACTACCATAGTTACTACTGTATAGGCATCAAAGGAGATTGGAAAAGAGTTAGTGGTGTGGACCCCTTTTTCCTTTGTATATATAAGAAATACCTATGCAGAAATGGTTATTAGTCAACTGAAGCCATGTATGCATATCCATGTATGCATGTATGAAAAATCCTTCAGGTCTAGCTCCTTACCCAACCTATGGTCACTAGCCACAGTCATTCCTATCTTCAAAAAAGGAGATTCAAGTAATGTTGAAAATTATAGACCAATCTCTTTGGGTTGCGTCACCTGCAAAGTCATGGAATCAATCATAAACCAATCCATTACACTCCACTTAGAAACTAACAACCTACTCTCCAACAAACAATTTGGTTTCAGAAAAAAATTATCCTGTAATCTACAACTCTTACACTGCAAAAACATATGGACAACTCAACTTGATCAAGGTAAAACAATAGACACAATTTACATAGACTTTTGTAAAGCCTTTGATTCAGTAGTACACAACAAACTACTTCTGAAACTAAAATCCTATGGCATCTCTGGACCCCTACATGATTGGATAACTGCGTTCCTGTCTAACAGACAACAAGTGGTTAAAATAGGGAGTGCCCTATCAAATCCTGCTCCTGTCAACAGTGGTGTCCCTCAAGGCAGTGTTCTAGGACCAACACTCTTCATACTCTACATAAACGATCTTTGTGATCATATTATAAGCAACTGCGTTCTCTTTGCCGATGATATTAAACTATTTAACACCACCGACAATGCTACTACCCTTCAAAAAGACCTCGACCATGTAGCAGAATGGTCAAACAACTGGCACCTTCAAATCTCAACCAACAAATGCTCTGTCCTACACATTGGCAAAAAGAATCAGAATACAAAATACAAACTTGGAGGAAACGAACTTGTAGATGACCCTCACTCTGTCAAAGACCTTGGAGTACTCATATTCAATGACCTAAGTGCTAGAGCCCACTGTAACAACATTGCCAAAAAGGCTCTGAGAGTTGTTAATCTAATCTTGCGTAGCTTCTTCTTTGGCAATATTACACTGCTAACCAGAGCATACAAAACATTTGTTAGACCAATTCTGGAATACAGCTCACCTGTTTGGAACCCGCACTGCATAACAGACATTAATACAATCGAGAGAGTCCAGAAATATTTCACTAGAAGAGTCCTCCATTCCTCTGCTCGCAATAAAATACCTTATTTCACCAGACTTAAAATATTGGGATTAGACAATTTACAACTACGCCGCCTCCGATCTGATCTAAATGTAGTTCATAAAATCATATATCAAAAAGTCCTTCCTGTTAATGATTACTTCAGCTTCAACCGCAACAATACACGAGCACGCAATAGATACAAACTTAATGTAAACCGCTCCAAACTCGACTGCAGAAAATACGACTTCAGCAACAGAGTGATCAGTGCCTGGAATGCACTACCTGACTCTGTGGTTTCTTCCCCAAACCCCCAAAACTTTAACCTTAGACTGTCTACAGTAGACCTCTCCCCATTTCTAAGAGGTCTGTAAGGGGCGTGCTTAAGCACACCACTGTGCCTACCGTCCCTGTCCTATTGTCCTCTATTATCGGTACATTTTACTTATGTTATGTTTATACAAACAACTACTATCCTGTACATGTTTGACAAATAAATAAATAAATAAATAAATAAATAAATAAATAAATAAATAAATAAATAAATAAATAAATAAATAAATAAATAAATAAATAAATAAATAAATAAATAAATAAATAAATAAATAAATAGTTTCTATTATTATGAAAAAGTAAAAGTTGGCAGGACCTAGGGGGAGAGCCTTCTCTGTGGGGACTCCGGCTTTCTGGAACCAACTACCCCCAAAGATCTGAACTATTCCCACCTTGCTGGCCTTCCGGAAAGCCATTAAGACATGACTCTTCCTGCAGGCGGGGTGAAAATAGATCTTAATTCCCCCATGGATGATTGGTTTTTCTTAACTTTTGTACTTTTTAAAACTGTTTTATTGTATTCTGATTGTTCTTTTTTCCTGTTGTATGCTGTGCTGAGTCCTACGGGATTGGGTGGCCTAAACGAACAAATAATAATAATAATAATAATAATAATAATAATAATAATAATAATAATAATAATAATAATAATAATAATAATAATAATAATAATAATAATAATAATAATAATAATAATAATAATAATAATAATAATAATAATAATCAAGAACAGGCAATTCGTACAAATGCCATAAAGGCCAAAATTGATAAATCCTCAAATGATGCTAAATGCAGATTATGCAAGGAAGCTGATGAAACTGTAGCCCATATGCTCAGCTGCTGCAAGAAAATCGTGCAGACTGATTACAAATTACGGCACAACTCTGTTGCACAAATGATCCACTGGAATTTATGCAAAAATTATAACATCCATACTGCTACAAACTGTGGGAACACAAGCCTGAAAAAGTCACTGAAAATCAGATGGTCAAGATCTTGTGGGATTTTTGTATACAAACAGACAAGGTACTGGCGCATAATACACCAGACATCACGCTGGTCGAGAAAAACAAGGTGACTATCATTAACATTGCAATACCAGGGGATAGCAAGGTCAATGAAAAGGAACATGAAAAAATCGCAAAATACCAGGACTTAAAAATCGAAATCCAACGATTATGGCACAAACCAGCAGTGGTAATTCCAGTAGTGATTGGAACACTGGGTGCTATCCCAAAAGCACTGGAATTACATTTAAAACAGCTCAAAATTGACAAAATCACCATCAGTCAAATGCAGAAAGCCGCACTGCTCGGTTCCGCACATATACTTCGAAAATACATTACGACGTCCTAGACCCCTGGGTGGGGCTCGACTAGTAATCAATGCCAAATCCGGCGAAACAACTGGCCGCTGTGATACAATTGTATAATAATAATAATAATAATAATAATAATAATAATAATAATAATAATAATAATAATAATAATAATAATAATAATAATAATAATAATAATAATAATAATAATAATAATAATAATAATAATAATAATTTGAAGGTAGATCTTAATGCCTTATTTTACTGCACCAAAGGAGTCGGAAATCAATGCCTTTTTTTCTTTTTTCTTTTTCCCTTGCTTTCCCCTGCTATCCACTTCCCTTTTTCCTTTCCTACTTTCCCTAATATTTGCTTTTGTATTCTTTTTGTATGTCATATTATAAATTAATAAAACTATACAAAATGTAAAGAAAAAACCCCCAAAATAGATCAAAGAAAAATGGAAGGAATATGTTGAAATACTGTACAGTAGTAATGCCAACATAGAACATATTTACAATATATAAAGAACTTTGTTATTTTCTCCAATGTATGAAGATATTTTAAATTTTATTTTGGCTTTCTAGGATTTAACCCAAAGGAACTGAAGATGCTTCTTGGATGAGAAGTGAAATATCTTCAAGAAAAAACAAAGAAAGTCCTGTTACATTTTGAAAAAGCACCTTTGGGACAACCATGACCAAAAGATTGAAAGTCTCCATAAACTTCTAGGATTCAACTATATTTTTCAATATGTATGATTTAAAATCTCTCCCATCTCTTTTTAAGTTATTAATTTAAAAAAATGAAAAGAAGAAGACCTAGGAGAGATCCTTAAGGCATCTTGACATTTTTTTCCATGAGATAACCTTTATATTCATGGAGGAGGATTTTTTAGCTTGCTAATTCTCCACTTAGTTGTAAACCATCCAAATCCATGTTTATTCATCTTGCTAAATAGAATATAATGAAATATTCTATCAAAGGCTTTGCTGAAGACAAAATATATTATATAAATCTCTCTCAGAATTTAGTAAGCAATTCAAACAATTCCATTAATTTCCCATAATTCCTGCATTGTTTTCAATTTTCTTATAAAGATAAATGTCTTCACAATATTCTAGAATTTTCCCAACTATCAGAATCAAACTGACTTTGGATTGACTCTGGACTATAAATTGCTAGATTGTTCTTTTGTCTGGGATTTCACAAATTTTTATTTTTCCTCTTTATGAAGGAAGAAGCAACATTTGCCCTCTTCCAGTCTTCAGTTTAACATTTTTATTGAGTTATAAAGTATTATAAAATACAAAATACAAAGTAAATAGAAAAGTGGGGGGGGGAAGAGAGGTGAGGAAAAATAAGAAAGAAAGAAAGAAAGAAAGAAAGAAAGAAAGAAAGAAAGAAAGAAAGAAAAGCATTGACTTCTGACTCTCTCTGTTACAGTAAAATAAGGCATTAACATCAAATCACAGCTTTTTGCTTTTCCATAATAGTATGAAGAAGTCATTTCTATAAAGATCTATCAATCTAATCTGTAAAACCCAAAGTCAGAGTTTCATTCTTTTCCACATCAAGCCTGAAGTTCAGAAGTGGTTTCCATGTGGAAACAAAAGTACTAATGTTCTTTTATTTAATCAATGTAGTCAGTTTTGCCATTTCAGCCAACTCTGCAACCATTTGTCCATGTTAAGAATCGAAGTGTCCTTCCATTCCAAACTCTAAGTATGGCACATCTAACAAAATGGTTATTAAAATCAACATTAAATTACTTTTATCATACCATAAGTAG
Source organism: Diadophis punctatus similis (assembly GCA_023053685.1). Lineage (NCBI taxonomy): Eukaryota > Metazoa > Chordata > Lepidosauria > Squamata > Dipsadidae > Diadophis > Diadophis punctatus. Next base: position 19,004,453 of record JALIGW010000008.1, read on the forward strand.
CCATGCCATCCAAATCTTAATTCATGGCCCTCTAGTTCAAATAACCTCTTATTCTGGAGGCTCACCTATTCTTTTGCCCAGGTCAAAAAGCATGCATCAAAATACAATTTCATATCTGGTAGACCAACCCCCCTCTTTCCTTAGCATCTTGCAGTAGCTTATATCTAATTCTTGGTTTTTTGCCTTGCCAAATGAACTTAGAAATATCCTTCTGCCATTGTTTAAATGAATTATCAGTTGTAAGTATTGGTAAAGTCTGAAATAAAAAAAGCATCTTTGGTAAGATATTTATCTTAATTATAGAAATTCTACCCAACAGTGATAAATGCAATTTATCCCATCTTTGTAAATCCTGTTTAATAAATCTCCAAAGAGGGACATAGTTATTGTTGGGTTCCAATACCAAAGAGTCAGGAGACAGATTGAGTGACTTCAGTTCTTTATTAGTTACAGTGAGCAAACTTCAGCGAAAGCCCAGCCAGAGGCTTCAGTTTAAATAGAGAACTCCGGCTGGGAAGAACCAATCAGTGATTACCTTCTCTGCTCAATACAACCTGGTTGTAAACATCTCAGCTAACATGTAAATCCCAGGACACAACATCCCTCCCCTCTTAGCTCAGCCTAACACATTTGCATACAAAATCACTGAGGTACGCAGGACGCCTTGTTTCTCTAGTTGACCTGCGCAGTTCAGTTTGGGCGTCGACCTGGGGCAGAGAGGACGTGTTTTCTCTCTCTGGCTCCCTCTGTGGAATCTGCTGGAACGGTTTGGGTGTAGTCTCTGGCTCAGCTGGAACGTACTCATCGCTATCGCTGGGTGGCACCGCCAGATCGTCAGATAAGTGATCCGGCTCCCTCTGTTCTGTCCCCACAAAGCACACAACCACACAAGCAGATTGCACACACTTATTTAATGAAACAAAGGCTACTAATAAAATGACTTAGTAGTAAACAAGATGCACACACCAATTTACAAACTGTTATCAGCAAGCAACCAGCTATCAATTAAGCTTCATTAATAGCTGGTATCAGTTCAGGAAAGGAGCAGCCCCTCCTTTCTCAGCACTGCCAAGAGGTACTGAAGGTTCCAAAGGCCCAGGCTGCACAAGCTGCGGATGGGTCACAACACCCTCGGACCAGTAGTAGCTGTAGGGAAAACATTGTTAGGGTCTACTTCCCAATCAGCATTTAATGGCCGGCAGCTGCGTAATTGGTCGACATGGCACGGCCATTTTCTACCATCTTCTAGATCTACCACATATGATTTTGGCACGGTTATTTCAAGGATCTCCCCAGGTAGCCATAGAGGGCCTTTGGTGAAGTTCTTTGCATACACCGGGCAATTTACTTTGAATGTTCTTAATTGTACCAGATTATTTGTTTCTTTCCGGTTGGAGTAGCTAGGATGTAATCTATCGAGGACAGACTGGAGCTTATGGCCCATTAACAGCTCAGCAGGGCTTTTGCCCATGGCCGTACTAGGGGTAATATGTTGCACCATTAGGAATTTGTTTACGTGGGCCTGCCAGTTGCCCAGTCCCAATCGGCCTAGTGCCTCTTTTGTAGCTCTAACTGTTCATTCTACCAGCCCATTGCTACTAGGGTGAAAAGGAGCGATTTATGTATGTTTAATTCCTAAACTGGCTAAGAATCCCTCAAATGGTGTTGCAGTAAGTTGTGGCCCATTGTCTGACACAATTGTGTCTGGCAGCCCGTGAGTAGCAAACAGTTTTCTTAACACCTTAATTACAGCATCGGTTGTAGTAGTAGACATTATTGTTTTTCAAGCCATTTTGAGTATGCATCGACTATTACCATGAATGTTTGACCATGAAATGGACCCGCAAAATCTATGTGGATGCGAGACCAAGGGGCCCTCGGTTGTTCCCACTCCTGCACGTGGGATTTGGGGGGGATGTGACCCATTCCTCTATGTGTTTGTCCATGTTGGACCACCACACATAGCTTCGTGCCAGTGCCTTCATCCTAATGACCCCTGGGTGCCCCTCGTGTAGTGCCCTTAGAATATCCTCTTGTAGCGACAGAGGAATGAGGACGTGATCTCCCCACAATAGGAATCTCCCTTGCACCGATATCTCATGTTGTCTTTGAATTTGGGCTTTACTGGCCCTTGTGGCCACCCCCTCCACACCCAGTTCAAAATGGTGCGGAAATCAGCATTTTTGGTGGTTTCGGCTGCAATGTCAGCCGATGTGATTAGGCCCGGCCCAGCACAGTCAATTAAAAGTACTGGGACGCCCGGAGTGGGGTCATCCACTAAGTCCGGTAATGGGCAGCGGCTCAAAGCATCTGCATAACCCATGGCTTTGCCAGGCCAGTGAACTAGTGTATAAGAATAGGCAGCAGATAGGGTTGTGGCCAAACACCATGGTGACACAGAGTTCCCCTTGTCTCATAGGGGAATCCCGATATCCCTGTCACCTGGGGATCTGGTTCAACTAGAACCAAGTCAGAGCTGCCCTGGAGGGACGGTGAGGAAGTGGGACACTGCCGGCAATCTGGAAGGGGGCTGCAAACCCACCAGTGAGCTGGTATAGAGCCAATGACCGACGGCATTGGAAAATGACTTGTAAAAGTCGTCCAAGTCGTGGCGGCCACGTATGGACAGATTGATTGCTTGGAAGTCATCTGGAAAGGAAAGGGAACTTAAACGAAGGAAAAGAAGAAAAAGAGAAGTCTAATTGGGTGAGGTTTTTTTTCCACCGGAGATGTAAATTGGACTTTATTTTAAGCTTGAAGTGGGACAAAAGTTGGAAAAGATTAAGAAGCAGCTAATTGGCAAGTGGAAGATTTTAGAAAAATAACTCAAACACCAGCAATTAAAACCCAATGTTGGAAAATCTTGAGAATTTTGGAATAATCACAAATTAAGAAGTTAATGGACTTAAGTTGTATTGATTTATATTGATTCAAATATATAAAGACATTGAACAAAAGGGAAAAACCTATGGGATTAAGCAAGAGTGCCATCTTCTGGCTAGAGGATTTATATTAACTGTTTACCAGTGGTTATTTATGTAGCTGCTGACCTTGAATTGAGAGCTTATCTTGGATACTACAAAGCAGAGGTTATTTTGTCTTCATTTGTTATAAAAAAGAGTTTTCATCTGTTGTTTGAATAAACTTTGAATGAACTTTGAAAAGGCAACATTATTTGACACTATTTGGCACAGGAAAAAGTAATTAACACTAGGCTGTTGATAGACATTCTTAGACAGCTGGATTTATTATAAAGGTTCTTGAATTACGACATTGGTAACACGGAGGCGAGTGAATAGGAGGAGTTTGCAGTTTTCTTTAAATACTATTGTGAAGATCTAAGGAGAGATTTTATGGAGTTTGAAGATGGAATTAAGAAGCAAATACACAAAGTAGTGGATAACAATGAGATTTCTAATAAGGACGTAATAAGGACAACAATAAGGATTTTGAAAATATGATGGCAGGAAATTCAAAGCAAAGAGCTGGAGAAGAAGTTAAATTGGAAGATAAAGAACAGATGAAAAAAGACATAGAGAATTATACAGACAAAAAGAAAGAAGAAGATTTTGAAAATGGACAGATAAATGGTTATATTATAAATTATGATGATTACACTGGGATGAACAGTGAGAAGGGAAAAATAGGGCATGGGCAGAGCTATTTGATTTGGCAAATTAAAAGGAAGAAAGAAATAGGGGGGAGGGATTAAGAAGAATAGGAAGTGAATTTACACAAATACCATATATAAAGAAGAGAAAAGGAAGAAAGAAAAGAGAAAGAAATTGGGGGTACAAAATGATAAGAAAGAAATTGGAGGAGTCCAGAAAAAGAGAATGGAAATTTAAAGAAAATGGATGATTGAGATTTGATTATTACATAATATTTTTGCTTTGTTTTTTCTATTATGGGTATTATAAATTTTCTAATAAAAGTAAATATAATTACTAATAAAAAATTTAAAATTGCTAAATATTTATAGGTAACATTAGAGGAAAGAAGAAATGTAAGTAGAATTAATGAAATGTACTAATGTGCTATAAATTGATATAAATCTATATGTGGCATTAGAAGAAAGATCAATATAAGGAAAGTGAATGCAATTTTTAAAATCTGTATAGAGATGGAACTTAGATGATTACTATTTTTTGAATATATTAATTAATTAATATTGATAATGAATATGCTTATTAGTTAAAGAATTGAATTTCAAACATTTCAATATAATTACTAGTAGATTCATGTGGTAATTTTCTGTGGAAAGCATTTATATTTAAATTGGACTTGGATTAAGTTAAAATTAGTGAATATGCATTTGTACCACCTGTGGGAAGATAAATTATGATGTAAAATAAATGAAATGATTGATTATCTGGAATTTTGGAATTTGAATTTGAATAATTTTATCCTCTTTCTTATTTGATAGGTTATCTTTTTGAAGTATACAAAGAATTTATAACTGGATGTTTAATAGTAAATATAGTAAATATAAGTAAATGTGGAATTTTTAAAGGATAAGGGTTTTTTAGTCATATGGAAAATAGGGAGTAAGAGGGGGGGAAGTGAACAATGTATAAGAAAACAAGGATGAGAAAGATAAGCACTATGGCCTAGATTCAAGAAGTTAGAGACAAAAGAGTTAGCAGATGAAGGAAATAATAGCGGTAAAATTTACTTGGAAGATAATTTGGGTATCCGGATGACGAAACTAGATTAAGGAGGTAGTAAGAGTTAAATAATATATACCAAAGGTTAAGATATAATAAAATGGGTGTATTTTTAATGCTTATTGAAGGTATATATGCTGTTATGTATGTATCTGAATGTATCAAGGTGGAGAAAAATAAAAAAACTTTTTCTAAAAAAAAAGAATAGGCAGCAAGGAATATTGTCCATCTAGTCAGTCTTGGGGAGAGCGAGGCCAGAGTGGGCCTGTCCCCTGCTATGAGCCCTAATAAGGCTTATGGTCAGTGACCAGCTCAAAGTCTCTTCCAAAAAGGTATTCATGAAACCTCTTGACTCCGGCTACTGCGGCAAGGGCTTCCCGATCTAGCTGGCTGTAATTTCTCTTGGTGCTTGAAAGAGTCCTGGAGAAGTATGCAATGGGGGCCTCATGGCCATTTGGGAGCCTATGGCTCAGTACAGCCCTCACCCCAAAAGGTGATACATCGCAAACTAGTACTACCGGCTGAGTCTCGCTAAATTGTATTAGAAAGCTTTCTTCTGAAAGGAGCTTTTTTACAGCCTTGAATGCATTGTTCTGTGTCGGCCCCCAAACCCAGGTGGCTATCTTAGATAGTAGCTTGTGCAGAGGCTCAGTGACGGTTGCTTTAGTTTGCAGGAAAATGCTGTAAAAATTCAATAACCCCAGGAATGCTTGTAGTTCAGTCCTGTTGGTGGGCACCGGGGCTTCCCTGATTGCCTTAATTTTATCTTTGGTGGGGTACAATCTGGATCCGTTGATCCGGTACCCCAGGAATTCTACTTCTGGTACCCCAATCTGGCACTTGCTGGCTTTAGCTTAACCCTGCAGCTCTGAACCTAGTAAGCACCTCTCTGAGTCTCTCCCTCAGCTGCATTTTATCTTTGGCTGTGATTAGTACATCATCAAAGTATGGGATGACACCTGGCAATTTGTTTAGAATCTTTCCATTATTCCTTGAAAATACCCGGGGCCACACTGATACCGAATTGGAGTCTATTGCATTTAAATGCCCCATGGTGGGTAACTATCGTTTGGGCCTCTGCAGTCTCGCGATAAACAGGCAGTTGCTGGTATGCCTGTGTGAGGTCTAGTTTTGCAAAATGGCACCAGGGCCAAGCGTGTGCAATAGATGTTGGACCACGGGCACTGGATATGCACTCTGTTGAAGGGCCTTATTGAGTGTGCACTTATAGTCCGCGCATATGCGAACAGACCCATTGCTTTTTATGGGAGTTACTATAGGGGTTTCCCACTTTGCATGATCGACCGGATCTAAAATGCCCTGACTTATTAATTTATCTAGCTCTTGGTCAATTTTTGGTTTTAATGCAAAGGGGACCCTTTGAGGTTTTAATCTGATTGGGGGTATCTTGGGGTCTAAGCTAAAGGAAATCGGGGTGCCCACATACTTGCCAAGCCTTTGGTCGAAAATGTCCTGGAACTCATGCAGCAGGTCATCGTAGTCAGCATTTGTCGCATTAGTAGCAGTCGCTTTGATTCCAATCACCTCCATTCCTAGCGCTCTGAACCAGTCGAGCCCCAGTAGGCTAGGTAGTTGGTCATGGACGACGGTTAGTGGCAGGCTTGCTTCCTGGTCACTGAACTTCACAGTGACCTCTCGGTACCCCAAAACTGGAATCTGATTCCCTTGATAATCGGTAATTCGTAGTGGCTGTATCTTTAACTGCCTCCGGGTAAGGTTAGGCATGGCCCACTTCACAGCTGACCAGGACATGATGGATATTGATGAGGCATATCTATCTCCATTTCACAGGGGGAGCGTTCCTCAAGCACAGTGATGATGATTTTTGAATTTTTCTGAGTGCTCGCTTGGTTCATCCTGATATTATTAGCCCCAGATTGTGGATTGTAGTCAGTAGTTCATTGGGCTCTTCCCTCTCATCTCGGCTTGTTTGGCTGGTAGTTTCACCCGGCGCCCCTGGTAGGAAATCATAGTGCCTTGCAGACCCATGCGATGTGGCCTAACTTCCCACATTTTCAGCAAATGGCATCGCGAAACTGGCAGGACATTCGGGGGTGCTGTCCCCCACAACTGAAACAAGGCCTTGGCCTTTTTGCCTCACCCCCCTGGCGCTGATCCATCTGGAATACTTCCTCTTCTTCGCTGTCTTGTGGCTCAGCATGGCATTGAGTCTCGTCCACTCCTGGAGTCACTTTCTTAGGGGTCGGTGTGTTTTTCCAATGTAGCATCTTGGCAGCCTTATTAGAAGTCTCGGATGCCCTGGCCTCCTCTAGTGCAGCTTCTAGATTCAGATTGGGTTTAGCCAGGAGTCTCTTTTGTAGGCTGATATCTTGAACCCCTCTAACGAGCTGGTCCAGTAGTGCATATCTAGACCATGGAATTGGCAATGGGCTGCTGCTTTTCTTAAAGCTGTTACATAGTCGTTGATATTTTCTCCTTCTTGTTGTAGTCGTTCGTGGGATTCATACCCGCTGACCACTTGGAAGGTGCCAGATCATAGTGTTTCTGGAGTAGTTGTTGTAGTGTTGACCATGTGGTCGAGTCTACAGCATCTGGTTCAGTTAAAGCTATAGCGGTATCGAAGACTTTGTGCCCACAATGGCTCAGGAACATATCTCGCTTCCTATTGTCTGAGAGGCCTTGCAGGTCGTTGGCCCCCAGGAAGCAGTGAAATCTGGTCATGTAGGTATCCCAAGTTTCATTATTTGGGTCGAATGGAGTCAGTGGGTGGAAGGACGACATGGCGGCTTCCTATTGTAGTCTTTGTTCTGATTTGAGTTTGGCGCCTCAAAATGTCCGATGCTTCCTTCCGGCCGGGCTGGTCTGCTCCAAAGATGCTCTTCAGTATCCCACCTTCGTCGCCAATGTTGGGTTCCAATACCGAAGAGTCAGGAGACAGGTTGAGTGACTTCAGCTCTTTATTAGTTACAGTGAGCAAACTTCAGCAAAAGCCCAGCCCGAGGTTTCAGTTTAAATAGAGAGCCCCAGCTGGGAAGAACCAATCAATGATTACCTTCTCTGCTCAATAGAGCGGACCTGGTTGTAAACATCTCAGCTAACATGTAAATCCCAGGACACAACAGTTATTTTGAAACAGTTTTATATTTGTATTTATCAACCTAACCCCTAAGTATTTCACCTTTTTCTCAACCCTAAAGCCCGACTTTTTAATCACTCTTGTGGTGCATCAGCACTATTATATGAAAAGGCCTCAGAGAAGAAAAAGAAGAAATTCCAGAGCTTTACAGCATATGACCACAAATGACCAATCAAAAGATATTAAAAGGAAAACTGATCACCACCACCCCGCGCAACAGTCTCCACACTTCATGCAAAAATTCTTGTTTGAACTCCAAGAACCAAGTCTGTTGAGTCAGCTAATAATATAAAATTCACTGAAAATTTTAAGCCAAAAATTACAAAAATGGTTTCAGAAATAGTTTCCTCATGCTTTAGTTTCAGATTGTATCAGGCTTCTTATTCCAGTTGAGCTATGTCAGCTCCTCCCTCTTGCCATCTTGAATCACAAAGCCTAAAAATGTTAGAAATTACACACACACACACACACACACACACACACACACACACACACACACACACACACACACACATAGAAACAGCAGGCTGCAACTAGAGAAAGCTTCTTTAAGCATAAAAGGTAAATATGCAAAAAACACAAAACCTAGTGCCTAAGAAGCGGTGGCACCTTTTATTGTCCATTAGAACAGCTGATTCTTTCACAGTGAACTTGCTTGGTTGCCCCGCCTCAGTCAGGGACTCACCCAATTATTTCTTCTTTTTTTTCAAGAAGGAGTCTGAGAGCGTCCGACTTCCCAGGGGAGCAAAGGGGTCGATTTCCAAAGCCTCCCCCTATGGACACACACTCCCCCTGTGTGTGTTCTTCTGGCTTAGAAAGCACTCTAAACCTTGAACTGTGGAGAGTCTGTAGGGGAGTTAAAAGTTCCCCTGCCATCAAAGGTGAAGATCCCTTCCAGTCTTGAAGCACTTTATTCTTCAGGGTTTTTCTGAATAGTACTTAACAATTTAGCCACATAATCATCTGGTCCTGGAGACTTAAACACAAACAAAATAAAGATGTATTCCAGGATCATGTTTCTATCAGTCTCAAGCTCCAGGACTGTTCTTTTAGCTTCTCCATAGTGGGCAGAGCTAGCCTCCAAGAATGGGATGATCCAATCCATCAGCCAATGAGGACTGAGTCAGACTCTATAAAAGCTGTAACCCCGAAGGGCACCCCCTCTTTCGACTCAGTCCTTAGTCAAGGACTAGTGTTCCTAACCTAGCAGGTTAATTCACCTATTATTCCTATAATCTACTATCTCCATCTTCAACAGTAAGAATCATCATCTACTAACACAACTGTGGCTGGTGGCTTCTATTCACCTCTGGTGAAAATCACCAACAACTGTCTGAGGAAGGTTAAAGCGGCCTGGCCAATCCACTTCAAAAGGAAAAGTCACAGAAGCTGTCCGCTTGAGTGACCATCGGCCAGGGCGGCTCTGCCGCTAACCGCTGCGAAGGGTAAATTGAGCCATCTGACAATCAGCTGTCGTTTACCCCTTCAAATCAGCTCCTGCGCTTCTGCGCCCAAAAAAGAGCTATTGACTTCCTCCAGTTGCCTCTCTCTGCGTGGTACTGACCATAGGCTGCTTGGACTGGTAGGCCGCTCCTTCAGAATTCTGGCATCAACGGTCATTTTGCCTTAGAAGTTGACAGCGGCCCGACAAACAGCTGAGAGAGAAAAGCCCTTCTGCGCATGCCCAGAACTCATCGTAGATCTTTACTTTGCTGATTCTGACAGCAGACATCAAGTACGCAGGCGCAGAGCTCATCCAGGAGCTTTGCTGAGAAAACCGGCGTTTAACAGCTTTCCAGCCCTCGCGAGCATCAGCTGTTACTCGGGGCGAAGAGAAAGTGTTGGCTGACGTCACCGGAGAACACCGACAAGCCTCCACGTGTCTCCCAGCGGCTCCTGGCACTTGACAGCTCACCCCGCCCTCGCGCTTCACAGCTGACGGGCGGGGCGCCGAGCGAAGCCCCTGACTGCATCGCAGAAGCCGGCTGGCTAATTCAAAGGGCATTTGACAGCTCACACCGGGCGGAGCTTTGAGCACATCTTCGGACTCGCAAAGGAAGCTAAGGTTCGTTTGCAGTCTAAGCCTCATTTTAAACTGTGGTTTTTTCTAAATTGTCACCAATCTGTTAGCTACGCTTAAAGTTGACTCTGCCTTTTGCCTGTCATCGCCTTTCTACCACAAGGTTCTCTATTAACATCAACTGGCTGTTGGCACCGCCCTGTGCGTGAGCCCGCCAGCTGCAACCAACCCAGGGTTCAAATGGCTGACAAAGGGGCCAAGCATAAGCCCAAATCAGGCAAAGACAAACAATCTGAGACAGAGACCAGGCTCACCCCTGCTTCTCACAGGGATCGCTCTCCCCTTCGGAATCCACAACAGAAGGACAAGGCTCCTGAGAAAACCAAGAAGCCACCTTCAAACTCCTCGGGTCCAAGGGAGGGAAGCGATAACCTACTTTCACGTTCCAGACAATCACCAGGGGCTCTATCACTGGATAACCCCAATCTTTGTCTGGGTGACAATGACATCTGGGAGGAACCTCGCACTTCGCAACTTCCTTCACCTGTTACCCAACAAGTCACACCATCTGCCATTTTTAAGAACCCTGAGGTTCAGGCTCTGATTCAGGCTGCCATTAAGGAAGGCATCGCTGCAGGCCTTCAACAAACTTCGGCCACTAAGCCTTCAACTACAGAACAGCCTTTACCACAAACATCATTGCGTCGACTAACGCCGGTCACTGAATGGGACCAGCTCCCACAAACCGACGCCACCACGATCCAGGATTCTCCTAAATCCTTGCATGACACAGATGACCAGGGACAGGATTTGGACTTATCATCCGATGAAGACCTTGCCCCTGAACCTACCACGACTACTGGCCTCTTCAATCCGGCTTTATTTAAGTCACTTCTCCATAAAGCAAGAGCAGCGGCAAAGATGCCTCCGGTGGAGTCCAAATCATCTGGAGAGGAGCCAACTGATCCTCTTTTTGAGGAAACAACCTCTCAAGAGGAGGTTATTCCAACTCCAAAACTGTTCATCGAAGCAGTCACCAAACAATGGCTGACTCCTATCACAGGAGCCGCTCCATCTTCTTTGGACAAAAAATACTATAACGTGGCTCAGGGCCTGGCACAACATCTGCCCGTTCCACCAGTGGATGAGCCCATCAAGGCTCTCTACTCAGCCAATCCTCTACCAGGTGATTGCGAGGAACTACTACGTCCGGAGGAACGCCGGGCGGAGCAGGCGATCTTACGGGCTCATCAATCAGCTGCCTGGGCGGTAAGAGCTTCGGCCACAGCGTCGTTTTTTTGCCGGACCTCTATTCGCTGGTTAAAGGCCCTTCAAGAACAATCGTCTGATATGCGTATGCGTCAGGACATAAACAAGCTATTGGCTGTGGCACAGTTTACATCGGATGCCACACTACAAAGTGCACGCTTCGCGGCAAGATCCATGGGAGCATCCATTGTAGCACGCCGCATGCACTGGCTCCGGGGCTGGCAGTCCGACGCTCGGCACAAGTGGAGGCTGGCCACTTCCCCAGTTCAGGGTCAGTCCCTTTTTGGGGGGGCCTTGGACTCGTACTTGGTCGAGTCCAAGGACAAACGGAAGGTACTTCCAAATTGCACCCGTAGGGGTCCTTCCAAAACGCCAACTCCTCCTCCACCTCCTCCACCCAGACGTCCATATAGGCCTCCTAGGTATAGGGGCAGATATCAGGCGGGTGGACGACAAACTCCGGTACAGGATAGACCTAGGGCGGAACCTCCGGCCAAGCGTCCTTTTCGGGGTGCAGGCGGACGCTCCTACCGCCGCAACAAATAGATCCTGCGGTCCTTCCCATTGGGGGTCGCCTGCAGTTTTTTGCTGAGCGATGGGAAGAAACTACTTCGGATAGTTGGGTGCGAGAAACCATTTCATCAGGGCTCGCACTCGACCTTCTTTCCACCCCTCCGGGATTTTTTATGAGGTGCCTCCAGTCCTTGGATTCCCAAAAGCGGTCTCTAATGCTAGCCGCCATCCAGCATCTGTTGGATATCCATGCGATCCAACGGGTTCCGGAGGACCAACGGGGGCAAGGATTCTATTCCAATTTGTTCCTTGTCAAAAAATCCTCGGGGGGGTGGAGAGCAGTCTTGGACCTCAAGCGACTGAACAAATACGTCGCCTATAAGAGGTTCAAGATGCACACGCTACAGTCCATATTGGCGTGTGTAAGGAAGGGCGATTTCATGGCCTCTATTAATTTGACAGAAGCCTATCTACACGTACCAATTCGGCCTTCCCACCAAAAGTATCTTCGCTTCTGTTACATGTCTGATCACTATCAGTATTCGGCACTTCCATTCGGTCTGTCCTCCGCCCCGCGGGTCTTTACGAAGATCCTAGCTGCCCTTGCGGCGAGCATGCGGGCTATTCCAATTCGCCTACACTGTTATTTAGATGACATTTTGATTTTATCGTCCACAGTCTCACAGGCGGAGAATGACCTGCAGTTAACCATGCACTGTTTAGAAGAGCATGGTTTCTCCTTAAATATAGAAAAGAGCCAGCTCGAGCCTACTAATCGAATTACTCATCTTGGGGCTATTGTGGATACCCTGGAGTGCAGGGTGTTTCTTTCCCAGGAGAGACAAGATAATCTGGTCACTATGGTCCAGCAGGTCCTCTGCCTCAGAAGAGCGCCATTGAAGCAGCTCTCATCTCTATTGGGAAAGATGATTTCGGCCATCCATATCACTCCCTGGGCACAACTGCACTCCAGGGATCTGCAATGGCTATTGTTACCGTACCAAAGGGCAGGTAAGAGTAATTCAGCAACAAAAATCAGCATTCCATCCTCTGTCCGTCGCTCCCTCCAGTGGTGGCGCTCCCCGGCGATATCCGAAGGATCCAGCTTCTTCGAACCCAGCCGGGTGACGGTGACAACAGACGCCAGTCTGCAAGGATGGGGGGCTCATGTACTGTCTCAAGTAGCCCAAGGAACGTGGTCTCATTCAGAGACACTGTTGAATATCAACATTCTGGAACTCAGAGCAGCGTTTCTTGCTCTGCAGCAATTTCACAATGTCCTTCACAATCGACATGTTCTACTAATGACCGACAACGTCACCACCAAAGCGCATGTCAACCGCCAGGGTGGGACGGTTTCCAAGGGTCTCATGTCAGAAGCCAAGGCTCTGGGGCATTGGGCGGAGCGCAACTTACTCTCGATTCGAGCGGAGCACATCTCGGGAGTCAAAAATATAACAGCAGACTGGCTCAGTCGCAATGCAGTGGACTCGGCGGAGTGGAGTCTGCACCAGGACATTTTTCAACAATTGGTACAGCGATTCGGTCTTCCGGTGATCGACCTTTTTGCAAATCCCCTCAACACCAAACTACCGAGGTTTCTCTCACGGTACCGGTCGCAGGGTGCCGAGGACATAGATGCGCTCCGCTGCCCATGGCCGAGGGGCTTGTTGTACGCCTTTCCTCCTCTGGCAGTGATTCCACAAGTCATTCGTCGGATCATAGCCGAGGAGGCGGAGGTAATTCTACTGGCACCATATTGGCCCAGGAGAGCGTGGTTTGCGGACCTCCAAGCGCTTTCGATCAGCTCGCCTTGGAGGATTCCTCCGACAGAGTATTCGCTTTCTCAAGGATCCTTGAGTCATCCGGATCCGCATTGGTTCAAGCTGACCACTTGGCACTTGACAGGTGTCGCCTAAGTCAGCGGGGGGTACCAGAAACAATCATAGACACATTAATGTTGTCACGCCGAGCTTCAACCAATCGCATTTACTCCGCCACATGGAAGGCGTTTTGTGCTTGGTGTTTAACAGTACAATTATGTCCGGTAGAACTGACTATAGTGGGATTGTTACGGTTTTTACAGGCTGGTCTAGATAAAGGGTTGGCTCCCAATACACTAAGACGCCAAATTGCGGCTTTGTCTACAGTACTTACCTGTGATAGAGCGGTATCACTATCAGCGCATCCGCTGATTCGCCGATTTCTTAAAGCGGCCATTAACATTTCTCCTCCGATTATACACCGCTATCCAACATGGGACCTATCACGGGTATTACTGGCATTGACCGCAGAACCATACGAGCCGTTGCGTACAGTGTCGCTGAGACATCTAACTCTCAAGGTGGCATTTCTGGTAGCCATAACTTCGGCTCGCCAGATATCCGAGCTAGCGGCCTTATCAGTGAGAGAGGATTTATGTATTTTTCATCCAGATAAGGTGGTGCTCCAAGTGGACCCAACCTTCATACCAAAGGTTAACACACCTTTTCATAGGGCGCAGGAGTTAGTTTTACCTGCGTTTTATGCTCAGCCCTCAACTGACTCGGAAAGGCAGTGGCATAACATAGATGTTCGGAGGGCAGTCAAAATATATAACGTACGCACGGCGTCATTCCGATGCTCCGAAGCATTGTTTGTTTGTTTTCAACCAAAATCTATGGGAAAAAAGGCATCACCAGCGCTCATTGGCAGCTGGATCAGGACCTTGATATCAGACATTTACTCTGATCAAAATCTTCCCCGGCCTGAGGGTATAACGGCACATTCCACACGTAGTGCGGCTACCACGGCAGCGTGGTCGGTCAGTACTTCACTGGAGGAGGTTTGCAGAGCAGCAACATGGTCCTCTCCAGTGACTTTCATCCGACACTATAAGGTAGACCAATTCGCTTCGGCTGACGCCGAATTTGGGCGGCAGGTTCTACGTAATGCCATTATACCGGAGGAACAACATGAATAGGGTTCTGACCCACCCTAGGGACTGAACTGCTTTGGCATGTCCCATTCTTGGAGGCTAGCTCCGCCCACTATGGAGAACGGGGCGTTGTTACTTACCTGAACGCCCCTTCTCGTAGGGCGGAGCTAGCCTCCAAGTCCCTCCCTGTTGGGTTTATCATTGCAGAACAGTTATCATTTGAATTCATGCTGTTTTATCATTGCATAACAGTTATTGTTTGAATTCCTGCTATTGAATAAAGTTTGGTTAGGTTGTTACACTATGGGTCTGACTCCGTCCTTCGTCTCAAGAGGGGGTGCCCTTCGGGGTTACAGCTTTTATAGAGTCTGACTCAGTCCTCATTGGATCTGGATGGATTGGATCATCCCATTCTTGGAGGCTAGCTCCGCCCTACGAGAAGGGGCGTTCAGGTAAGTAACAACGCCCTGTTTCTCTTTTTATGTTTTTCTCTTGGAGAAGAATGAACCAAAATAGAAGTTATGTAACTCCTGCTTTTTCTTTGTTATTTTATTAGCATTTTGCCATCTTCTCTTGAGCAGATGTTGTAATGATGTGCTTCTTTCTATTTTGAACATATCTAAATAATATGACATACAGTATTTTACTTTTATTTTGAACATATCTTTTTATTTATTTATTTATTTATATATATTTATTTTTATTTGTCAACAAGTGCAAGGAAACAGGATACATGAAAAAATGGCACAAATAAATTGATATAAAGAAGCAAAACATAGCCATAAACACATAAAATGAGTACATACAAATGGGTACAGTAGGACAGGGATGGTAGGCATGTTGGTACGCTTATGCACGCCCCCTTAGGGACCTCTTAAGAAACATGTAAGGTCCACGGTAGACAGTTTAAGGTAAAAGGTATGGGGGTTAGAGAAACTAACAACAGGATTAGGTAAAGTGATCCAGACATTTACTACTCTATTGCAGAAGTCGTATTTTCTGCAATCAAGATTAGAGCGGAATACATTTAGTTTGTATCTATTGACAGCCCTAGTGTTATTGTGGTTGAAATTAATGTAGTCATTAACAGATAGGACATTAAGGTAGATGATCTTGTGTACTAAGCTTAGGTCAGAACGTAGACAGTTTAGTTCAAGGTTATCCAGGCCTAAAATTTCAAGTCTACTGGAATAAGGAATTTTATTGCGAGCATAGGAGTTGAGTATTCTTCTTGTAAAGACCCTCTTGGACCCTCTCTAATGTATTAATGTCCGAAATACAGTGTGGGTTCCAGGCAAGTAAGCAGTATTCAAGGATAGGTCTGGCAAAAGTTTTGTATGCCCTAGTTAGAACGTTACCAGAGAGAAAACTTCGTAAAATAAGGTTGACAACTCTTAATGCCTTTTTAGCAATGTTGTTACAGTGAGCTCTGGGGCTTAGATCTTTTGAAATTAGTACACCAAGGTCCTTGACAAAATGTGGATCATCTTTTAGATTCTTTCCATCCAGCTTGTATTGATATTCTGATTTTTATTGCCGATGTGTAGGACTGAACATTTGTTAGCAGAGATTTGGAGTTGCCAATTGTTTGACCATTCAGATATATAATCTAGGTCATTTTGTAGGGTAGTAGAATTGTCTTTGGTGTTAAATAGTTTTACATCATCGGCAAAGAGGATGCAGCTGCTTACAATATGATCACAAAGGTTGTTTATATATAGCAGAAAGAGTTTTGGTCCTAGAACGCTGCCTTGGGGAACACCACTATTAACTGGTGCTGGGTTTGATATAGCGTTTCCAATTCCTATTTGTTGCCTGTTTGATAGGAATGCAGCTATCCATTTGTGCAAGGATCCAGAAATGCTGTAAGAACTTAGTTTTAACAGAAGTTTGTCATGTACCACAGAATCAAGGGCTTTGCAGAAGTCTATGTAAAGCAATAGATTGCATCTATTGCTTTACCCTGGTCAAGTTGAGAGGTCCAAATGTTTTTGCAATGTATGAGTTGCAGATTACATGACAAATTTTTCCTGAAACCAAATTGCTTATTAGAGAGTAGGTTATTTGTCACTAAGTGGAGTGTGATGGATTGGTTTATGATGGCTTCCATGACTTTACAGGTGACGCAGCAAAGGGAGATTGGTCTATAATTCTCAACAAGGCCGGGGTCACCTTTTTTGAAGATAGGTATGACTGTTGCTAATGACCACAGGACAGGCAAGGAGCTCATTCTAAAAGATACTTCATAGATGGTGCTTAGAGTTCAGCTATGGCAGAGGAGAGCTTTTTTAGAAAGTAGGCACATATTCCACCAGGACCAATAGATAGAGATGGCTTTAGTTTGTGTAGTGCCCTTTTGACGGTATCTTCAGTAAAATCAATGTGGATTAGATCATCGCAATTGGTTGAGGTATGACTAGGAAATGAGGGGGAGATGCCATTGCTGTTGACAAAGACTGAACTGAAAAAAGTGTTGAAGAGATTAGCCTTAACGGCATCATCGTTACAATCTTCACCATTTTGCCCTTTTAGAGGTGGGATAGTTTTTGAGTCTTTAAGTTTGGTGTTTACGAAATTATAGAAGGCACAATTGGATTTTGTGTGTAACAGCTCTTCTTCCTGTTTGCAGTGGTAATTGGTACATTCTGTTTTTATTTGGTGGCATAAGGTTTTGTATCAGTTTTTGAAGTTAGCTACATAGCCAGTTTTATTTTTCTGCCAAAGGGATTTGGGGGGGGGGGATTGGAGTTTCCTTATTGATATGGGTAATTTGTTCTTTTTGGCTTTGGGAGTTACTAAAGGTACATATAGATTAATGACTCTTTGAACTTCAAGTAGAAAAGTGTTATAATAGTCTTCTGCAGAGTTGCAGTCATTGAATAGGATTTGCCAATCTAGAGATGAGAGGTCAGCAGCTAAGAGATTGTAATTTTCTTTTTTGAAGTTGTATTTAGGAGTCCTATTATGAGATTCTTCGTATGGATGTAAATTTAGACAAAAGTCAATCATGTTGTGGTCACTGTTGGAAAAAGGTTCTTTGATATGAAGGTTATAAATTGTGTTTAAACTGTTGCAGAAGATTAGATCGAGGTAGTTGTTTAATCTAGTGTTGATAGTTACCAATTGATCGAGTCCTAAAGTAGTGATGGCATTATACAGGGTCGAATGTATTGTTTCAGTTGAGCACTCATTTAGGGTCCAATTAATACGAGGTAAATTGAGGTCACCAAGAAAGATAATGGGATATGGGCATGAAGCTGCCCATGTTAATAATGTAGTTAGTTTGCTCCCATGATCAAGGTCATAATCAGGGGCTCTGTAACATAATAGGAAGCAAATTGTGGTATTTAGAGATAAATCACAGATAATGGTCTCAGGAAGAACACGCTCTTGTGTTACTTGAATATTTTTCAGATCTAGGGACTTTTTGTAGAAGATAGCAACACCACCTCCTCTTCGGATTTCACGGTCAGATCAGTGGACATGGTAGTCACTTGTAGTGATAATGGAGTCAGGAAAGGATTTGTTTAACCACGTTTTGCTGACAAATATTAGGTCAAATTGAGCCGTATTTAGTAGAAGAAGAAACTCCTGCATTTTGTTTGTGAGGCTTCTTGTGTTGAGTAATTTGCATTTAAGGTCAGTTGCTGTGAACCTAGATAATCTTGGGGGCATGCATATCTAGTATTGGATGTTGGGTTGTTGGGATTGTCGATTGTTGATTATTGGGTTGTTGTGGTTGTAGGGACGTGAACCATTGATCTTGTGTTTGATACATTCGGCATGGTAGTCGATGTTATAGGTCAGTCTCTCCATGATCCAGTTGTCTTTTGAGCTCTGCGTAGAGCTCATGGGAGCGTGCACGTTGTAATATGGATAGGTTGGGTCACGAACATAGTTTATTATGGTTAGTGTGGTTTCTAGCAAGTGTGTTTATTGAGTAGATTAATTTGCATTTACTGGCCTCACTATTGCAAATGACTCTTCAGAAGCGAGGAGCCATCGTGCCATCATTGTTTTTGTATTCCGGACCATCACAGGAGATGTTAATTATTTCCTCAGGAGAGATGGTCGATGCCAGAAAGTTGCTGCTGCTGCTGCGAACCATAGTGATGTCATCTATTTCATTGTTGTACTCAAGTCCAAATAAGATGGCATTTGGACGCTTCTTTTCACGTTCAAGTGCATCTTTGATGAGGATTGAGATGTCAGTAGTAGTGTAGCTGGTTCCATGAGGTTGTGGTTGAGGCTGAGGTTGTTGAGATGGGGTAGGTTTTTGAGATGATGGGTCTTCACTTTTCTGCTTTATATCATCTTTTTTGAGGGATGCTACAATGGTATTAAGGGACTTTAATTGTGCTTCAATGGTGTTGAGGGATGCTAAACGAGATTCAATAGAGTTTACCCTTTCTTGCAGAACACTGACATTGTCTAGTTTTGGTTTGCAAGATGGGCAGAGAAGTGGGAGTGCGAAATGGGAGGGTGGGAGTGAGGCCTCTTGTATGAATTGAGCCATGGCTTTGGTTAATTTCATGCATTTGTGGTGAGCATACAAGCCACATAGGGAGCACTTTATTGAACTCACATCTTCCTCAATAGGATCTAAACAGATGAAGTGGCATTAGCTGGAATTATGTTGGTCTTTAGTAGAGATTTCATTCATTTTGAGTGTAGGTTTGGCAATGGAGTGTTTGCTAGGCATGGTAGTTTAGTATTTGCAATACAAGCCTTACCAATTAAGTATTCTATGTAGCTGATTAGATTTCTCAATTACAAAAATCAATAATCAATAATCAATAAACAAAGTCTTACTAGTTAGACAGACAATTTAACACTGGAGTATTAATTATTAATGAATTTTAAACTATTTAGTTAATAGTGACTGGTCAATTAATTAATTACTCAGTTATTATACAATCAAAATATTAGTAAATCAATTAAATGCTCAATAATCCAGTCAATTAAACTAAGCAAAAAATTAATTGCCCAACCAATAAATCAAAAGTTAAACAATGACTAAGTATTCAAATTGTTCAATTGATACTCAATTAAAAGCCTAACTAATTATTCTATCAATTAATAATCATTAAATGCCAAACTATCTAATCAATCAGTTACCAATCTCTCAATCAATATTATATTAAGAAATTAAGCATCAATAATTAATTAATTAGGAAATTAAGATATTATAGATTAATCAACATGGTCAGTTGTAGTAGCCTCTTTGGGAATTGGTTGAAGTGGTAGCCTCAGTGATAGCCTTGGAAGGACTCCATACAGAGGGCTCCTTACAGATGAAGTGCAAGGGTAGCGGTGCAGCACAGATGCGGTGGACTCACGTTAGGTCTCCTCGGATCTCCCTCCTCACATCCGTCAATCTCCTGGTCTTTGCCAAAGGATCTGGGCTGAAGAGGACGGTTGTTACTTGCTATTCAAGATGGCAGTAGCAGATCACCTCTGGTTTCATTTCTTGCCTTCTTCAATCTCCTGGGCTATGCCGATGGATCTGGACTGCGGAGGGTGGCTGTTTAACTCAGTTCAGGGCGATGCGGTTGAAGTTTATCTCGGGAATTTGACTACTCGGATCTTTCTCTACTTTCCTCACAGGCCTCTTTCTCTATTTTCCTCTCAGGCCTCTTTCACAACCTTTCCTCTTAGGCCTCTTGGCTTTTAAGAGGCCTCTTGGCTTGTAAAATGTAGTAAAAACAAATCGGTAGCCTCACTATATGTGCTCGTGTAAAAAATCAGATATGGATTAGAAATGGGTCAAAAGTGAATTAAAAATGTAAAGGAAAAACCTCTTTAAATTATAGAAGAGTTCATTACAGCTGTTGCAGCCTGTCCACCATTTTGGATTCCATTTTATTCTTATCCCTTCCTAACTTCAGCATTTTTAGGATGTAAAGCTGATTTTGAAAACAGTTTGGAAACTGTGATAGTAAGCAAACTGCCTGGGACTGAATATTCACTTTCTCATCTGCATGACTTCAATTTAAGAAACTGATTTTAACTCCTGAATCTCTTCATATTTTGGAACTGCCTAAAGAATACATAGATCTTTAGCTCATCCTTCCCACATTGAAGATTGGCAATGCGAGGGCAGTCTCCTCTCCCTCCAGTCAGGTTTATTGTTTTATATGTCTTGGTAGCGTAAAAATAGTGCTCAGAATAGATTTATGTTTAATTTTCTTTTTATGTCTCCCTGACCAAGGGTAACGCCCTCTGTTTCACTTCTCTCTCTCCTTAGAGGCTTGATTTTGCTGTTACAATATCTCTATGCTCTGCAGAATTGCTTAAGATATGCTTTATGTGAGAAATAGAAAGACTGAGTCATTTCTTGAACAAACAAGAAAACAGTTTATTTAAATACAAACTTCTCAGTAAATGTCAAGTAAATTTCTTTCAGCCACAACCAGCTATTCAATTCTTTTGCACCTTTTCTTCTCCTCAGAGACTTTACTAGCTTTCCTGACTAAATCTAAGAAAACCCAGTTCTTCTTTAGATTAAGGCCTATAGATTAGAGCATGTTTCACCGTTTATCTCTATCTACAAATAACACAATATATCAATCTATAAAGTCCCCTGACCCTGGCACCTGCTTCCCATAGAACAGCCTAGAGCCTATCTTCTCTCCTGTTAACTTCCCTCTTGGACAGTTAAATTCAGGCAGAGAATCACTATAAACCTTCCCTCTTGGAAGTTACCACAAACAGAGCTCTCCTCAGCTCTTCCACCTAGGCCTTTTATAGTTCCTGGCCCTGCTATCTATGATCCGATTGGCTGGCTCCTTATGATGTAATCTATCCCCCCTCCCTTCTGGAGAACTGGGATAAACACCTCCCCCTTTCTACTTACCATCCATTTAAAAGCTGTTTGGCTCCATACATACTAGCCAAATCTAGGGTGGACAAATACACCGCCTTCCCCATTCTCTCTGTTAGATCATCTGATCTGGGCATAGGAAAGTTATCTGGCACTGTGATTTCATTCAATTTTCTAAAGTCTAAACAGAATCTGTTTGCCTCCGCTTGTTTTTAGCAGAGCAAGAAGCTGCGACCATCTCTGCTGGTGACAAATGGTTTTATTACTTTATTACTCTAAACAATGCAGCAGATGGAACATAACAGGAGAATCAAACAGCAAGTATCTTTTACTTAACTCCAGTGTTGTTTTTTTGGATTTTATGGAGGCAACAAAGTAGCTAAAGATGGCTCTTGGAATTTTAAAGGGTGTGGAGAACGCGGAAGTTATTGAAACTACTGAGAGTTCCGTTTTCTAACAGCTGCCTGTAAGAAATCTTTTTTACTTTATATTTTTTACTTTTTACCTTGATGGACTTTGCTTTTTAAATATATAAGAATTAAAACAAGCCAAGATGTCTTTAAAATTGGCAAAGACTGCTCCTTTTAAAAGAATAGAAAAAGTTGAAAATCTTTTTCTGCAAGACTTCCCCCCCCCAACACAGATCTGTATGCTTGAGATGTGGCAACAATCCATGAAAGAAATGCAAAAGGAAATTGCTTTAGCAGTCAACAAAAAAAATTAAAGAAATCAATGGAAAAATTACTGAAATTAATGGAAAAATACAAGCTGTCTCAGAGGAGGTTTCATCCCAGACTCAACAAACTAAAGATAATGTGGAAACTGTACTTAAAACTGTGGTATCTAATATAGAATTATTGAAACAGGATGTTATTGAAATTAAACAGACTACGATGACTTTGGGTGAAAAAGTAATGGAGATGCAGAAAAAAATTGAAGTATCTGAGGCAGAATTAACGATGGTTCAATATAAAGATATGCAATTTGCTCTACGCCTGAGAGGAGTAAGAGAAAATGGACAAGAGGATTTAAAAGATAAGATTGTTGATGTATTGGGGCAGTTTTTGGGGGAGACAAAAGGGGAACTGGGAGGTCAGATTGAAAAAATATACCGTGTCAATTCTTGGTTTGCAAAAAAAAATCATTTGCCAAGAGACATTGTAATATATTTCACTACAAAAGCATTGCGAAATCGAATCTTACAGGCGACTTATAAAAATAAGCTGAAGGTGGAAGAACATGAAATTTTGATATTCAAGGAAATTCCTTCCAAAATACTTAAAGCACGTAAAAATTATACTTTTCTGGTGGAAGAGTTGAAACTGCAACAGATAAAATACACATGGGCTATTCCGACTGGATTATTGGTTTATTATAAGGCAGAAAGATATAGACTCAATACGATTGCCAAAGCAAAGGATTTTCTTGCCAACGTACTAAAGGAGAGGACACTGAAACTACCAGAAGATAAAGGAAACGAGAATGTTGAAGGAGAGGGAAAGGAAGATTTGCATATTCCACAACAGAAAGGAATTCTGAATAGATAAGGACAAACAAATGATTCAGGACAGATTAGAGAAGTATTTGCTGAAAGTGAAAGTATTGTAAGTAAAGAAGAATTGAATTACTCATCGCAGTCCTCAACTCCTCGAAATGAAGCAAGACTAAATCGTCACATTTTTAGATCTCAACTTAAAGAAATATTCAGCTCCTCTCGCAGATTTGAAAGCGAGGGGAATTAAAAATTGATGTTTTAGTGCTAGTAGAATAAAGCAGGATAAAGCAAAATAAGTAAGATTAAAGTGTAAATGTATATAAGAGGATGTATAAGGTTAGAGGAAAAAATGATGTTTCAGTGTTAGTAATAAAACAAGGTAAAAGCAAAATAAGCAAGAATAAAATGTAAATGTGTATATGAGGATGTACAAGGTTAGAGGAATTAAATTATAGGAGGTTTAATTATAGAAGGTAAAGTGATATAATTGAGATTAAATTGGTTTTAAATAGTATGATGGAATTAATAATACAATCTGGGGAATAGGGATAGAAGGTAATGTAATATAATAGATTAAATTGGTAGAGAATAGAATTACACTATATGGTGGAAATAAGTATAGAGTGTAATTTAACATAATTAAATGATTGTAAAGCTGTTATGTATTTTTTAGATATGGGTTAATTTGTTTCTGAACTTAATAATTGTGGTTAGGTTGTTGGTAGTATAAGATTGGAAGTGGAAATTTTATAATATTGTAAAAACTATTTAAATGATACATTTGATAATGGAGAAGAAGGATGGATTATATTTGAATTAAGTATTAGATTAAAAAGACTGTGAGGGATACATTTCAATTTAAAAATTTTTTTAGTTTAATTAATAATATAAGGAGTTAAGATTTTATGATATTTGGAAGTTAACAATTTGTTAGGATATAGTAGTTTATATTTGTGTAGATTACATATATCCTGTGTATGTTCCGGGAAGTCCAGGGAGGGGGGTGGGGGAGAAGGGGGGGTAGGGACGGGGCGAGAAAATATTACAAAAATGTTTGTACTTTGTACTTATAAAACTTTTTCAATAAAAAAATAAACAGAATCTGACTGTGTGATCCTTCTTTCTAACCAAAACTATTGGGGATGACCATTCACTCTCAGCCGGTTCGATTACATTCATGTCTAACATCATTTGTATCTCTTTCTCTACCAAGTCAGCATACTGTCCTGTTAATCTATAGGGAGGCACAGAGATTGGCTTCGTGTTGCCTGTGTCAATTTTATGTACTGTGCCCTTTGCTTTCCCTGATTTCTCTGTGAGCACACTAGCATAATTTTTAAGTAGGCACATTAGTTGTTCCTTTTGTTCTTTTGTTAGTCTGGGATTTATATTTACTTTCTCTATAGAATTTTCTTTTGGTTGAGTCTGATCATTGGTTGGACAAAATATACCAGATCCTTCATCTTCTATCTGGTTGTAAAGAACCATCTGCTCTGGATTCCAATACTGCTTTATCGAATTCACATGCACAACCCTCTCTAATTTGTCATCCGTTCTTCTAATTACGTAATTTACAGGAGTGGTCTATTTTATTATTTCATAGGGACCTTCCCAGTTCATTTTGCCATTTGCTTCCTTTTAAATAACGTAGGAACAGTACTTTATCTCCTGGTATAAATTGTCTATCTCTTGCATTTTTGTTATACCATTGGCTCTGTTTTGCTTGAGCTTCAGTTACGTTTTGTTGTGCATATTTCATAGCTTCTGCCATGTCTTCTTTTAACTTTTTCACATAAGTTATAACCTCCATAGGTTCCTTTTCCTGTTCCACTGCCCACTCTTTCCTTACTAAGTCTAAAGGACCCATTAATGTTCTTCCATATACCAGCTCAAATGGACTGTAACCTGTGCTCGAATGTCTAGTGCAGGGGTGGCCAAACCATGGCGCATGCGCCAAACGTGGCGCATTGGATGATTACAAGTGGTGCATTGTATCCTTGCGCCTACTTATTTTTTTTAAATAGGTGTCATAACTGAATCCATCTTAATATCTTCAACACCAAAGTGATCTCAGTTCAATTCGTACAGCCTTCGGTAATGTTCAACTTCTCGGTGTCTGAAACTTAAATTCCACATAATTGATATTCTGTGTGATACGATGTACGTACTTGTGATCCATTTGTTCTTTTTCACTTTTTTTTAGTTTTATACTTTTCTATGCTTAAATTTCTGTTATCCATTACAGTGCAAAAGAAAATGAGCAAAAGAAGCCAAGAAAGTGATTGTAAGCACGAATTCAATGAACAGTGGGGAATTTCTAGATTGGTGCTCCAATAAACACGTGTCTTTTGAAATGGCGTAAATTAATTAATTGAATTGCGTGATTGAGTTATTCCTTTTCCTCCCTTAAGCAAAGCAGATCCTACCCCATCCCTATTTTACAACCCCAAACGTGAAGGTAAGAAGGTAAAAAATGTGCTTGAGTTGTATGGCGCATCTGAACTCATCTGTGAAAAATTGGCGCATGGTATGCTTAAGGTTGGCCACCACTGGTCTAGTGTCTCTATATGCAAATAACAGGTGTTGCACCTTCTCATCCCAATCATTCGGATGATCAGACATGTAACATTTGATCATGTGTCCTAGCGTAGCACGAAAATTCTCTATAAGACCATTAGATTGGGGTCTAAATGGCGTAGTATTGAGGTGCGTAACCCCACATAACTCCCACAGCTTTCTCATTAGCCTAGACGTGAATGCTGTTCCTAAGTCTGTCACTATTTCTTTAGGGAACCCGACTCTACAGAACATTTTAAATAACTCTCTAGCCACGCTTTCAGTATCTACCTTCCTTATGGGTACTGCTTCAGGGAATTTGCTAGCATAGTCTATCATGGTAAGTAAATATTTATTGCCTCTCCTAGTGACTCTATTAATCGGCCCTACAATATCAACTCCAACTTTGATGAATGGGACTGAAATAATTCTGTGGCACTGCAATTTGGCTCTGGTTTTATCAGTTCTTTTCCCAACTGTTTGACATGAGTGGCATGATTTGCAATACAGTTGAACTTCTTTCCCTAAGCCTGGCCAATAAAATCTGTCTAATAAACGTGCCTTGGTCTTTTTAATACCCAAATGTCCCCCTGTGCTGGACACATGAGCTAATTCTATCAGATCTTTGCGATATTTTTGTGGCACTACAAGCTGCTTGATCGGTTTGCTGTGACTTCTAGTCACCCTAATTTTCGTCTCTCTCAGTAATTGTCCATTTTCAACTATAAATCTCTCTAGCTCATCCTCTGGCTTATCTTCCTTATCTTTATTTACTTCCTGAAACAAAGCTTGCAAGGTAGGATCTTGCACTTGATCTTCTGCAAACTGCTGCTTGCTGGTTACATTTATGCTTTCACTCATTACTTGCAAGTTAAGTTGCACCTGTTCTGACTCTGTTTGATGGAAAACTTGCTTATTTTCCTTTTCAACTTCAGGGGAGAATCCTTCCCTTACGTTGTGGGATTTTTGTAATTGCTCTATCTGTTTCCCCAGACTATTGCTTACTAGTATGGGAGTTGGTATGGCATCATATATGGTGAAGTCATGGTACCCTTCCCATGTACCTATGGCTATCTTAATACGTGCTACCCTTGTATGTATCACTGGACCTCCCAGACCTCTTAAATTTATGCTCTCTCCTTCAACAATATCTTGAGGCCTCACTAAATCACTTTGTATTATACTTATCACAGAACCAGTGTCACATAGGCAAAAATAAGATTGTTCATTTAGTTTCACTTCCCATAAATATTCAGGGTCTGGAATGTTGTGTAAGTTTATGCACACAAGATTTCTGCAGATCCCATCCCATGACTCAGCACTGTCTTTTGCTTCCTGAGTCAAACAGCCATTTTGTTTTTCAACTGTGACCTGCCCTCTAGCTCTACTGTCACTCTCTGCTTCAGAAGACTCATTTGGCTTACGTACTGTACATAGAAACTGGTGTAAGCATCATTTTTCTTATCTTTATAAAATGTTTTATTTTGGTGACATTGAAATTGCAGATGGCCTGGCTTGTGACACTTAAAGCATGTACGATCTTTATTAAAATCTGTTTGTATCTTTTCTTTTGGTTGCATATAGATTTTTTCTTTCTGAGGTAAATTCTCCCTATATGTTGGGACTTTCAATTCTTTCCTATATTCATTTTGACTTCTATACGGTTTACTTCTTATGTCTGGAGTGACTGGTTTCTTGAAACTCTCTTCCCTTGCCTGCATCATAGAATCTGCCCACAGTGCAGCCTCTTCCACTCTCTGAAACTTCTTGTCAGGGACTAGCCACTTGATTTGCCCTGTGAGAAGCTCATACAAGCGTTCTAGGGCTAATAACTCTTGTAATTGTTCTAGACTTCAAACCTTAGCTTCCCTGAGCCAATCCATTAAATGTTTCTTTATTCTAGACGCTACTTGCGCATATGTCTCGTTCCCTTTCCTGTACACTGACCTAAAAGCCTTTCTGTAATATTCAGAAGTCAGCTTAAACCTCTGTTTGACCACTTCTTTAAAGCGTGTGTATGACATAGCATCTTCATCACTTAACCCGGAATATATTTCCAGAAGCTGTCCGGCTAATCTGGGCCTCAAATACCCCATTCGTTTTTCCTCTGGCATGCTCAGTTCTAAACAAGTCCTTTCAAAAGTAGATATAAATGCTTGAACATCATCTCCTGGAGAATACAGAGGGAATCTTTTTATGTCAATCTTTTCATGGCCACTTATTCCTCTAGATTCTTGTTCTACCTGGGACATTTTTAATTTTGCCATAGCTAACTCATGTTCAAAGGCTTCTTTCTGCATTCTAGCCTGCATCTCCCTCTCTTCTCTTTCTTTTTCCCAGGCCAATTCCATCTCTCTCTGTTCCTTGGCTAATTCTACCTCTCTTATTTCCCGTTCATGGCTTAACTTAATTCTCAGAAGTTCAGCTTCCAAGTTTACATTTGACACGGGCTCTTCAACCTGTGGTCCTTCACCACCAGCTGGCTGTATCTGTCTTCTATTCCTTGTTTCCATCATTTTTTTTCTTTTTCTAGATTAAGGTGTTGAAAGACAAGCCTCTTTCCCCAATCTGTGAGCTCCTTTTTATATATTTTATATATAGTCTTTCTTTTCTTTTCTTTTCACAGTGATCCGATTGTCCTCTCCTACAATACCAATTAAACTTTTACCTCAGAGAGGATCAATCTACACCTTTCAAACTGAATTTCCACTCCACTTGAACTTGCACCCTGAGTCCTTTGTGGAACACACAAACGAGCTGACACACTCCAACAAATACAGCTTCATGTGTGCTTTTGTTGTGGTTTAACACAAGGCTTTCAATGTCCAGCAATTTTGAGTGGTGTTTCTACTTTACCAATCTCAATTTACCTCAAAACACCCGCTCTGCCTACTTTAAGCCAATCTCCTTACTTTACCCTTTTTTATTTACCTCAGGAGATTTGACCTTCTTCAGGCTTTAAATTTTAAAATTCAAAACTTTTCCACTCAGCATTTTGTACTAAGTATTATTTCGTTCTCCACCAGTTCAAATCCCAGCGCTGCCACCAGTTGCGAGGATGGTGGCCTGTTCCCCTAAAGTCAGGTTTATTGTTTTATGTGTCTTGGTAGCATAAAAATAGTGCTCAGAATAGATTTATGTTTAATTTTCTTTTTATGTCTCCCTGACCAAGGGTAACGCCCTCTGTTTCACTTCTCTCTCTCCTTAGAGGCTTTGCTGTTACAATATTTCTATGCTCTGCAGAATTGCTTAAGATATGCTTTATGTGAGAAATAGAAAGACTTTGAGTCGTTTCTTGAACAAACAAGAAAACAGTTTATTTAAATACAAACTTCTCAGTAAATGTCAAGTAAATTTCTTTCAGCCACAACCAGCTATTCAATTCTTTTGCACCTTTTCTTCTCCTCAGAGACTTTACTAGCTTTCCTGACTAAATCTAAGAAAACCCAGTTCTTCTTTAGATTAAGGCCTATAGATTAGAGCACGTTTCACTGTTTATCTCTATCTACAAATAACACAATATATCAATCTATAAAGTCCCCTGACCCTGGCACCTGCTTCCCACAGAACTGCCTAGAGCAGGGGTGGCCAAACCTTGGTGCATGCGCCAAACGTGGCACATTGGATGATTGCAAGTGGCGCATTGCAATCATCCAATGGACAGAAAAGGTGATGCTGTTTTAGCGAGCGAAAGTGATTCTGACTGCAGAGCAGAGTCGCCCGGCTCCGTGGTTGGAATCACTTTCACTCGCTAAAATAGCATCACCTTTTCTTTTTCTCTCTCTTTAAATTTTTGGCTCCTTGCACAGGAATAGCACCTGCCCGAGATTGGCTCTGTGGGTGGTGTGTGTGTGTGTGTGTGTGTGTGTGTGTGTGTGTGTGTGTGTGTGTGTGTGTGTGTGTTGGAGGGCGGCGGCGGGTCAGGGAGAGAACGTGAGCTGGGAAGTGGCCACGGACCCATGAAGGGGTGTGTGCGTGTGTGTTTGTGAGAGCGCGAGCCAAGAAGCCGGGTGCGGCGCATGCATGCTGGAGAGCCTCGGGCGCTCGGTGCCATCCTCCGGCTTTCCTTCTGCGTGCGCTGCCGTCCCATCCGAGAGCCTCCGAGTGGAGTGCGCTTGATGGGCTAAATTGCCGCCTTTCTCCTCCTCCTCCTCCTCCTCCCCCAGCTGGAAGGAAGATAGGAATGAAGAAGAAAGAAAGAAGACAGACAGACAAACAGACAGACAGAAAGAAAGAAAGAAAGAAAGAAGTTTGGAAGGAAGGAAGGAAGACAGAAAGATAGAAAGAAGGAAGGAAAGAAGAAGAAAGAAGAAGAAAGACAGACAGACAGACAGACAGAAAGAAAGAAGTTAGGAAGGGAGGAAGACAGAAAGAAAGAAAGAAGTTAGGAAGGAAGGAAGACAGAAAGACAGAAAGAAGGAAGGAAGAAGAAAGAAGAAGACAGACAGACAGACAGACAGACAGAAAGAAAGAAAGAAAGAAAGAAAGAAAGAAAGAAAGAAGTTAGGAAGGAAGGAAGACAGACAGAAAGAAAGAAGTTAGGAAGGAAGAAAGGAAGGAAGAAAGAAAGAAAGAAAGAAAGAAGTTAGGAAGGAAGGAAGACAGAAAGAAAGAAAAAGATGTTAGGAAAGAAAAAAGACAAAAGAAAGAAAGAAAGAAAAAGAAAGAAGGAAGGAAGGAAGAAGAAAGAAGACAGAAGACAGACAGACAGACAGACAGTCAGAAGTTAGGAAGGAAGGAAGGAAGGAAGGAAGGAAGGAAGGAAGGAAGGAAGAAAGAAAGAAAGAAAGAAAGAAAGAAAGAAAGTTGTATGGCCACCCTGAGTCCTACGGAAATGGCGGATTGGAACTTGTCTGCCAAAAAATTTGGCGGATGATATGCTTAAGGTTGGCCACCACTGCCTAGAGCCTATCTTCTCTCCTGTTAACTTCCCTCTTGAACAGTTAAACTCAGGCAGAGAATCACTATAAACCTTCCCTCTTGGAAGTTACCACAAACAGAGCTCTCCTCAGCTCTTCCACCTAGGCCTGTTATAGTTCCTGGCCCTGCTATCTATGATCCGATTGGCTGGCTCCTTATGATGTAATGTATCCCTCCTCCCTTCTGGAGAACTGGGAGAAACACCTCCTCCTTTCTACTTACCATCCATTTAAAAGCTGTTTAGCTCCATACTTACTTGTGCATACAATTCCTTTTAACCACACTTTAACTTTATACAACAACTTAACTCTTTTACATTCAGTACCTGTATGTGGGCACCACAGGCAAGAAATGACTGTTCCATTTCCATTCTATACCCTTTGCTCCATAGGACGTTGAAATATTGCTTAAAATATTCTAAGTATATGCTTGTAAATAGAGTGAGGGTTGGTACTTAGTTGTTTCAATTCTTTTCATTAATTCTGAAAACCTTGTATTAATCACCTCTTTGGTTTAAGCATTGCCTATTTGCAAAGCTTTCTGTTTTGTGTGTGTGCATACAGTATGTGCATGTGTGCAAATCAGTATTGTATTCACTTAAATCATAGCAAAAAAGGGGGGAACTAATTCATACTTTAAGAAATAGTTTGAGCACCTGCAGTTTCACATTTTAACATTATTCTGCTATTGTAGCTACAAAAATAAAATGGCGTTTGTTTGATTCAAAAGAAAATATAAACGAAAAGCAGTAAATATAGGAAGCTCCAGCAAGTAGTAGTAGGCCTCTGTTGGCCAGATGCTAATTCTAGGTCAGTTTGCCCTCATCACTTTGTGAAGTATTTCTGGCAGGTGCGTAGGTAAGAGCTTAATAAATGTCTCACTATTTGACCATCTCCTTCTCCTTACATTTCTATTTCTAAATTTTGGAGAAATTTG
The DNA here is from genome assembly GCA_023053685.1 of Diadophis punctatus similis. Lineage (NCBI taxonomy): Eukaryota > Metazoa > Chordata > Lepidosauria > Squamata > Dipsadidae > Diadophis > Diadophis punctatus. The sequence continues at coordinate 19,035,687 of JALIGW010000008.1, forward strand.
TTTTTATTGGAAATACATGTGTTGATGTCTGTAGGTGTGCACTCACCATCACATGGTGAACATTTCAAATGGTTCATCTGAGAATCTTTCATTCTTATTGCATCAATGAGCCTTACTGGGATTTAAAAAAACAAAAAATCAAAAATCAACATGAATAAGGGGTGGCATATTTGCTTCTGGGCTGTATCCCAACACTGTCCACAGAGCTCCACTCAGGGTGTAGAAAAATAATAGTAGAATTATTATTTGAGACCATATTTGTAAATGGGAAATGTCTCATAAAGAGAAATGGGAATGTGTGTGCACAGGGCATAAAAGAGGATAATCTGTATGTGTTGCAGAGACAAAAGGTTCAATGTGCACAGATATTTGGAAATGTGCCACAGCATGATTCATGTGTTCATCTCTTGCATAGAAGGCTTGGCCATGCCAGCTTCAGAGTTTTGCAAACGATGGAACAGTTTGCAGAAGGGTTAAATTTAAAGGGATGTAAGGCATATTTGGATGCAAAACATCAAAGTCCAAAGCATTCCCAGTAAGCAAAAGTAGCACGGCAGACATCAAGAGCTCTAGAGCTGGTACATGCAGATTTGGTTGGCCCAATGCAAGCCAGTTTGGGAGGAGCAAAGTATGTGCTGGTCATTGTAGATGACTACAGCAGGTTTGGGTTCTGCTATTTACTAAAGAGTAAAGCAGAGGTGCTACAGAAGTTTAAGCAATGGGTAAGCTTCGTAGAAAGAAGGTATAAACAACAGGTATGTCAGTTGCAAACTGACAGAGGTTCAGAATTCATGCCAACAAGTTTTCAACAATAGTTGGGACAGTTGGGAATAAAACACAGATGTACAAATCCGTACACAGCAATGGAGAATGGTGTAGCTGAAAGGCAGAATGGAGTCTTACAAACAATGAAAGACTCACTGCTAGAGGATTCTGGTCTGAGCAGGTCATACTGGGTTGAAGCCATATTGACTGCTAATTATTTAATTAATAGGCTGTGGAGTTCCTCTATTAATGATACTCCATATGCAGTCCTATATAGGAGGAAACCATCTCTTGCACATTTAAGAGTTTTTGGAAGTACTGCGTGGGTGCATATTCCAAAGGCAGTTAGAAGAAAGGGACAACCAAAAGCTAGACAGCTCAGGCTTATGGGCTATGAGCCAGGCTTGAAAAGCTATCATTTTAGCAATGGGAGCAAGCGAATAGTGATTTCCAGGTCTGCTAGTTTTGCAGAGCAAAATTGGAACAGAATTGATGCAAATTTGGGGAATGATTCACTTAGTGACGGTGATCCACTTAGTGACAGTAACTCACTTAGTGATGGTAACTCACTTAGTGATTGTGTCAGAGTTCAGGGAGGAGAAACTGAACAAGAAGCAAGAGAGGGTTGACACACAGGAACAGTCAATGCCACGCAGGTCAGAGCAATGGAAAGGGCGTTGTTACTTACCTGAACGCCCATTCTCGTAGGGTGGCGCTAGCCTCCAAGATTGGGATGACCTCATCCATCAGCCAATCAGGACTGAGTCTGACCTCATATAAAAGCTGTCACTGTGCCATAATCCCCCTCTTGAGACGAAGGAGTAGGTCAGACCCATAGTTTATTCCCCACGCACACCTTCAGTATGTATTACACCCAAAAGGGAGGGACTTGGAGGCTAGCGCCACCCTACGAGAATGGGCGTTCAGGTAAGTAACAACGCCCTTTCTCCATAGTGGGTGGCGCTAGCCTCCAAGATTGGGACATACCAAAGCCGTATCGTCCCCTAGGGAGGGTTGTCACCAGAATTGTAGACCCCGTCAGGAGCCACCATGGTCTGCAAGACCCTGCGCCCAAAATCCGCCTCAGCCGAGGCAAAGGAGTCCACTTTATAATGTCTAATAAAGGCCAACGGAGAAGACCACGTCGCCGCTCGGCACAGCTCTTCCAGAGAGGCATTAGTTGTCCAAGCTGCCGTGGTAGCGGCACTGCGTGTTGAATGCCCCGTCAGGCATGGCGGACAAGGCAGGTCCTGCTGTCGGTAAACGTCCGCGATCACAGCGCGTATCCAGCGACCGACCATCACCGCTGATGCCTTGCGACCCATGGACAAGGCGTGGAATCCCACGAACAAGGACTCTGAGCGGCGGAATGGAGCCGTGCAGACATTGTAGATTTTGATCGCCCACCGGACATCGACAGCGTGCCATTTGTGCTCGGTCGGCGTTGTAGGTGGAGAGCAGAAGGAAGGAAGAACCACTTCCTGCGCCCTGTGGAAGTATGTATTGACCTTGGGTAGGAATGTGGGGTCCAGGCGAAGCACCACCCGGTCCGGATAAAAAATACAGAGATCGTCCCGGACGGATAGAGCTGCCAGTTCGGATATTCTCCGGGCTGAAGTGATCGCTACCAAAAAGGCAACCTTATGCGTAAGGTGCTGCAGCGAAACTGTCCGGAGGGGCTCGTAGGGGGCCTCGGTCAGTGCCAGAAGAACCTTCTGCAGGTCCCAGGTGGGGTACCTATGTACCACTGGAGGCGAGATATTGACCGCCGCCTTCAAGAAGCGAACGACCAAGGGATGCGTTGACAAAGGCGCAGAAGAGTGGCAGGAAAGGACCGTTGAGAGCGCTGCCACCTGTCGCCGCAAGGTGCTGGGCGAGAGACCCTTGTTGAGGCCCGCTTGCAGAAATTGGAGGACCTGTATGACCGAAAGGTCGATCGGGTTAAAGTCGGCGCCGACACACCAATCGTGAAACGTCCTCCAGGTGGAGTTGTAGATGCGTATGGTGGAGGCCCGGCTTGAGGAGAGCAGAGTTTGGATAATGCTCTCGGGAACCCCGCGAAGACTTAGGGTGCGCCGCTCAAGTGCCAGGCGGTCAGTTGGAGCCACTGCGGATCCGGGTGCTGTACTGACCCCTGGGAGAGCGACGATGTGGTCTGCGGGATCCTCCAGGATGGGCCGGTCGAGAGCGACTTGAGATCCGTGAACCAGGCCCGTCGCGGCCAATGGGGGGCCAGTAGGATCAGTTCCGCCTGCTCGTCTAGCATCTTCCTGATAACTCGGGGAATGAGTGGAAGGGGCGGAAATGCATAGAGTAGGCCCCTTGGCCACGGGCAACGGAGGGCGTCCGTGTCCATCGCACCGGGCGTCCGATACCGCGTGATGAAGCGCGGGAGCTTGGCATTCAGCGGGGTCGCAAAGAGGTCGGCCACCGGGTTGCCAAACCGGGTAGTCAGCTCCCGAAAAATGTCCGGGTGCAAGGCCCACTCTGCCGTGTCGACGTCGTGGCGGCTGAGCCAGTCTGCTGTGCGGTTTGACACCCCCGAGATGTGCTCCGCCCTGAGCAAGAGGAGGTGCCGTTCCGCCCAGAGGCCCAATTCCTTGGCCTCGGAGAGCAGGCGGCGCGAGACAGTCCCACCTTGCCTGTTGACGTGGGCTTTGGTAGTCACATTGTCCATCAACAGGAGGACATGTTGTCCAGTCAGGAGGTGCTGGAAGTGCCGGAGGCCCAGGGACGCCGCTCGTAGCTCCAGGAGGTTGATGCTGGCCGTTGACTCCGCTGCGGTCCAGGTGCCCTGTGCCACGTGAGACGATGTGTGAGCGCCCCACCCGTAGAGGCTGGCATCCGATGTCACCGTCACCCGGCGAGGCTCGAGGAAGCTGGAACCGTTGCTGATCGTCGGGGACTGCCACCAATGCAGAGACCGCCGAACCGCTGTCGGGAGCTGGACCTTGGCCGATGAGTTGGACTTGTTTGCCCGCTGAAACGGTAAAAGAAACCATTGGAGGTCTCTGGAGTGCAGTTGTGCCCAGGGTGTTATATGTATTGCGGATATCATCTTTCCCAACAGGGAGGACAGGAGGTTTAATGGTACCCGCCCCTGTCCGAGCACCTGTTGGGTCAGAGAGGAAAGACTGAGTTGTCTTTCCAACGAGAGATACACCCTGCACTCCAGAGAGTCCACAATGGCCCCCAAGTGAGTGATGCGGGTAGAGGGAAGCAAATGGCTCTTCTCCAGGTTGAGGGAGAAGCCATGGTATTGCAGAACGTCCATGGTGGTCTGCAGGTCCAGCTCCGCCCGGGCCAGGGAAGACGACTGGATTAAAATGTCGTCGAGATAACACTGTATTCGAATCGGCACTGCCCTCAAGTGAGCTGCAAGGGCGGCCAGAATCTTAGTAAAGACCCTGGGTGCCAAAGAGAGGCCGAATGGCAGGGCCGAATACTGATAGTGTTCATTGTCATAGAAGAAGCGTAGGAACTTTTGGTGGGAAGGCCGAATCGGGACGTGCAAATACGCCTCAGTGAGGTCGATAGAGCACATAAAGTCACCCCTACGGATGCCGTCCAATATGGACTGTAAAGTATGCATCTTAAATTTCTTGTACACCAAGAATCTATTTAGGCGCTTGAGGTCTAAGACCGCTCTCCACCCACCCAATGATTTCTCCACGAGGAACAAATTGGAATAGAATCCTTGCCCCCGCTGGTCCTCCGGGACCCGCTGGATGGCCTCAATCTCCAGCAGATGCTGGATGGCTTCAAGCATCTGGGCCTGCTTGTGCGGGTTGGAGGACTGGGAGCACCTCATGAAGGAATCGGGGGTGGTGGTGGAGAGGAAGTCCAGGGCGAGACCAAGATGGAGGGTCTCGCGGACCCAAGCGTCAGTAGTAACCTCCTCCCACCGCCTGGCAAAGAGGCACAGGCGACCCCCAATGGGAGAAGCTGGGTCCTCTACTTGTAGCGGCGGTAGGGGCGACCACCTGCCTTCCGAAAAGGGCGCTTAGAGGGTTGGTTTGAATTGGCCCTGTCCTGACCCTGATTTTGTCGGTTCGGCGCCCTTGGTCTATTTCAGTTGTACGTGGGGGCCCTGTACTGGCGTCGGGGGAACGCCTGGGCGGGTGCCTGTGGCTTGGCCTGTGCCTTCCTGGTGGCATTTGGCAAGACCTTACGCTTGTCCTTAGTCTCGATAAGGTAGGGATCGAGTGCCTCACCAAAGAGTGACTGGTTCTTTACCGGTGCCCCGGCTAGGCGCCACTTATGCCGGCAGTCGGCGGGCCAGCTCCTCAGCCAGTGCATTCGGCGTGCCACCACAGCAGTGCCCATGGCCCGTGCCACAAAATGGGTGGCCTGGAGCGTGGCGTCCGAGGTAAACTGCGAGGCTGCAATAAGTTTGTTAATGTCCTGTCTCGCGCGGACGTCTGACGAGGGCAAGTGTTCTTGCAGGGCCTTCAGCCAGCGAATGGACGTCCGGCAAAAAAAGGAAGCTGTCGCAGAAGCCTTAACAGCCCATGCGGCAGCCTGGTGCATTTTCTGCAGCGCCAGCTCGGTGCGTCTGTCCTCCGGGCGCAGCAGCTCCTCAGTGTCGCCCGGCATCTGGGCGGCAGAGTATAGTGCCTTGATAGTCGGTTCCACTGGGGGCACTGGCAGATGTTGTGCCAGGGCGGTAGAGACATTGAAGAACCGCTTGTCTGCTGCCGAGGGAGCGACGCCCACCGATGGGGAAGCCCACTGTTTGAGGACAGAGTCAACGAATAGCTTAGGAGCTGGTACCACCTCAACTTGAGAGGTGGTTTCCTCAAAGAGAGGGTCCTCAGGTTCGTCGCCGGCTGGCGTCTGCTCCTTTGAGGAAAACCTGGCCGTGGCCCTGGCCTTGTGGAGCAGCGACTTAAATAGGGCAGGGTTGAACAAGCCCGTGACTACCGGAGCCTCAGGAGCGAGGTCCTCGTCCTCCGAGAGCTCCAATTCTTGAGGCTGGTCGTCCTGCCCGTGAAGGGACAATGGGGATCCCTGCTCAGTGTACGCTTGGAGCGGTGACGGCTCGGCGGGTGTTAAGGCCAGCGTGCGGGGCCGAGGCGGCTGGGTGGCCGGCGAGGGAGGTGGCACCGTGGTGGCAACGTGTCTCATACCTGCCTCTATGCCTTGGGCGATGGCCGCCTGTATCAGCGCCTGCACCTCTGGACTGTAGAATTGAGACTGCGTAGATGCAGCAGGGCGGGGCTCAATGGAGCTGCTGCCAGGTCTGGGGTCCTCCCAGATGTCATCCTCTCCCAGGCACAGATCTGGGTTGTCCAGTAAGAGAGTGCCCAAGGAGTGCCGGTCCCTCTGGGTGGATGTGCCAGAGGGCTCATGGTGCGCAGGGGAGGAAGTAACAGGAGGGGGCAGCGTGACACGGTCCTGTTCCTTGGGGGCCTTTTCCTTGTCCCTGGTTGAGCGACTGCTCTTGGAGGAGGAGGCCTTGGCCCTGTTAGGTTCGTGACTGATAGGGGAACGGTCCCGGTGGCCTCCAGGAGAGGGCAGTGGTCTGGCAGCCCCACCCTCCTTTTCCCTGGCCTGCCTGGGCTTATTCCTGCCCGAGGTGGCCTTATCAGACATGTCGGATCCTGGTTCCGAAGACTGGCGTCTGCTGAGGCTGGAGGGTGTCAGGTGGGTGCTTTTACGGCCCGACGAATTGAGTTGGCTCTAGAAGTGAAGAGGCTGCTCGCCGGTCAGCCGGAGGCTCGGAGTCCCCGAAGGCGTGCTGCGGCTGCCCAGGCGTCACCCGAGCTCGTTTGGGAACGCAGGAGGGCGAGAGCGGCGGTCGCGGCGAGAATTAACAGCAACCGGGAGCCGTGGGCCAGCTGGAGAGCCGGCGCGTCACAGGGGATTCCCCAGTGACGCGGGCTGACATTCTGCGGCTGCGCCGAGTCCAGGAGCCCGTCGGCGGAGGTTCGGCAAGAAAGAACGCCTTCCCCTGGCTTGCTCGGCCACACAAGGCAAGGAGATGCAGCAGCAGCGAGGATAGCCCCACTCGGTAGCCGTGGGCCAGCTGGAGGCCCGACGCGTCACAGGGAGTTCCCTAGTGATGTGGGCCAGCGAACTGCGGCTGCGCCGAGTCCCGGATCGTGCCGCCCTCGGATTGGAGCCGGCGGCAAGGGAAGGCTTCGCGTGATGCGCCTGCGCGGTAGGTCAGTCGCTGGGCCAGCTGAGGGGCGGGAGAGCCACTCCTCCAGGCACGCAATGTAGCAAGAAGAAGGAGGCCTCGCAGCCGAAGTTACTGCCGAGGAGGTCGCCACACACGCGATAAGGCCTAATTAGGCCCAAGCACTGGCCCGAGGCCTATAGAGGTGGCAAACGGGCGGTGAAGATCCGGCTGATGCCCGGCCGTCCCCTAGTGAGGAGGGGCAGTCGCGCAGGCCGATATGCCGCCGAGTGGGCCGCCAACGCTCACCCTCACTAAGGGTCGCTCCCTGGGGATAGACAGGTGTCTGTGGGCCCAGTTAAGGGAGCGGAGAGGAGAGGAGACCAACCGCCCAAGCGCTAGGCTTCTGCGTTGGTATTGATGTTATACTCTCTCTCCTGCGGAAGTGGCAAAGGCTACCCTGGCTGCAGGTCACCCAAGCGCCTGGCTTCTGTGACAGATGATAACAGGAATGCCAGGCCGCAATGTGAGGAAGACAGCCAGCCACCTAAGGCGGCAGTAGGCCGTGGACTAGGCCCAAAGCCTGTCCGAGGTTTCCCAATACCACCGATGGATAGGGCAGGTGGGAATCACTCACATTTAAGAATTCTTGATGGTTGATCTCGAAATGGTAGAAATAGAACGATAGAAGGTGTAGAACTATGAAGCTGGGGAGAAACAATCCTAGGCCTAGGACTGAGTCGAAAGAGGGGGATTATGGCACAGTGACAGCTTTTATATGAGGTCAGACTCAGTCCTGATTGGCTGATGGATGAGGTCATCCCAATCTTGGAGGCTAGCGCCACCCACTATGGAGAATAAGAGGATTCCACCTGACAGGTATTCTGCTAGTAAAATTAAAGTGTCTAATGTATGGTATGAGCCAAAGAACTATAAGCAAGTATTGGCATTACCTAAAATTGAACAAGGCCATTTATGGGCTGAAGCAGTCAGCCAGGAATTGGAATATATGTCTAGATAAGGCATTGAAGAGTCTTGGGTTCAAGAGTTGCAAGGCTGATGGTTACATATACACTGGAAAGTTACAAGGTGGGGATTGTCAACTATTAGCATTTGTGGATGATCTTTGTTTCATTGAAAAGGGTGTATCACAGTAAAAGGGATACTCAGGTATTTGGAGGGAACTCTGAATGTGGGTCTTCAAATACAAGTATCTAAAGAATATTAAATTATTTGATTTATGTCTCTTCCAGACATGAAGGGAGGAGTGTTAAGATATTCATGAACTGGGAGAGCCATGTTAACAAGGTTAGCCAATGAATAGGCATAGCAACTAAGTCATCCAATAGGAGCTAACCACTTCTGAGTCTGTGCAGAGAATCGAAACTGAAAACTTATGCTTAAGGCTGGGTGTGGTTCAGCCCCACTCTGCTCTCAGGTCCACTCTGTACTCTCAGATCTCTCCATGTCTGCTATGCTGAAATGAAACTAATTCTCCTGCTTGTGTTTACTTGAAGAAATAATCTTTTTTTTATTGAAAAAGTTTTATTAGTACAGAGTACAAACATTTTTTTATTTTTCTCCCCACCCCCACCCCCTTCCCTCCCCCCCTCCCCCCCGGACTTCCCAGAGAGAACACAGGGCATAATATCAGAAATTACAGAAAAAAAAAAGAAAAAAGAAAAACCCCTCAACTCCAAATTATACATTGCTAACATCATTAAATTTCTATATTTTATATTATTTCCAATATAATTCTAAAAAATAAAAAATAAAAAATAAAAATATATTAATATATATTGTTAATGATAATAATAATCTAGATTATACAAAGGAAGGAAAACAGTTTCTCCCTCCTCCTTTCAATCAACTTTCTAGACCTATGAAAATTATTAATAATACTAAATCTTTAAAAAAACATTAATGATAATAATAATCTCATGATTAACTAAAAACCGAGAAAATTTTACGTAGCTAATATCTAAATATTAAATAATAATATCTTTAAATTTCATCATAACCACATATTATTCTAAAGCCACCTATTAACTCAAATAAAACTAAAAAAGTATTACGTGTCTACATATTAAATAATAAAACTTTTGAGTTTCATCATAACAACATAATATTGTTATACAACAACTTCTTAATTCATAATAAAAAGTATTAAATAATAATACCTTTAAATTTCACATAACAACATTATTATACAACAACTTATTGGCTCAAATAAAAGAGTATTACATGTCTACATATTAAATAATAAAGCTTTTGAATTTCATCATAACTACATAATATTATTATTCAACAACTTGTTAATTCATAATAAAAGGATATCCTTAAAGGTAATATTAATATTAATAATAGTAATAGTAACGATAAAAATAATAACAATAGTAATAATGATAATGATAATGATAATAATAATAATAATAATAATAATAATAATAATAATAATAATAATAATAATAATAATAATAATAATAATAATAATAATAATAATAATAATAATAATAATAATAATAATAATAATAATAATAATAACAATAATAATAATAATAATAATAATAATAATAATAATAATAATAATAATAATAATAATAATAATAGTAAAAACCTAGAGGAGAGAGAGATAAAAACAAAAACCTAAAGCAGATGAAAAAAAATCCTTCCTTTAAAACAAATTTTAAAATCTAATTGTAATAATTTATAACTTAATAATTTTAATTAAAAATTCCAATTCTTAAAGAATTATTAAAAGAGAAGAAAAAAGAAAAAAAAATTTTTAAAAAGAGAAAGAAAAAAGAAGAAACAACAATAAAAAAAGGAGAAGAAGAAAATACAATTATATTATCTCCATCCATCTAATACATATCAACACTACTTCTCTTTATATCTTATTGGTTGCCTCCTTTTGTATCTTGATGATTTTGAATTTATCAGCTCATCTTCCATCTGATCCCAGTGCTCCATCTCCTTTTTCACATCTTTCTGGCTCTGCGGTTCACTTTGACTCTTTGAAACTATTTCATTTTGATCCGATAAGGATGACTTTTCCTCCTTGTCCTCTTCTACATTCATACGTCTTTCTTCTGGAATTTTAGATATATCAGCCTTTAAAATATTAACATAAAATTCGGTAGCTTTGTTTATCGTATTCAGCCGGTATCTTTTCTCCAAAAATTTCACCGTAACTCCTGTTGGTGCTTCCCATTTATATTGTAAATTCAATCTTTTAAGTTCATCAATCAAAAAAGTAAATTCTTTTCTAGCTTTAAGCATTTTAAAGGGAATTTCTTTCCATATCCTAAGTTCCTGGCCATTCACCTGAAGATTGTTCTTAAACGTCGCCTGAATAATTCTGTTCCGTAAGACTCTTGTGGTAAAATATATAACAATGTCCCTTGGTAAATGTTTTTGTTTTGCGTGCCACGAGTTGACCCTGTATATCTTTTCAATTTGTGTAGCCAACTCATCTTTAGAAATTCCAGAAACCTGTACCAAGGCCTCAATCATTCTTCCTTTCAAATCATCATATAAACCTTCCTTCAACCCTCTTACTCTAATAGCAAATTGCGTTCTTCTAAACTGTGACATCAACACCTCTGTTTCAAAATTTGCGATGTCCTTTTTAAATTTGTTTATATATTCCACCGAGGTTGCCAACGCTTGTTTATTTGTTTCAATACAGTCCTCCAAAAAATCAACATTTGTTGCTAAACCTTTGCAAACCTCTAACATATCCATCCGTAGCTGCTTTTCCATATTCTTTAAAGCATCCTGCATTTTTTTTCTATTTCAGTAATTTTTTGATTAAATTCCAAAATTAAGTCTTGTTTCATAATCTTTAAAGTATTTAATAAATTTTCCGATGTCAAAGCTTGTGGAGGTGTTGACTCAGTAGCAAATTGCATTTTAGAAGTATAAGCAGAGGGATAAATAGGCCTTTTATTCAAGGCAATCATTCCAGACTTTGAAGCCATTGTTGTAGTTCCAAAAAATTACTCTGAGAATGCCAAATCACTATCAATTGTTTTATAATCCAAAATTAAGAATCAAAAATAAAAACCAGTTTTCAAGTTCAAAAATTTCCCAAAGTCCAGAGACCACAAGCAAAACACAAATAACTTTCACTTCTTCTTTATTATACTTCCAAAGAAGTGCAAAGGAGGGCCAAATCTTTAAAAAGAAAAAAAAATCTTACAATTTCCAGGGCAAATAGTCTTTTATAATTTATTTATTTTAGTAAAATTATCAGTTGCTGTTATAATCCAAAGTCACGGAACAAAGAGTAAAAGTCAGTTTTCAAAATTTCCACAAGAGAAAAGCCAGAAGAAAAAAAAACCAATCTTTTCAAACTTAAAACCATTTTTATATTTCCAGAGAAGTACAGAAAAAAGCCATAACTCTAGATAAAATTCTTTCCAGTGTGAAGGACAGAGAGTTAATCAGGAGACAGAGAAAAAAAAAGTCAGTTTTCAAAATTATAATTTTCCATAAGAAAAAGAGCCACAAACCAACAAAGCAAAAATCACCTTCACTTCTCTTCCCAACTTCTTCAAAATGCCTTAAAAAGCCAGATCTCTAAAAAAAAATACTTTCCACTTTCAAAGGCGAGTAGTCCTTATTTTTTTTAAAAAAATTATCAGTTATCAGAGAGTATAAGAAGGACAGCCAATTTTCAGTTTTCAGAACAAAGAGTTTCCATAAGAAAAAAAAACCACAAGCAAAACGGAAATCACTTTCACTTCTCCTCCTTCAAATGCCATATTGTTGCATATTAAATGTTACTTTGTTTCTTCGAGTGAAAGTTAGCCGAGGGTTTAAAAAAAGGAAAAAAAAGATCCATACTTGCCCAGGCCTTAGATGCACAATTTTTTTTTAAAAAAATCCTCTTCTGGAAGCAGCGGTGGCTTCGGCATCTTGCTCCGCAAAGAGCGGAGATTTCCAGGCTCCCGGAGCTAGGGGCAGGCTACCTGGGGAGCCTTCCCTTCGTGCCCCTGGATGGCTCCTAGGGTGCTAGGGGGGCTCTACCCCACCTGCCACGCTCTCCTCTCTCCCCTATGTCCGGGGCAGAGAGATTCCAAGCCGCCAGACAGCTGTTCTGGTGGCTTGGCAGGGAGTCGGAAAGGCGCCCTGAAAAAGGAGCGCCGTCGACGCCGAACGCCAAACCGGAAGTCTTGAAGAAATAATCTTGTGGTATTGTATATATATTACTTATAGATATTACTTATATATATTGTTTATAAAGAAGTTAATGAATCCAGCTGAATCAGTCATCTGTGTGTGCTTCTGGAAATTGATTTTTCTGCAACAAACTCTGATAGTACCCCACTGCTTACTTCCCTCCATGTAGACGTAGACCCATTAAGGACTACTCGTTGAGTATGGTTTGTCAGCCAGTTATGAAGCCATCTGATGGTGAAGCTATCTATCCCATTTTTTTCTAGCTTACGAAGAAGTAGGTTGTGGTTTACTTTGTCGAATGCCTTGCTGAAGTCTAAGTATATTATGTCCACAGTATTTTGCTGGTCTACTAATTTAGTCACTATGTTGAAGAATGAAATAAGATTGGTTTGGCATGATCTGTTTTTACCAAACCCATGCTGACAGCTAGTTATTATTTTACTCATTTCTAGATGTTGCCAGATCTGTTTTTTTAATTATCTTTTTCAATATCTGCCTGGGTATTGATGTTAGGCTGATTTGTCTCTAGTTTCCTGGGTCTGATTTTTTTCCTTGTTTGAAGATGGGAACCACATCATCTCTTTTCCAGTCCTCTGGTAGTTCCCTGGTGCTCCAGGATTTTTGAAAGATGTGGTACAGTGGTTCTGATATGACATCTGCAGAGCTGTTTTAGAACTCTGGGATGTATTCTGTCAGGGCCCGGTGATTTGTATTGTATCAAGCTATTTGAATCTCCCTCCTGTAAATATCTTCCTAAGATGTTTTGGCAGGACTTTTCTTGTTATCTTTTCTTCTTGTTCGAAGGTCCAGACAAAAAGTGCTGAAGAAGTTAACCTTACCCCTTGCTCCCTTCAAGCCTTCTGCTATATCTGTTTGTTTGCAGAGAAGTTGTATTAATACTCCATGCTGACTGAGACTAAGCAATTTAATAGACTCTTTCAGCACCTTCATTGCACTGCCTGCTGTGCTAATCATTCAACAGCCTTGGTTCACTGCAACAGCAGCATTACACTTGCCTTTCAATTACTGGTTTATTTTTCTTGAGAGGTGAGTGGTGATAACCAGATGCCAATACTGCTAGGGATTCTGTGTGAAGTTACTAATGGAACATTGCCAACACAAACAAGAGTTTAAGCTGGTCTCTTATGCTGGTGACTGATAACTCTTATGCTGGTGACTGATTCTCACATGACTTTAAAACAACCCTGAAAGGAAAACAGAATCAACTCCAAGTACAGAATTCATCAGAACTTAACAGTTCAGCCCTGTATTAGTATCAGGTTTTCATTCTCCTGCCCAGATTTTAAGGTCAAGGGGAAGGTGTGATCACTTAAGAGGAAACTGTTATACTAGATCATGGACACTACTTCACAATATCTCTTGGAAGAATTTCATTTGGATATTTTTCAGAAACAGAAAACCAGCTGCTGGGATGGGTAGAGAACAAAGTAATTGTGCATGGATACACATCCTGAAACAAATGGGGCAGTTTCTGAAGCAGTAGTGGGAATATGAAAAAGATGCATTAACAATGCAAAAAAAGAGAGGGGTTTTATATAGACTTCTTCAAAAAAAAAATCCACCCCTCTTGAACAATTTGTGTAGGTCTAGTGTGCAATGTACTACATCTATATCCTTAGAAAGCTCTTAAACATATCAAGTCCAGAGATGGATTAGTATGGGGGCATCACTCCTATGGTAGAACTTTTGTGAAAAACCTATTATATTAGAGAAGTCAGTTACCAGCCAGTAACTTTTGATTTCTTTCTCAAAAATGGAGACTTTGGCAAGGTGCATACCAGTTTAGTACCTTGCCAAGATATATTAAATTAATCAGGTATGTGTGTGCAAAGAATATTTTTTATATTCTACAAATCTGTTTGAGAGAATAGTAAAATTTTCACCAGAAGACTCCTGAGAATAAAGTAAAAAGCCAAGAATCCAAACTAATGAATCATCAAATGAATCAACCTAGAGTTCTCACTTGAGGAACCAATAATGAATCATCAAATGAATCAACCTAGAATTCTCACTTGAGGAACCAATGACCAATTATCCAACTTCAGATACCTTAAATGAAAACCTAATTCTCTGGAGAAGGGGTCTAAATGCTAGAAATGGTGGAAAGAAACAGAAGAAGAGGATTTGCTATTCTTGTTCAGTTGTTAAATCATGTTTGACAGTTTGTGACCCCATGGACCATAGCATGCCAGGCTCCACTGTCCTCCCCTGTCTCCTGGAATTTGCCCAAATTCATGTTCATTGCATTGATGAAACCATCTATCTCATCTTCTGCCATCCCCTCTTCTTCTGCCTTCAGTCTTTCCCAACATCGAGGTCTTTTCCAATGTGTTTTCTTTTCTCAGAAGAAGTATTTGAGTTTCAGCTTCAGTATTGTCCTTCCAAAGAACAGGGTTGATTTCCTTTAGAAAGAAGAAGAGGATTGGTAGTAGCAATGTGTATACTATTGGAAGACCTAAAGGACCAGACTAGGGATAGATTGTCTTGAAGAAAATTTGTGAATCAACTATGTCTTGATGGCACATAATCAATTAATCTCTGGGAACATATGCAAAGTTAGATGACATTAGATCTTTAAGAAGAGAGGAAGGAAGAAAACAATTGTTCACTAAACACAGTGGATTAACTATACAATTATTTTTTAACACAGTGAGAATTAGTTATATCCAACAAGCTGTAATTATTAAGAATCAATAAATCCTTCCAGATTCTATTTCTTAAAGTCAGTTATTAGAAATGAGTTGAGATGGTTATAAAAGTTAACCCTCTTTTCTTTGTTATAGCTTTCCTCTCTTTAATAACCAGACATAGGATTTGAGTATTACTCAAAATAAATTCAGCCCATTTCAAATAATTGCCATCTTTCAGCAGAGAGGTCTTTTATCTTGTTAACCCTAAGACATTCAGCAATAGATAAGGAATGTAATGAAAGTAATAAAATTAACGAATTTCCAATGCTGCCTTTGTGAAATTTTTTTTTTACTACTTGCAAAAAAACTGTATATGAGCCACGGTGGCGCAGTGGTTAGAGTGCAATACTGCAGGCTACTTCTGCTGATCACCGGCTGCCAGCAGTTTGGCAGATTGAATTTCACCAGGCTCAAGGTTGACTCAGCCTTCCATCCTTCTGAGGTGGTTAAAATTGTTCAGGGCAATATGCTAACTATGTAAAACTGCTTAGAGAGGGCTGTAAAGCACTATGAAGCGGTATATAAGTCTAAGTGCTATTGCTACTTTATCTTGGGTATAGAGTACAGTGGCATCCAATACAAAGTTTACTGATCAGAACTCAGCAGTAATTTCCAAACTTTTTTTTGTCTTGACATAGCTCTTAGACCCCAACTTAACTGAAGACTTTCAAATACAAGACCCAGAACATCTAAATATGAATCTATTTTGTGCATATTTGGTTGAAACCACTCAAACACACAATTGCTCTCTCTGTCAGGGTGAAAATGCAATTCTTATATCTACTGAAGCTTAATTCTGGTGCTTCTTTTTTCCACTCTTCCCATAGTTTAATGGATTCCTCCCTCTTTGCATTTCCCTGAAGCTGGGTGACTATTAATTCTTTTCCTGAGAAATTCTGGCTCTCCATTTAACTGCCACACCTAGGACTCTGCCTCTAAGTTTTGGTCAGACGACATAATTGATCCTTCCAGATTAAAAGAATTCATGTAGATGTAAGAGGCTACTTCCTCTGTTACATTTGAAGAAATAAATTGCAGCAAATTTAAACAAAGGAAATGAAAAATAATTGAGAATAATCTCAGTGTTTATGTCAAAGTCCTTATTTATTTTATTTTATTTATAACATAAATAGCCACTATCTCTGGACAGTTCACAACCATAAAATAAAACATCTAGCTACAATAAAACATATTTTAACCAAAAGACCTGGCTCCCACAACTAAACTTTCCCATGCAGCCCACAACTAGGTCATCTCACAAATCTCACCATATCTCTTTTAGGGACTAGCTGAGGAAAGGTTGAAGGAACTGAATACTTTTATCCTGGAAAAGGTATAAATTTAAATCCAAATGTAAATTTTGCACCACTAGATCATGAATATCATTGTGTCACATTGTTATTTTTATAGTAGATCTCTGTATATAATCAAAGGTTTAATGTCAAGGTTCCGAGAAAAAAATTCTTTTTCTTAAAAGAACCATGCACACATATTTGTACTGTCTGAGAATCAGGAAATTAAAGCATTGTATTTTAGGTAAAGAATAAACAACTTACAACTACTTCCACTTATAATACATATACACTTTGCAGGTCAGTGTAATTAAATGCAATCATTCATTTGATCTGAACTCGCTGTTGCCAGAATATATGGGGTCAGTAAGGGGAATGGGAGAACTCACTGTGGTCAAGTCTCTGCAGCCATCTTGCCATGGCCATTTTGCCATGGCCAACCCAGCATGGCCATCTCACTGTGGTCATCTTGCTGCAGCCAACTCACTGCAGGACACCTTGCTGAGGGACAATTCCATACAGGATAACTCATGCAATAAATGTTATTATCTGCCACTACCATATATGTATACGTATATATGTATATATGTATATGTATATGTATATGTATATGTATATGTATATGTATATGTATATGTATATGTAGGATTTTTTGCTGATAAATGAAAATAAAGGGAGACTATTATAGATCTATTTCGAGCTTATTTTGCTCTCGTCAGATAGCCATACCCCTGGCTATATACATATACATATATGTATACATATATACATATATATACATATACATATACATATACATATACTATATATATATAGTAGTGAGTTGTCCTACAGCAAGTTGGCTGTGGTGAGTTGTCCTAGACGCTCAGTAAATGACTTTTTCAAAGCCTAAGCTAAAGATACCTAAAGATACCTTAATGTGGGCCAGTCCAATTAGATCTTAGAACATATTCAATGAGAACTGGGGGCACTTAACTGTATGCCTTAGAAATTTCTCTGTGAGGTACACCAGAGTGGGGCTCTTTGAGAGCTGCCTAAATTGAAAGTATTTTTTTTGGTAAGATCATTAATCACACCAAATTCTCTTGAGCAAGATTTAGCGAGATGGCTATGATGACATAACAAAATTCCAGTAACTAAACTATTTTCAGTTTAGAAGCAATATATCCTTGTGTACATTAAGATGGAGACTTTCTGATATTTTTCTCAATCTGGGAACTATCTTTGACAGTGGCTGTTGAGGCTGTTCCCAAAGGACTGTGAGGCAGCTGGGAAATCACTGGGAATTCGGAAATTGAATGTTAAAAATTTGCTGATGACCTTTGTTTTATTTGTCATTAGTTGAACATAAAGCAATTTTGATTTTGAACATAGAGGTCAATTTTGCTAATAAACACTAGACCCCAGAAATGGAAATCCGCCTAATTTTTTGACACCCAGAGGACAGAAAATACAAGGAGTTCCTTCTTACTTTTTAATTTCTGTTGCAAAGGTTTGGGGTTTTTTTAATAGGAAAGAGAGATTTAGCTCTGCTGATCTATATCCTAGTAACCTCAGAGACAGAATACAGTACAGTAATATCCTGTATGGATTGCCCTTAAATAATTCGAAACTAACAAACATCCTATTTAGCCATTTCAAATATTTCCCTTGAGAACTCAGTTTTTCAAACTTGTCCCTGCATTCTTCTGTTTGTGAACCATTGATTCAGGCAAAAGCAATCAAGAGATTTTTCTGCCTTCTTTGGCTCTTTGTAAGACTGCTTAAGACTACTCAGCAATCCCTATCTGAGGCTCTACTCTTGTATTGTTTCCAACTTCAAAATCAAAGATTATATCAATTGAATAAACAATCATGTTCTACTCTTGGAGCTCTAACTTTCAGTTGCTTGTCCTATGAAATCATGTTAAGTTGAGATAATGGCTAACAATGGCCTGCTAGGTCTTTGCAACTATTTCTAGAGACACAGCAGTGTTGGGTTGTCTGAGGAAAAAAAAAGTCCTGGGTCATCTTAAGACAAATTGAAATCCAGATGTTCCCACTGGCTTTGAAGCAGTTAGAAAATAAAATTAAAAATTAGCCACGAACCATGAATAAAAGAATATGAACACAGCAGATAAAAATGTTCAGACAATATGGCTTTGGTGAGTTCAAGATTTTACTTATAATCCTAATCATAACAGTAGGGATTGATAATATAATTGGCTGTCAGGTGGAAGGTAAATAGGATCCCAGCTAAGGGAAAAACATAAGACACAAAACATTCCATAAACAGAGTGGCTGCAGCCTACAACTGAGCCATTCCATTTGTCTGAAGAGATGTCAAGAAGCTTATTAAGTGTTTCTCAGGCTGTTGCTACCAGCCCAAATTAATTGTGCCTTGCACTATCAGCAAATACTTTCAGGAGGAAGAGAAAGAGAAGCTTTACTGTCCACATGCATACTGGATGATCTCTGGCCCCATGTCCACAGCTTAATTCCAGACATCATTCCAGACACTCTTCTAACTAAGCTAAACCAGCTAGCGGTATCTGAACACACTTGTAAGTGGATCAAAAGCTTCCTAACAAACAGGAAGCAACAGGTAAAGCTAAGCAGAATCACATCAGATACCTGTACAATTAGCACAGCCCCCCTCCCAAGGCTATGTGCGCTCTCCACTTCTCTTCTCTCTATATTTTATTTATTTATTTATTTATTTGTCAAACATGTATAGGATAGTAGTAATTTGTATAAACATAAGTAAAAAGTAACGATAAAAGAGGACAATAGGACAGTAGGACAGGGATGGTAGGCACAGTGGTGCGCTTATGCACGCCCCTTAAATATACCAATGACTGCATTGCTAATGATCCATCTGTTAAATTACTGAAGTTCGCAGATGACACAACATTGATCGTTCGAGACAATGATGAATCTGCATACAGACGGGAGGTTGAACAACTAGCCTCGTGGTGTGACTGGAACAATCTGGAACTGAACACACTCAAAACCGTAGAAATGGTGATAGACTTTAGGAGAAACCCTCCCATACTTCCACCTCTTACAATACTGGACAACACAGTATCAATACTAGATACCTTCAAATTTCTAGGTTCTACCATATCGCAAGATCTAAAATGGACACCTAACATCAAAAATGTCATCAAAAAAGCACAACAAAGAATGTTCTTTCTGTGCCAGCTCAGAAAGCTCAAACTTCCCAAGGAGCTACTGATACAGTTCTACAAAGGAATTATTCAGTCTGTCATCTGCACCTTTATAATTGTCTGGTTTGGTTCTGCAACCAACAAGACAGACACAGACTTCAGAGGATAATTAGAACTGCAGAAAAAACAATTACTACCAACCTGTTTTCCATTGAGGACCTGTATATTGCACAAGTCAAAAAGAGGGCTGTGAAAATATTTACAGACCCCTCACATCCTGGACATAAACTGTTTCAACTCCTACCCTCAAAACGACGCTATAGAGCACTGCACACCAGAACAACTAGACACCAGAACAGTTTTTCCCCGAACGCCATCACTCTGCTAAACAAATAATTCCCTCAACATTGTCAAACTATTTACTAAGTCTGCACTACTATTAATCTTCTCATCGTTCCTACCACCCATCTCCTCCCACTAATGACTGTATGACTATAACTTTGTTGCTTGTATTCTTACAATTTCTATTGACTGGTTCCTAATATGATTTGATTGCTTATTTGTACCCAGACTATCATTAAGTGTTGTACCTTATGATTCTTGATGAACATATCTTTTCTTTTATGTACACTGAGAGCATATGCACCAAGACAAATTCCTTGTGTGTCCAATCACACTTGGCTAATAAAATTCTATTCTATTCTATTCTATAATTTGTAAAACTCAACTTTGCTGTTGATTCCCTTCTCTGCTGAGTCTTTTTGGTCCTGCTTGCTATGCTGCCTGCATTCGTTCAACATAATGGCTGCTACCTGCCAATGTGCTTTGAGGGATATTGTTAGCATTAAATTTGCCATTTACATTTTCATGTTTGACATAATTGAGGAATGAATGCTCTTATGAAAATTAAACTTGTGCTTCTCCCGGGCTGCTGTAACCCTGTTAAAATGTAATGCGATTCTTGATGTGGCTTCTTTAGGTTTTTATTAAATAGAATATCAGTATGACTAATTCCCCTGGTCTAAAAGTAAGCTGGGAAGCAGCATTATTGATAGGCCTGAGTACAAATGGTCCTCGATCCTCAGCCTCTAATGGCCTAATAATGCATTATACTGGAATCAGAAATACTCTGAGTTGTAGTGCTTATGGCCATTATTGAAAACACCTGGATGTGCCATTCGTCAAGGTTACATTGAGATGGGTCCATTTGTTTATTAGTCTGCCAGTAAACATCTTTATGTAGTTTCACATTCACCGTTTGGGGTAATGCTTGATAAGAGAGTCTGGGTTGCACAGATTCTCTTTTTTGTGGTTTCTCAAGATTAGCTTTGCTTCAGAAAGTAAGATAATTAAATGCTTAGGTGGAGCTCTGTAAATAAAAATAGTGCTTCCTCTTCCCTTCTTTGAGCACTGATGCTGGCTAAGTAGCTTCACATAAATTTCACAGTAACTTGCAAGATAGCAATATTATTAAAAGATTGCTTTGATGCGCATGAAATTTGCTTTGTTGCTTTGAAAAAATAATCTGTTGGCATCAGTGATGGGATTCAAATTATTTTACTACCAGTTCTGTTGGCGTGGCTTAGTGGCCGTGGCTTGGTGGGTCATGTGACTGAGTGGGCATGGTCAACTTAACATCACTCACAGCAAGGTCGAGTGGGCATGGCCAACTCAATGTCACCCCACCAAGCCACGCCCACCAAGCCACCCCCACACAACCGGGAGAACAGCTCCTGTGGCCTGTCCCTTTATGGTCCCCCTCCCCCCCACATTGAAGTATACCTTAAAGTGACACCACAGTCTGGCTGCCTTCCGAGCAGCTCCACTGCACTGTAGGCTGAAGTGCGACATCCACTTACCACTTAAAACAGGAAATCAGACGCACGCCACTTTCAAAGCCTATTTTTACCTGTAAATAACTCCCGCTGGTGGGAATAAGGCTTATTCCGAAGCCGGCGGCGCATGGAGAAATGGCCTATTACCGTTGGGATTCTTGCTCCTAGGCAGGAATGCGCCTCATACCTTTCTTTCCCCCGCCGCATTGATTTCACAGCTGGCTTGAAGCAGGAAAGCTTAAAAGATATGAAATTTAGCCTGACTCTGCTAGCTTCGGAGGCTCCTGGGCAGCCTCTTCCTGGCTGCTAAGGGGCTTGAGTGCTCCGCCGCTGCCACAATGGCACAGCTCTGAGCTTGTTTGGCCCACTTCTTCCCTTTACCCCGCTGCCTCCTGCCCTTCTCCTGGAGCACCAGCTCGCCCTCTGAAACTTTCTCTGGACTGAAGTGCCTTTTCCTTCAACTCCAGAGTCACTGCTACCACACCTCCTCTCCCCATCCTTCCTGACACCTGGCCAGGCCAGCTTAATCAAGCCACCTGACTGCCTTCTCTTCCGGGCTCGGCAACTGGGAAAACACTCTCCATCTGGGGGAATCGATTGAAAGGGACCACACATGTTCCCCGGGGTCACGCGTGCCCTCTGGCATCACTCCGTGGCCCCCCAGGGGCCCCCGCCCCACTATTTGAGAAACACTGGTATAGAAGAACATGATATACAGTAAATGCCAAAACAAATTGATAAATAAGCCTATTTATTCATTGTTAGCTACGGTATCAAGGTGAATGAGATCCAAATATCATGCTTTATGGGATGTCTGCCAATTGTTTTATATTTTTTCTATCAGCACATGCTTTTCAATTTCAACATAGTCCAAATATTTCTTGAATCTTCTCTTTTCAAATTAGTATGAAAAAGCAGCTATATGGAGGATTTGAAAAGAATACAGCAGATAATCAGATATAACTACATCTCAGTGTATTAATACCATGCATGGCATGACCCTGGATTATTCATCACATAGTTTTATCTGGGCTGAAGCAAGCAAATTCCCTGGCTCAGCAATAATATTTATTTATTTATTTATTTATTTATTTATTTATTTATTTATTTATTTATTTATTTATTTATTTATTTATTTATTTATTTATTTATTTATTTATTTATTTATTTATTTATTTATTTATTTATTTATTTATTTATTTATTTATTAAATTTATATACCGCCCTTCTCCAGGGGACTCAGGGCGGTGAACAGCCAAGTAAAAAACATTAAAATACATTTAAGCCAAGTAAAAAACATTAAAATACATTTAAAATAAAATATTCAATATGGCCCTAATTTAATACAATTAAAATTTAGTAAAATCTTAAAATTTTAAAAACCCCAAAAACTTTTTCACGCCAGCCCGGCTTGATAAAAATAATGTGTCTTGAGGGCACGGCGGAAGGTGGACAGGTCGTGAATTGTTCTTAAGTCTGGAGGGAGCTGATTCCAGAGGGTGGGTGCTCCCACAGAGAAGGCCCTCCCCCTGGGCGTCACCAGCCTACACTGCTTGGCTGATGGCACCCCGAGGAGGCCCTCTCTGTGGGAGCGCACTGGTCGATGGGAGGCAGTTTGTGGCAGCAGGCGGTCTCGGAGATACCTAGGTCCAATGCCATGGAGCGCTTTAAAGGTAGTAACAAGCACCTTGAAGCGCACCCGGTAGACCACCGGAAGCCAGTGCAGCTCGCGCAGGAGGGGTGTTATATGGGAGCGCCAATTAGCCCCCGAAACCACCCGCGCGGCCACATTCTGGATCAGTTGGAGCCTCCGGGTGCTCTTCATGGGGAGCCCCATGTAGAGAGCATTACAGTAGTCCAGACGCGACGTGACCAGGGCATGGGTGACTGTGCACAGGGAATCCCGATCCAGAAAGGGCCGCAACTGGCGTATCAGGCGGACCTGATAAAAGGCCGCCCTGGTCACAGCTGTCAGATGGTCCTCTAAGGACAGCTGTGGATCCAGGAGGACACCCAGATTGCGAGCCCTTTTGGCGGGGCCTAGAGACTCGCCCCCGATAGTCAGAGATGGAATCATCTGACTATATCGAGACGCTGGGAACCACAGCCACTCCGTCTTGGAAGGGTTGAGCCTGAGTCAGTTTCTCCCCATCCAGATCCGTACAGCTTCCAGGCACCGGGACATCACTTCAAGGGCATCATTGGGGTGGCCTGGGGTGGAAATGTACAGCTGTGTATCATCGACGTACTGATGGTACTTCACCCCAAAGCCACGGATGATCTCACCCAGCGGCTTCACATAGATGTTGAACAGAAGGGGCGAGAGAATCGACCCCTGGGGCACTCCATATGTAAGAGGCCTCGAGGACGACCTCTGCCCCCCTGCCAATACAAACTGCGACCGGTTGGAGAGAAAGGAGGAGAACCAACGAAAAGCGGTGCCCCCTATCCCTAACTCCTCCAGCCGGTGCAGCATGATACCATGGTCGATGGTATCAAAAGCCGCCGAGAGGTCTAATAGGACCAGGACAGAGGAACAACCCCTGTCCCGAGCCCTCCAGAGATCATCAGCCAATGCGACCAATGCCGTTTCCGTGCTGTGCCCGGCCCTGAAACCCGACTGGAACGGATCTAGGTATGATGATTCCTCCAAGTACTGGGGAAACTGTCGTGCGACCACACTCTCAACAACCTTCACCACAAAGTGAAGGTTGGAGACAGGGCGATAGTTAGCTAAAATTGCTGGGTCCAGGGAGGGCTTCTTGAGGAGAGGCCTCACCACCGCTTCTTTCAAAGCCGTGGGGAAGTAACCCTCCCCCAAAGAGGCGTTAATAATTCCCTGGAGCCAGCCTCGTGTAACCTCCCGGGTAGCCAGCACTAACCAGGAGGGACACGGGTCCAATAAACATGTGGCTGCACTGAGCCTCCCCAGAATCTTGTCCACATCCTCAGGGGTCACCGAGTCAAACTCTTCCCAGATAACGTTCTCAAGACTATTCCCTGTCACCGCGTCCGTATCCACCCAGTTGGAGTCCAGTTCCCCCTGAATCTGAGCGATTTTGTCATGTAGATATTGTCCAAAGTCCTCTGCCCTGCCTTCCAGGGGATCCTCCCGCGCTTCTTGATGGAGTAAGGAACGGGTCACCCTGAACAGGGCTGTTGGACGATTCTCTGATGACGCGATAAGAGCGGAAAAATACTTCGATTTCTCCGCTTTTATCGCCACTAGGTAAGTCTTAATATGCGACCTTACCAGTGTTCGATCAGATTCAGAGAGACTGGCCCTCCAACCGCTCTCTAGGCGTCTTTTCCGGCGCTTCATCTCCCTCAGCTCCTCAGTAAACCAGGGAGCCGAGCGGGATCGGAGCCGAGTCAGAGGCCGCAAAGGCACAACTCGGTCCAAGGCCCCACCGGCCGCCCTGTCCCAGGCGGCAACCAGGTCCTCGGCCGAGTTGAGGGCTAGATCATCAGGAAGTGGCCCAAGCTCCGTCTGGAACCTGTCCGGGTCCATCAGGCGCCTGGGGCGGACCCATCTAACTGGTTCCGCCTCCCTGCGGTGTGGGGAAGCGGTATGGAGGTCTAGGTGAAGGAGTGAGTGATCTGACCATGACAAGGGTTTAATGACTACATCCCCTATATCAAGACCATTCAACCACTGGCCAGAGACAAAAATCAAGTCTAGAGTGTGTCCTCCCTCATGTGTGGGGCCATGAACTAACTGGGTTAGGTCCATGGTCATCATGGAAGCCAAGAACTCCCGAGCCAACTCAGATGTTTCACCAACGGATGGCAGGTTGAAATCTCCCATGACCAAAAGCCTGGGTGTGTCAACCGCCACCATGGCTATCGTGTCGAGTAGCTCAGGCAGGGCAGCTGCTACGTGGCAGGGAGCCAGGTACGTAAGCAGCAAGCCCTTCTGAACCCCATGTAAGAAGAGTCTGGGTATCTGTAGATTACAGATTAAATATGAAGTAGCAATGCTGCAGCTGATGCCAAAAGTGCCAATGTAAACAGAGGAGTAGAGTCAGAAGTTTGAAATGTGATGGCTCATTTTTATGCTGGCTGCACTGGGTGGAATACCCTTGGAGTATTGTATCCAGTTCCAGCACAAAAAGGATAGTGAGCAATTTGAAAGCTTTCAGAGAAAAATGCCAAGGATGATGATGGTTTTTCTGATCCATCTAGGAATATTTATTGGTTCTCTTGAGTGTGGTTTTATTTTCCAAGAGAATACAAGTATCCCTTCAAATGCATAATTTAATATTTTTAAATTAAGATCTCTCCTGAAGTTTTAAAAATGATTTAGAAAGACATTTAGAAATATCCTGGCAACCCAGATATTTTATTTTTGTTTAATGGCCACTAGGTGGTGGTAATACATCACACAAGTTTGTCTCTTGCCATATAGTGAACTACATTTGGATCCTCTGGAAGCCTGATATAAGGATTTATGAAACACAATCTATTCTAGATAGAGAACCAAGTTATTATTCCATTAGGAGGACTTGCAGAATGGAGGAGAAGTGATCTCACTTCATATATAGCAGCACATAAAATAAGGTATAAAACATAAATGTGTGCTTGCACAGTCAAGAACAATGGTGTAACACAATCAAAACAGAGCCAGTATCAATGTTTTTAAAGACTTACTAATTCATTTGATGTTTTGAGTAAACACGTACAATTATAAAATCAAAGAAAAGTATATTTGGAAGATTCCAAAATTTGTTAGGTCCTGGCATGTCCAAAACATAATCAAGCATTTGGATATTCAGGTTCTCTTCTTTTATTGTTATGAGTAAACACACACAATTATAAAATCAAAGAAAAGTATATTTGGAAGATTCCAAAATTTGTTAGGTCCTGGCATGTCCAAAACATAATCAATCATGACCCAAGTAATCCAGGGTCCGACTCATGAGGGTGGTCACACGCTCGACCTAGTGTTTCTTTCGGGGCAGTGGAGAGATGATCTGAAGATAAGGGACATAGTCATCACCCCACTGTCATGGTCAGATCATTTCCTACTGAGCTTCTCTTCTTTTATTGTTATCAAAGAGCATCTTTTGAGAACTGCTGATCTAGACAATAATACTGAAGCAAATCAAATATGAAAGGTTCAGACAATTCAAGCAATGTTCTTTTTTTCAGTAACATTTTCATCTGTCATATCTATTAGTGCTGCGCATACTGCAAACCTTTCTGCATTAAGCTAGCAGACTTTGTTGGGAACTCTTCATCTATTATATTGTAATCTTTACATCATTCTCCTCTTCCTATGTCCTGACTTATGACCACAATTGAGACAACGTTTCTGTTGTTGTGAGATATTTGTTAGGTGAATTTTGTCCCCTTTTATGACCTTTCTTGCCCAGTTGTTAAGTGAATCACTGCAGCTGTTAAATTAGTAACAAGGTTATTAAGTGAATCTGGCTTCCCCGTTGACTTTGCTTGTCAGAAGATTGTAGAAGGTGATCACGTGACCCCAGGACACTGTGATCGTCATAAATATGAGTCAGTTGCCAAGCATCTGAATTTTGATCATGTGACCATGGGGATGCTGCAACAGTCATAAGTGTGAAAAACATTCATAAGTCATCTTTTTCAGTGCTGTTGTAAAATTGATTGGTCACTATCTGTATTTTCCCAGAGCTACTGCAAAGCTTTCACCTCTACGTTTCATTTCAGTTATGTTAATCCAAGTCAGCAACATATTCCCAAGTAGACAGAATTTGTCTGTTTTACAAGCAGGGCTGAAAATAAAAGGAATATCCTTTGCCAAGATCGTGAGTCTATCCAGGGAGATCCCTGCATTGGTTGTAAGCATATTACAATGGGCAGGGTTGGAGAGGTTAAATGCAGGCTAAAGATTGCCCTTTAAATAGTTTATGTAAAATGATATATAAATGATACATTATAAAGCTATTCAGATTTTATAAGATTATTCAGAGCCAATCAGAAGAAGACGATGATCAATAACAAGGTAGATGGACTCAGTTATGGTAGCAATGAGTTCATCACTGAGAGACTTTTTAAATACAGGTAGCCCTCAATTTACAACAGTTCGTTCGATTCACAACAACATTCAAAGTTACAACAGCACTGAAAAAAGTGACTTATGACTGTTTTTCACACTTATAACTGTTGCAGCATCCCCATGATCACGTGATCAAGATTTAGATGCTTGGCAACTGACTCATATTTATAATGGTTGCATGTTCCAGGGTCATATGTTCAACTTTTGTGATCTTCTGACAAGCAAAATCAGTCAGGGAAGCCAGATTCACTTAACATGTTACTAACTTAACAACTGCAGTGATTCACTTAATAACTGTGGCAAGAGGAATCTTAAAATGGAGCACTACTCACTTAACACCTTTCTCAGTGACAGAAATTTTGGGCTCAATTGTGGTAATAAGTCGAGGACTACCTGAGGTAATTTTATTAAAGTTTGCAATTACAATAGGAAAAATTAATTTAAAAAGGAATAAAAAGAAAAAGATAGGTGCAGAAAAGAAAAAAGAAACAGAAACAGAAAAGAAAAATAATATAATAAAGAAAAAAGACAGAATATATAAAGAAGGGACTTTCCCTTTCATTACAACAAATATAAACAATTTCAAAAACTTATTATTCTTTTAAAATACGATAAATAATCTCTTCTTCACATATCTTATATCCTATCTATAAACAAATGCTTTACCATTTCAGTCCTGATGTTGGTAAAAATCTATTAAGGGTTACCAGCAATGTTCCCTCTGACATTAGAAAATGCCGCACGGCAGTTGGAAACTGCCGTGCGGCGTTTTCTTATCATGTGTGCGGCCGCACTTCAATGTTCCCTCTGACATTAGAAAATGCTGTGCGGCAGTTGGAAACTGCTGCGCGGCATTTTCTTATCACATGCACGGCCGCACAGCAGCGCACCTGCGCAGCTTAGAGGGAACATTGGTTATCAGAGACAATAACATATCTATTTTTATCTTGATCAAATAAATTAACTTTATATTTTGTTTTATTTCTAACTATCTTGATCTTTACTCCCTTCAAATATTGTTGTAAAACTTGATTCTTTCATTTTTTTCCTTTATCCCTTCTCACAAAAATTTACATTAACACACCTTTTTTGTAAATCCAATATAGGAAAAATATCAGGTTTGGTTTGTTAATTATATATTCCTTTTAAATATTTAGCTGGTTTTTTGGTATGTCTGGTATAATGTTTTTTTCCCATGTCATTCTTGGGGCCAGTCATTTTTAAATCCACGTTCAAATCAGGATCTTATCAGTTAAAGCATATTTTTTTTCCATAACATCTTTTATACACAGTCTCTCTATAAAAACCAGTACACTTGACTCTATTGTTCAAGACCTGAGTATGCAGTGATGCAGTGAGCTGCCATTACTTGCTTCAGCTCCTACTCAACTAGCAGTTCAAATCAAGCAAATGTGAGTAGATTAATAGATACCACTTTGGTGAGAAGGGAACAACATTCTGTGCGCCTTTGGCATATAATCATGCTGGCTACATGACCATGGGAAATGTTTTCGGACAACACTACGGTATTAGGTGATATTTTAGAATTAAATCCTCCCATGCTATGTAGCATATCAGGCAGCAAGGGATCTCCTGCATTTTCAGTCTTGGGTGAATATGTTAGCATCCTCCCATGTGATGTTTAGAGTATTTACTGTAAGTCTTCCATAAATGTTCTTCATCATGTATTTCAAGGGCATCCTCTTGGTTATTTGGCATCAGGGGGTGGGTCCATTTCATAGCCATCTTGGGGAAAGAATAGAATAGAATAGAATAGAGTAGAGTAGAGTAGAGTAGAGTAGAGTAGAGAAGAGAAGAGAAGAGAAGAGACTAGACTAGACTAGACTAGACTAGACTAGACTAGACTAGACTAGACTAGACTAGACTAGAATAGAATAGAATAGAATAGAATAGAATAGAATAGAATAGAAGAGTTGGAAGGGACCTTGGAGGTCTTCTAGTCCAAACCCCAATTTAGACAGGAAACCCTATACTATTTCAGACAAATAGTTGTCCAATCTCTTATTTAAAACTTCCAGTGTTGGAACATTCACAATTTCTGGAGGCAAAATGTTCCATTGATTAGTTGTTCTTACTGTCAGGAAATTTCTTCTTAGTCCTATGTTGCTCCTCTCCTTGATTAAATTGATTTGATTGTTCTTCATGCAGAGAATATGATCTGGAAGTTGGAGTCTTCTGCCTGCAACAATGTTATGTAGTTTGAAGCAAAACTCTTTTGGAGCACTTCTTCATTATTGTGTTTCCCTGAAAACAAGACCCAGTCTTATTTTTTTGGGAGGGGGGTTGAAAATAAGCACGGGCTTATTTTCGGGGAGGTCTTATTTTTTTAAAGTGCAGGAGGTGGTGAACACAGGGGCTGATGGGAGTGGGAGTGCAGCTACTGCTGGCCCTGCTCTCTCTGTCCAACTGTCTGCTTGCATGCAGCTGCAATGCCCCAGCCTCCACCTGCTCTGCCTGCTGGCCAAGCTGCTGCTGGAATACTTCTCGACCGCGGTGGGTGCTGTGCTGGCCACCAAGTGGCTGCCTATGCTGCTGCTGATCTTCCAGGGGCTCTTCGCCCTCATGGCAGGATGGGTGGACACCGGGGCAGGCCAAGAGCGTGGCCCTGATTGAGGCTGCTGGCAAGCAGACAGTGGGATGGAGAGGGTGGGGCCAGTGGTAGCTACCCAAACACTTTTGTCCCAGAGGGAGATGAAGCTTCGTGTGCTTGCAAAGGGGATGCTTTGAAACAGAGCTATTCTCCATAGTAGGTGGAGCCAGCCTCCAAGAATGGGTTAAATCTGCCCTCTAGCCAATCAGGACCGAGTTTTTCAAAAGTATAAATACCACCCTCTTGCCTTGGCACCCCCTCTTTTTTTCTTGGTCCTTAGCCAAAAAGGACAGTGCTACCCATCCTTGGAGACCTTCTCCACCAACTCTTTTAGATACCTTTCATCTCATCTCAAACATCTTCATCTATATTGTGCTCAACGTAAGTGATTCAAGCATACCTCCCCGACTGACAGCTGTCATCGCAGGATGGGTTGAGGGCGGAATCAGGTCTGAGGCCCGGCCGCTGCCTGCATTCCCTTGCAGGCAGGGCCTCCACTGACTGAATTTCGTATTGGCGATAGAGGGGTGCCCATACTGGTCTCGCAGGCCCAGGTCCCAGAGAGTCCAGTTACTGCCTGTCAGGGAGAGAGGTACTTGGAGTGTCAGATACGATCGACAAGCCTGCAGAAGCCTCGCGCTTGAGCGGCCGCCGTTCCTCTCCCTTCGGCTGGAGCCCAGTTCCCTTAGCCGACAGACTCCTTGCTGTGTTACTTAGCTGCAAGCCGGATACGGAGGCGAGAGGCCTCAACTCGTTGCGAGAGCAAGGGTCTGTGAAGTAACTTTGACAGGCCAGCCGACAGCAAGGTGGCAGAGCGTGCGGTGGGAAAAGCCATTAGAAGCAGCGGTGACATCATGGTGGCCATCTTCTGAGGAGCTGGCCACCCTACAGCTGACTGTCGGAGCCAGGGGCCATGCGCAACTTTCGTCAATGTCGTGGCAGCCATTTTGAATCACATGGGCCACCCTACAGCTGACTGAGCCGACGCCAAGCAGCAGAGCCGCACAAGCCTCACTCGCCTTTGACCGATCGAGCTGCCTTTGCTGGCTGCAATTGCTAGCGCAATGGCAGATAAAGCAAATAAACAGGGCAAGGCCAAGCAGAAGTCCCTCAGGCCAGCCCCTGTTGACGATCCCCTTCAAAGTGGGGTGGGTCCCTCCATGAGCCCTGCCAGTGCCAGGGACAGATCACCCCTGCGCTCTCTGTCCCCTTCAGTGCGGGCCAAGGCCACAAACACGGCGCAGGGGTCTGAGCGCTCAAGGCATCACTCCAATAGCAGCCACAAGACACATGAACATGTGCAGGACACTGCTGGGAGCCATAAGGCCCAGAAAAACACTCCATCCGCCTCCCCCTCCCGCACATCAGAGGGCTCTAGTGACCACCTGTCACTCGAGCACCTGGACTGCCATCTTAGGGAGGGTGATATCTGGGGGGAAAATGACATGGAGCCATTAGATGAGGCACGAGGAGCATCGATTCCTAACCTTGATGATCCAATGCTGATAGACACCATGCAGATGAGGATGGACGCTGCCATTCGTAAAGGACTGGAAGCGGCCATCGGGGCTATGGCAGAAGCCTCCCAGCACCAACCGGCCTACAAGCCAAGTTCACGCGCAGTTCTCCCCCAGACCCATGATGTCACCATGCAGGGTGGGGTCAAGGACCGCGACAATTCACCGCAGGGTTCCATCGCCTCTCTGGAGGAAGTTGAGCCTGACCAAGAGGTAAAGGAACAACTGGAGGATGTTCCCGTAGACATTAAAATGTCTGACGACGAGGACATGGCTCCCGAGCCTCCCGCAATAACTGGCCTATTTCACCCCAGCCTCTTTAGATTGTTTCTTCACAAAGCCAAGGCAATGGCTAACCTGTCCACCGCCCAGCCAGAAACTCTGGCAATGGGGGTTCAGGATGACCTCATCTTCGAAGAGGCTACAACCTCGCATGCTGAGGTAATTCCCATTCCCAACTTTTTTGTAAATGCTCTTGTCAAACAGTGGCAATCACCTATCTCGGGCCCCCTGCCCAGCACCCAGGACAAGCGCTATTTCAATGTGGCCCCTCACTTGGCTCAGCACCTGGCGGTTTTGCCTATAGACGCCCCAGTGAAGGCACTTTACTCAAATACGCAATTGCCCGGGGAGCCTGACGAGCTTCTCCGACCGGAAGACCGGAGAACCGAATCGGCTCTACAAAAGGCTCATCAAGCGGCCGCCTGGGCCATAAAAGCGTCCACTATGGCCTCCTTCTTTTGTTGAGTTTCCCTGAAG
The DNA here is from genome assembly GCA_023053685.1 of Diadophis punctatus similis. Classification (NCBI taxonomy): domain Eukaryota; kingdom Metazoa; phylum Chordata; class Lepidosauria; order Squamata; family Dipsadidae; genus Diadophis; species Diadophis punctatus. The sequence continues at coordinate 19,067,671 of JALIGW010000008.1, forward strand.
TGGCTGCATGCCTTGCAGGAACACATCCCTACCACCGATATCAGGGCCCAGCAGGACATTAAGAAATTGTTGGCAGCGGCCCAGTTCACCTCGGACGCCACCCTACAAGCCGCCAGGTTCTCCGCCCGCTCGATGGGTTCCACGGTGACAGCGTGGCGTATGCATTGGCTCCGCTCCTGGCCCACGGACGCGCGGCATAAGTGGAAGCTGGCCACGGCTCCCATCGCCGGACAGGCCCTCTTCGGACCAGCCCTTGACCCAGTCATCACGGAGATCAAAGATAAATATAAAGTTCTCTCTGCCTGCACCAGGAACCCCAGAAAATCTTTTTCCTTCTCTAAGAAGGGCTCCAGGGGTTCAGACCAGGGGTACACTTGGCCTTAGGGCCAGTCTGGGTACCAGGGGCAGTCTGGGTACCAGGGGCAGTCTGGGTACCAGGGACAGTACGGGGCCCGACAGCGCTCAGCCCCTGACAGAACTTTCAAGGGTTCCCAGTCCAAACAGCCCTTTAGAGGGGCCGGTGGTCGCCCTTACCGCCAGTACAAATAGAGCTGCACCGGTTCCTCCCATTGGGGGTCGACTGGCATTATATGCCAGTCGATGGGAGGAAATCACCAACGACGCATGGGTTTTACAGACCCTATTGTCAGGGCTATCTCTTGAATTTCTTTCCACACACCCCCGAGGTTTTTTCTACGCTGCCCCTTGTCATCTAATCCTGCTAAACGGGTCCTTATGAATCAGGCCATCACGCACCTGCTGGACATTCGAGCTATCCAACAGATGCCCAAGGACCAACAGGGGCAGGGATTCTATTCCATATTGTTCATAGTACCCAAATCCTCAGGCGGGTGGAGAGCCATTCTTGATTTAAAACGCCTCAATAGATATGTCATCTATAAGAAATTCAAGATGCACACCCTACAATCAATTCTGGCAGGCATTAGGCAAGGCGACTTTCTCACCTCAATTGACCTTTCGGAGGCCTACCTCCACATCCCAATAAATTAATCTCACCGCCAATACCTCCGGTTTTGTTATGCAGGGGTGCATTACGAATATCTGGCATTGCCCTTCGACCTGTCATCAGCACCCAGGGTGTTTACCAAGGTCCTGGCCGCCTTGACCGCCCACCTGCGGGCTATCCCTGTGCGTGTCCAGTGCTACCTGGATGACATCCTCATCCAGTCTTCCTCTCTGTCCCAGGCAGAACAGGACATCCAGGTTGTTCTTAACACCCTTGGGCACCACGGGTTCCTAGTCAACATGGGAAAAAGCCAACTGTCTCCCTCCACCAGGGTGACTCACCTGGGGGCCATCATTGACTCTCTGGAGTGCAGGGTGTACCTATCACAGCAGCGGAGGGACAGCCTATCGGACTTAGTCCAGTGTGTTCTGGCCAAACCAAGGGTTCCCCTGAACCAGCTGTCTTCCCTCCTGGGGAAGATGATATCAGCCATTCACATCACCCCATGGGCCCACCTGCATTCCAGAGACCTCCAATGGTTTCTTCTCCCTTTCCAGCATGCCAATCACAGCGCTTCCCCTGCCAGGGTCCTGCTCCCGCCTGGGGTCCGGAAATCCCTCAGATGATGGTCTTCAGCCACTCTCACCAAAGGCACCGGCTTCCTGGAGCCACGGAGGCTGACTCTGACCACAGATGCCAGCACCACAGGCTGGGGAGCCCACATCGAGTCTCAGATGGCCCAGGGCATTTGGTCCAATGCTGAGCAGAGCCTCCCCATCAACCTCCTAGAACTGAGGGCAGTCAGGATGGCCCTAGCTCACTTCAAGGGCTGTCTGTCGGGCAGTCACATGCTTGTCTTGACAGACAATGTAACAACGAAGGCACATATCAACCGTCAGGGCGGGACCTTGTCCAAGGCCCTCATGGCCGAGGCAATGACACTGAGGCTCTGGGCAGAGCGGCACCTGCAGTCCATCGCAGCAGAGCACATCTCCGGGGTGAGCAACACGACCACAGACTGGCTCAGCCGGAACTCCATCGACCTGGCGGAGTGGTCTCTTCACCCGGACATTTTCCAGCAGCTGGTCAGTCGGTTCGGCCTGCCGGTCATGGACCTCTTCACCACCCCGGAGAATGCCAGGTTGCCCAGGTTTGTCACCAGGTCCTGGACACAGGGGGCAGCGGACACAGACGCTCTTCGCTGCGACTGGCCGCAAGGGCTACTATACACATTCCCTCCCCTTCCCTTGATCCCCAAGGTCATCCGGAGGGTTCTGCAGCTGAGGGCGGAGGTGCTCCTTCTAGCTCCACACTGGCCTAGACGGGCTTGGTTCGTGGACCTTATGTCCCTGTCCATGTCACCTCCTTGGCGGATTCCGCCGACAGAGTGGTCGCTTGTCCAGGGGTCAGTCCACCATCCAGAGCCGCATTGACTACAACTGACTGCCTGGCACTTGAGCGGCTCACTCTAAAGCACCGCCTGGTTCCGGACAATATTGCTCAAATCATGTTGGCCTCTAGGAGGCCGTCTACAGAACGTATTTATTCGGCCACGTGGAAGGTCTTCTGTCGCTGGTGTGTGCAGGTAGGGTACTCCCCTGTAGAACTGTCAATAATCAATGTCATTCAATTCCTGTGCCAGGGACTGGCCAAGGGTCTTGCCCCTAATACGCTTCGCCGACAGGTGGCGGCGCTATCCACTGTACTTTCCTGCCAAAACTTGGACTCCCTTTCCGATCACCCGCTCCTCAGGCAGTTCCTGAAGGGGGCTTCCAACCTGTGTCCCCCTCATAGTCCATAGGTTCCCAACCAAGGTATTGACTGCTCTCACTGCAGAACCATTTGAGCCTCTTTCTGCAGCATCTCTGGCTCACTTGACATACAAAGTGGTTTTTCTTGTGGCAGTGACTTCCGCATGCAGGATCTCAGAACTGGCCGCTCTGTCCGTGAGGGGGGACCTGTGGGTCTTTCACTCCGACAGGGTGGTCCTGCGCCTGGATCCCACCTTCGTCCTGAAGGTAAACACGTACTTTCACAAAGCGCAGGAGATCATCCTCCCCAGTTTCTACCAGACTCCACTCACTGACTCTGAGCGTGCGTGGCACCTGCTGGACATCAGGCGTGCCCTGGACATCTATTTGCAACGCACCTCTAGCTTCCGACAAACTGAGGTGCTCTTTGTTTCCTTTCACCCTTCTTCCATGGGCTCCAAAGCTTCATCTTCCACAGTGGGCCGTTGGCTTCACGCAGCCATCTCCTTGGCCTATGAACAAATGTCCTTGCCACACACCCCAGACTTACAGCACACTCCACATGCAGCGCAGCCACCACCGCGGTCTGGAACGCCCGTGCCTCCATTGTGGAGGTTTGCCACCTGGGCCTTCCTGACACCGTTCGTTCACCATTATAAACTGGACACCTATGCCTCTGAGGAGGCTGACTTTGGCTGGAGGGTGTTACACCAGGGTGTGGGGGACGGTGGCAGTTCCAGCCAGACTTAGGTGGCCCGCCCTAGGGACAAGTGTTCTTTGGTATGTCCCATTCTTGGAGGCTGGCTCCACCTACTATGGAGAAGGGACATTGTTACTTACCTGATACGTCCTTTCTCGTAGGGTGGAGCCAGCCTCCAAGTCCCTCCCTGTTCATGGGGTTGCCTGGACTGTCCACGTCCTATTGTACATATGTTCCTGACTCTTCTGGTTTGTTCTATTCTATGCTTTTACATTATTAAACATGTTGGTTGATGGGTAAGCACATTGAGTTTTCACCTTCTTCCCTCGAATAAAAGAGGGGGTGCCAAGGCAAGAGGGTAGTATTTATACTTTTGAAAAACTCGGTCCTGATTGGCTAGAGGGCAGATTTAACCCATTCTTGGAGGCTGGCTCCACCCTACGAGAAAGGACGTATCAGGTAAGTAACAACATCCCATCGCTTTGTTTCAAACTGTCCCCTTTGCAAGCACACAAAGCTTCGAGTCTTCAGCATTTCTCCATCTGGGTGAAAAGTGTTTGGTCGCCTATGGGGTGTTTGGGAATGGAATTATTTGCTCCAATGATTAGCTCTGTTTGAAAGTGTCCCCTTTGCAAGCAGACAAAGCTTTGTCTCCCTCTGGGTGAAAAGTGAGCAGCAGAGACAGGCAGAGGCAGAGGCAATCCCAACGTGCCACCCACTCCATCCCACCATCTCTCAGCTTGCCTGCAGCCATGGCAAACACACACCTGCGTGGGGCATCCGGATCACCTGCTTCCCCCATTCCCCATGCCTCTGCCTCGGCCTACTGCTGGTACTACTGTGCAAGCCTCCCGTAAGCCTCCCACGAGTCAGGCAGCTGCGCAGCACATCCGGCTTGCCTGTCTTCTCCCCCCTGCCTCTCCCTTCATGCTCAGATGTAATGATATTTGCGCTGTGCCAAGGGGATGGCAGGCTGTGGTTGCTGCCGACACTATCAGCCTGCGTGCACTTGCCACCCCTTGTGCTGGCCCCACCCATCCTCCAGGTTTATTTTTGGGGTAGGGCTTATATTAGGCCCACCCCAAAAAAATGAGGCTCGGGCTGATATGGTCAAAATAGTGAACCTTAGTATTTGGTGAAAGCATCTTTGTTGGAAGACAGTAAGTCTCTTGTTAATATTTGCTGACACCTTCCAAGACTTGCTGGTGTAAATGGCTGTTGGGATCACTGTAGTGGTAATACATGGAGTTTGGGTTTCAGTGATACAGACAATGAGGACCAGATTTTATTCATCCTCTGGAAAGCAGTTTTGCTTTTCCAATGTGGCACTTGACATCTGCATCTCAATTTCAATTACCTTATCCAAATAGGTAAACCTTTCTACTTCCTCAAGTTGCTTTGATCTGAATATGATTCACTGTATCTCTATAGTGGAGCTCATATACACGGTCTTTGATTTCTCGGCACTTATCCTAAGGCCAATTTTGGTTGCTTCTTCACCTAAGACAGTCATCACTTGTTGTAGTTTCATCTTGTCTTCCTCAAGTAGGGCAATATCATTTGCAAAATGAGTGCCTTTCCTGATGCGTGACATTCATCATATAACATAGTCGGAATTGTCTGACTCTGGTAGTAATTTCAAAGAAGTCTGCATGGCCATTTTCGGTCATAGCACTTCAGCTTGATTGTAGAAATAAGATTGTAATGATAATAATTGATAATAATGATTAGGTGATATTATACTAGAATTAAATACATCAGTCCATCATCCATAAATTTAAAGTGGCTAAACAAGGTTTGCTAAAAAGAGTTAAAAAACAGCAATCAATGACCAAATGAATAAGGAAGTATTGATCTGTATTTATACTTTGAAGATGACAAAATATTGAAACATTTATTCAGAATCAAGATAATTTATTAGGATAAATTATTACTTATCTAGTATGTGAAGACAGAATAACTAAAAAATGTATTACAAAATGAATATAAAATTTCAAAGAAGCAATAAAAATGGATCAATGGAAAGACTTATGGGGGGGATCAATAAAATTAACGCTAATATACAAATTGAGGGAAAATTGGGATAAATATTCTACAGATTATATACAACTCCATTAACAATTGCCAAGATTGATAAATTACAGAGCTACAAAAAAGCAGGAACATTTTATCATACGTGGTAGTTAAGGTAAAATAGAATAGAATAAAATTCTTTATTGGCCAAGTGTGATTGGACACACAAGGAATTTGTCTTGGTGCATATGCTCTCAGTGTACATAAAAGAAAAGATACTTTTTGACTCGTGCAGTATACAGGTCCTCAATGGAAGGCAGGTTGGTAATAATTGTTTTTTCTGCAGTTCTAATTATCCTCTAAAGTCTGTGACTTGTTGGATTGCAGAACCAAAGTCTGTGTCTTGTTGGATTGCAGAACCAAATCAGACAGTTATAGAGGTGCAGATGACAGACTCAATAATTCCTCTGTAGAACTGTATTTGCAGCTCCTTGGGCAGTTTGAGCTTTCTGAACTGGCACAGAAAGAACATTTTTTGTTGTGCTTTTTTGATGATGTTTTTGATGCTAGGTGTCCATTTTAGATCTTGTGATATGGTAGAACCTAGAAATTTGAAGGTCTCTACAGTTGATACTGTGTTGTCTAGTATTGTAAGAGATGGAAGTATGGGAGGGTTTCTCCTAAAGTCTATCACCATTTCTACAGTTTTGAGTGTGAAAAGAATCCCAAAACTTCTGTAAAGAAATTCACCAAAACATCCCCAAAACTCTGAAAATAAAATTTCAATTAAAGCACAAATATTTTTATCAGGCACAATCCCAGAGAACATAAATGAAAAGTTCAATAATTTATTAAGATATGTGGTAAATATTTATTAGAATTTGACGAAGCAGAAGATATAGTGAAAGGAGTCATGATAGCATGGGCAAAAAATATTGGGCATAGTATAGAATTAGATGAGTGGGGGAAAATCTGGAATAGGAACTACAAAATGACTAAATTGGCAAAATATAAAGAGAACCAGTACAAAATGTTTATCGATGGTATATGGCACCCAATAGATTAGTGAAGATTTATCCAAATCTGGAGCCAAACTATTGGAAATGTGGTCAAAAGCAAGGTACCTTCTATCATACATGGTGGTTATGCACAGAAACAAAAAAATATTGGGTAAAAATGCATAGATGGATACAGGAAATAACAGGCTTTCAAATAGAATTCACTCCAGAGCTATTTTTGTTAGGAATCACAAAAGGGGAATTGTTATGTTTTGTGAAACTGGGGAAGTTCTCACTCCAGTCCGACAGGGAACTTAGGTAGGATAAATCTGATTGGTCCTCTGCCAATCGGGCGCTCTATTTAAGTTCCTGCCACACTAAGCATGGCTGATGTTTGCTCACTGTCATCTAATAAAGAGCTGAAGTCACTATCCTCGCCTCCTGCTTCTTTGTTTGTCAGACTCAACATCTGGCGACGAAGGTGGGATCCAGAAGACAAAAGGCAATCCAGCCCAGCCGGAAGGAAGCGAACCACGAGGCACCAAGATTTGAATTCTGAACAAAGACTGGACAGAAGAGGCAGCTGAGATGGCATCCTACCACCCGCTGTCATCTTTTAATCAAGGAAAAGAGTCGTAGGAAAACTATTTGAAGAGATTCCATTGTTTCCTGGGAGCAAATGAACTGAGCGTGCTCTCGGACAACAGGAAAAGAGACATGTTCTTGACCCACTGTGGATCGGAAGTTTTTGAGATGGCTGTAGCACTACTGGAACCTGAGACAATAGAAGCAACCACATGGTCCAAGCTGATGGAGGTGCTGAAGAAGCACTAAGACCCAGTACCCTCTAAAATTGTGAGCCGATATGCTTTCTACAAATGAGTGCAGCAGGAGAACGAAAGCATCAATAACTATATGGCAGTTTTGAAAAAGAAAGCAGTCCATTGCAGATTCCAGAACCTCGACGAAGCGCTGTTGGTCCAGCTAGTCCGGGAGGTATGTGATATATCACTCCAAAAAAGATTCCTAGGCAAGAGCGATGACCTGATATTACAAACGGCGTTAAAGGAAGCCACAGCGGCGGAAACATCTGACCAGGCTGCTGAAGCGCTGCGAAAGAAGACTATGCCAGGCCAAACTAAAGCAACTCCTGAAGTCAATAAGACCCACATCCAGAGTCCCACAGAAGCAGTAGAGGAAGGAGGAGAAGAAGAAGTTTTCCGAGTGGATCAAAGGCCAGGCCAAAAATTAACACCATGTCCCAGTTGCGGAGGGTCACACCTCCGGGCTTCCTGCCAGTTTAGAGACGCGGTGTGCCATAAATGTGGAAAATTCAGCCACATAACAAGAGTCTGCAAGGCACCTCGTTTTCCTGCCAGAGGACCGAGCCGAAATTACTACCAACATGAGCCGAGGCGAGACGACAGAAGCCAGAACAGACGGTCCAGTAATTATTCTCAAAACCTGGGGGTGAACTACATTCGAATTAACCAAGTGAGTATGGATGAAAATCCACCAATATGCATCACAGTGGCTATAGAAGAGTCACCTTGCGAGATGCAAATTGACACGGACTCATCAATCACAATAGTCTCCTGGGAGACTGCAAAGAGAGCCATACCAAGCCTCACTCCGGAACAGCTAAGAATGCAGCGAGTGAAAATTGCCGATTGCCAAGGGAATCGGATTCTGGTGATGGGAATCAAATGGGTACATGTGAAGTATGAAGACCATGAAGCAAGCCTGCCCCTGATGATCGCCCGAGACCACATCCCTAACTTATTGGGGCGTGACTGGTGCAGAAGTCTACGTATCAAGCTGACCAGAGATGAAAAGGCAATCAACGCGATGGTCGTGGATGGCTGTGACGATCGGCTGCACGAATACCAGGACGCGTTTGATCCATCACTGGGCAAGCAGGCACCCCTATCTCTTTTAGCTTAGACCCAAAGGTCCAGCCTATCAGGTTAAGACCCAGGAAAGTTCCTTTTGCATTAAAGCCTTTAATAGATAGAGAATTAGACAGATTAATAGCTCAGGGGATCTTAGAGCCAGTAGATCATGCAAAATGGGAAACTCCCATAGTGCCCATCTTAAAAAGCAATGTGTCTCTGCGCTTATGTGGTGACTATAAATGCACAGTCAATAAAGCTCTACAACAAAGCGCATATCCGGTGCCTGTAGTCCAGCATCTACTACACACGCTGAGCCCAGGTGCCATTTTTGCTAAGCTAGACCTCGCGCAAGCGTACCAACAACTTCCGGTCGATCGCGAGACCGCAAAAGCGCAAACAATAGTAACTCACCATGGGGCTTTTAAATGTAACAGATTGCAGTTTGGCATTAGCGTAGCCCCGGAGATATTTCAGAGAATAATGGAACGGGTACTGAACAAGGTTCCAGGGGTCGTTCCTTATTTTGACGATGTATTGATTACAGCCAGGGACAAAACCCAGTTGAGGGAGAGATTGTGAGAGGCAGAGTTAAACCAGGGGATTGGCAAGCCCGCATTGACAAACTACTAACAGCACAACACATAACACCAAGCACAGTCATGGGAAAAAGCCCTGCCGAGCTCCTAATGGGCCGAAAGCTTTGGTCCACTCTAGACAGACTAAATCCAAGCTATGCCAACAACAGGGAAACACACAACATGGCGCAAATCAAAACATTTCAAATAAATGATTCCATTTATGCAAGAAATCATGCCACGGGTCCCCTATGGCTACCTGGGAAAGTCCTGGAAACAACAGGCCCAAAGTCATACATAATAGATCTAGGGGATGGCAGAAAATGGCGGTGTCACTTAGATCAATTATGAGATCGCCTGCCACTAAATGCTGACTGGGAAGAGGGCAGTTCTCCTAATGGTGTTCTTCCTACAGCTACAACTTTTTCTCCAGAGCCGGAACACTTAGCTTTTAATCCGGAGACGCCACCCAGCAACGACAAGCAGGCCACAGCAGTTAAATCCAACATCGCAGTAGAGGTGTTCAAGCAAGTTCCACAGAGGGAGACAGAGGAAGAAAACATATCCTTCCCCGCTCCGGACAATGCCCTGACTGAACTGCACAGGTCAACTAGAGTGTTGAAACGCCCTACGCATTTAGACGATTATGTATGCTAATATATGCACAGAGCTGGAGGGAAAGGGATGTTATGTTTTGTGAAACTGGGGAAGTTCTCACTCCAGTCCAACAGGGAACCTAGGTAGGAGAAATCTGATTGGTCCTCTGCCAGTCGGGCGCTCTATTTAAGTTCCTGCCACACTCTAAGCATGGCTGATGTTTGCTCACTGTCATCTAATAAAGAGCTGAAGTCACTATCCTCGCCTCCTGCTTCTTTGTTTGTCAGACTCAACAGGAATATATCAAAACAACCATATATATTATAATACATATTACAACAGCAGCAAGAATTGCGTTTGCACAATGTTGGAGACAAAAGAATATACCCTCTGAAAGTTTAGTAATAAAAAAATATTTGATTGTGCCGAAATGGACAAACTAACAATTGAATTGAAAGGACAAATGGATTCGGAATATCACGCAATATGGAAGAAATGGTACGACTGGATTGAAGATAGGAAAAATAAAAAAAGAGAGACAATTCTCAAGGGGAAGTAAAACATGTAACTAAAATGTGTGGAATATATTTGGATTTAAATGTAAAGACATGTAAATAATTTGTAAATGCAATGATAAGTAAACAATATGTAATGATAAGTAAATAATATGTAAATGAGTAGAGTCATATATAAATTATGAGTATTTGTAAAAAAAGAAAAATACAATAAAAATCTATTAAAAGATATGTGGTAACAACAGCAAGAGTCAATCTGCACAGCATTGGAAAAGAGAAACATTGCTATCAGTGCAGGATTTGGAGGCTAAAGTGGAGGAATACGCCACAGTGGAAAAACTGACCATATGCTTTCACAGAAGTCTTATCAATTCAAGCAGGAATAGTTCCCGCATATACAATATATCACATAATAAAGGAAACTGAAACACTTAAAATATGATTTTTATTTAAAAAGCTGTTCTTAATCATAACAATAATAACAACAATTTAAATTATCCGAAGAGAAATGGGTAATAATGTTCAAAGTAAGGTTTGAAAATAACCAATTACACCGGTGTACAAATTTTGGGAAATTATCGACCTCTGAGATAAAATGTGCTAATTTTACATATTTTGATTAGATGGATTAGAAAACAGGTGATAAAGCTGCTGGTTAACTAAAAAATAGTGCGAGAACACCGCACCCATGCCATCCTGAATCGCCTGAAGGCATGGGTTCTATCACCGGAACCAGGCAGAAGGCAAATCTGTTAACCACTATATGGCTGCGCTATGAAAAGTAGCCTTATATTGTAAATTCTGTGATCTGGATGAGGCCCTCATGGACCAGCTGGTCTATTGAGTCAGAAACATTAAACTCCAGCGGCGCCTCCTCGCAAAGCACAACCTTAAGCTACAAACAGTAATGGAAGAAGCCCTAGCCCCCGAGACCTCCAGTCACTCAATGGAGGAGATACAGAGGTCGAACAGCCCCTCGACCTCATGAAAAATGGTATCAGTCCATCATGAAGAGATTGACCAGAGCAAATCTGCAGAGGAGGAAGAGGACAAGGATGTCCATCGGCTAAAAGGAACAAACAAGGGGCGCAACATGGCCACCCAAAAGAAGTCCTCGATTTGCATAGGCTGTGGCAGGAATCACCCTTGAGCCACATGCAAATACAAAAACACTGTGTGCCAATGGTGTGACAAAAAGGGACAACTTGCTTGTGTCTGCCATGCAGCATTATCCACCACTGCAACTCCTCGCCAATATTCCCTGCACCAAACAGGTCCCAGAAGCCTACCAGCAGCTGCCCATAGATGACATCACAGCCAAGGCACAAACAATTGTGACCCATTGGGGAGCATTCAGATGCAATTTGGGGTAAGCGTGGCCCCAGAACTTTTTCAAAGTCTAATGGAGCACCTATTACAAGGCATTCCAGGAGTCGTCCCCTACTTTGATGACGTATTGGTGTCAGGCACTAATAAAACTGGGCTACTCGACTGACTGCGGACTGTGCTTCAGAGATTTCAGGAAGTCGGACTTAAAGTGAAAAAGGAGAAGTGCAAAATAGCAGTCACAAGGGTCGAGTTTTTCAGATACCTGATTGACGCATCCGGATTACACCCCACAAAAGAAAAAAATACAGGCAATCCATGAAGCACCAACTCCTAGGAACAAGATGGAGCTCCTAGCATTCTTTTACAGTTTATTCTTGTGACACAAAGCATCCATCACGGAATCACTCCACCAACTTTTGGACAAGAAGGCTTCATGGTCGTGGGGATGTAAAGAAGCAGCAGCATTCAAGGGAGTGAAAAAACTAATCTCCTCCAACAGTGTACTTGTCCAATACAACAAGAACCTGCCACTGGTCCTAATGTGCGACGCACCACCATTCAGGGTCGGAGCAGACCAAAGCCACTGTTTTCCGGACAGACAGGAGGCACCAATAGCATTCTTCTCAAGAACCCTATCATTGGCGGAGTGGAATTACAGCCAACTTGACAAAGAGGTGTTGGCTGCAGTCACCGGGGTCAAGAGGTTTCATGAATACATATATGGACGGCCATTTGAACTGGTGACAGACCACAAACTGCTACTGGGACTAATTGCTAGGGACCGACAAACACTGCAAGTCCTATCCCCTCGAATGACACGATGGACCGTCTTCCTGATGGCCTACAATTATCAGTTCACACACCGACCCGAGAAATCGCTGAGCCATGCCAACACTCTCAGCCGATGCCCGCTACCCATCAGTGTGGAAGACCCAGCCCCGCATCAGCAGTGCTGCTGATCGAGACCTTGCTGTCTGCCCCATCACAGTGGCCGAGGTTGCCCACCATTCAAACAAGGACCTGTTCTGTCCCCATGAAGCACACAACCACACAAGCAGTTTGTACACACTGATTTAATGAAACAAAGGCTACTAATAAAATGTCTTAGTAGTACTCAAGATGCACACACCAATTTACAAACAAACTGTTATCAGCAAGCAACCAGCTATCAATTAAGCTTCATTAATAGCTGGTATCAGTTCAAAGAGTTTGAAGACAATGACGAGCAATTGAGTCTGTTTATCTTACGGAGTTTCCAAGAGTTGGCAAAGTTCCTAGAAATTCATCCTTGATAATTCAAGCCAATGCAGAGAATGCCAAAACAAGAGTCAGGGAACAAGCTATGATCAGATAGGTCTCTTTTTCAACCGTTGTTCTCTGCAGCTTGTTAGCTGCAACTGATGACCTTAAATAGACTAGGGGAGTGGCCAATTAGTCCCAAGTCTTACTCCTGAGTAGACCTCCTCCAGAGTAAACCTTCCTGCCTCTTGGCAGCCCTGCATGCTCTTGCATTCAGGAAAGCAGTAGCCCATCCTTTCTCAGCACTGCCAAGAGGTATTGAAGGTTCCAAAGGCCCAGGCTGCACAAGCTGTGGGCGGGCCACAACAGGACCAGACACTTTCACAGATACTGAACTGGATGTGGAGGGGATGGCCCAAGGAATCAGTAAGCGCAGAGCTCAAGCCGTTTTACACCTAGCAACATGAGCTGTCCATCCAATGGGGCTGCTTACTGTGGGGAAACTGCGTAGTAATCCCCCCTAAGCTAAGGCAACCAATCCTGGAATCACTACATGAAGGCCACCCCAGAATCATGAAGATGAAGGCGCCGGCACGCAGCTATGTATGGTGGCCCAACATGGACAGTGCTATTGCAGAATGGGTCGCATTTAGAGTTGAGTTGCTCCTGTTTTGGACCGTTCTTAAAACTGGTAGTGGCGGCAGTGGGAGCAATGTTCTTTCTAAGCTGCGTGGCTGCGCAGCCATGCATGTAACAAAAGAACGGTGTGCGGCAGTTTCCAACTGCCGTGCACCGTTTTCTAATATCAGAGGCTGCGTGACTGCGCGCCCGTGCACATGACTAGAGAACGGCGCGCAACAGTTTCCAATTGCTGCACACCATTTTCTAACGTTAGAAGGACCATTGAGTGGGAGTCTCTGCCCACCCACCTGGGATGCTTCTGTGCATGCACAGAAGCATTGTGCGTGAGTGTGAGCATGCGCGCAAACCAATGGTGATCTAATTTAGAACCCACCACTGGTCGCATTGTGCCTGCCTTGCCAAGAATCAAGGCCAGCACCCCCATCGGTGCCAACACAGGAGTGGGAGGCACCTAAAACACCACGGTCCAGGATACATATAGATTTTGCAGGACCATTCCATGGGCAGACCTTCCTGATCGTGGTAGATGCCTACTCAAAATGGCTTGAGGTAACCCTGATGAAGACTACCACAGCAGAAGTGGTCATCTGAACACTACAAAAGATATTCGCAACCCACGAACTGCCGGATGTCCTGGTGTCAGACAATGGCCCACAGTTCACTGCAACTCAGTTCAAACTGTTTTTGGCAAGCCAGGGAATCTGCCATGCCCTCATAGCACAATTCCACCCAGCAGCAATGGACAAGCAGAGAGAATGGTGCAAACGACTAAAAAGGCGCTGTCCCATATGGGCCCAGGGGACTGGCAGGCACGCATAACCAAATACATGCTGATACAACACATCATGCCTAGCGCCATGACAAACAGAAGCCCAGCAGAGCTGCTAATGGGTCACCAACTATGCACTAATCTGGACAGACTGCATCCAGACTACTTGGCTAAGGTCCCTACCAACTCGGCCAGCTGAGTGCAAACATTAACCAGGGGCGACCAGGTATATGGCCACAACTACATGGGCTGCCCCATCTGGCTGCAGGCCTGCATCGTGTAGGTGACTGGACCATGCTCCTATTGCATGAAGCTAGAGGATGGCAGAGTGTGGTGCCGCCACATTGATCAACTCCGGAGCTGCCTTGGAGACACCACCCACTGCCGACAGGACTAAAAGGCCCAACAACCAAGAGATGCAGAACGGAAAGAACTAGGAGGCCAGGCCCCATTACCTGGAGGGCTGAATTCCACACCACTGGAGTCAACTGCTACTGAGGCCCGACCGCCGCCACAGTCGAGTCCGGACAAGTACTCCAACCAAACGGCTCCAGGAGAGGTATTCAACCAACTGTCCGCTTCCCTTGATGACTCCTCACGAATGAGGGAAGAACAAGAGGGCTCCACCCAAACACCTGCTGCTCCAGCCGACTTGTGGAGAATGGGAAAAACCCACAAGTCAGTGCGGAACCACCGTTGACCTGCATACATGGAAGACTACGCCTGTAGCATCAGGACTAGAGACTGTAGGCTCCAGCTAGGTGGGGAGGGGTGTTGTGTCTGTGCAGGCGCGGCTGGAAGGTTTCACTCCAGTCTGTGCTAGCCACTGGAAAATACTTTAAACCTATTGGCTAACGGCTGACAGCCCTCTATAAAGAGTGCTGCCAGCCTGAAGCCTTTGCCTTTTGCTAGTATGTTGTTGATAGAGAATTAATAAACACACTTGTTACAATCTACCGGCTTCAACTCCATTCTTCGCCCAAGATTTAACATTTCACAATAAAGATTTATATTTGCCTAAAACTGAGGGAGATGTCTAATGATCATGATGCCTCATAATGTCTCGACAAAGTACAGTAGAACAATGAAAATGGTACTACATGGAAGTGTACAAATTTTTCTTCATTTGAGAACAGCAAGGCATATGACTATGAAAAACACTTGGAAAATTTTCTTAGGTCCTATAAAGCACTTGGTGCAAACATGTCATTGAAGATTCACTTCTTACACTCGCATTTAGACTATTTCTCTTTCAACTGTGGGGAAGTGAGTGATGAGCATGGGGAGAGATAGGGCATTGTTAACTTACCTGAACACCCCTTCTCGTAGGGTGGAGCTAGCCTCCAAGATTGGAAAGACATGATCCATCAGCCAATCAGGACTGAGTCTGACACCATATAAAAGCTGTCCTCCTGTCATAATCCCCCTCTTGAGATGAAAGACAAGGTCAGACTCTAAGTGTACTCCCCATGCACTCCTATAATAATTAAACATAACTGGTAATTAAGGGAGGGACTTGGAGGCTAGCTCTACCCTACCAGAAGGGGCGTTCAGGTAAGTTAACAACGCCCTTTCTCCATAGTGGGTGGAGCTAGCCTCCAAGATTGGGACATGCCAAAGCAGTATCGTCCCCTAGGGAGGGTCTCCAGACAAATCATCCAGTTCCTCCTGTGGCACCCCAGTCCACAAAACTCGCTGCCCAAAGTCTGCATCTGCAGAAGCAAAAACGTCCACCTTGTAGTGTCTAATGAAAGGCACTGGAGAGGACCACGTTGTCGCCCAGCACACCTCTTCCATAGATGCATGTGTTGCCCAAGCTGCAGTTGTGGCGGCACTTCGCATCGAGTGAGCCATCAGTCACGCCGGTCGTGGAAGTGCCTGTTGATCATAGGCTGCCATAATGACTGTGAAGATCCAACGACCTATCATCACAGAAGATGCCTTCCGTCCCATTGATGCGGGCTGGAAACCGACAAACAGCACTTCAGATTGACGAAAAGGTGCCGTGCGTTGATTGTAAATCTTAACTGCCCTCCTCACATCGATGGTGTGCCACCTGCTCTGAGAAGCATTAGATGGCTGTGCACAAAAAGAAGGAAGCACCAGTTCCTGTGCCCTGTGAAAATATGTGTTAATCTTAGAGGTGAATACCGGATCCAAGCGGAGCATGACCCTGTCTGGATAAAAGACACAAAGGTCCCCTCGTACCAAGAGAGCCGCTAACTCTGAGATCCTGCGAGCGGAAGTAATTGCCACCAAGAAGGCGACCTTGTAAGTTAATTGTTTAAGAGACACCATTCGCAATGGCTCATAAGGGGCCACAGTTAGAGATAGAAGAACCTTCTGCAGATCCCATGTGGGGTATCTATGCACTACTGGAGGGCATACAGTAGATTGGACGCCGCCTTCAGAAAACGCTGGACCAATGGATGGGCAGATAGTGGCTTGGAGGATCGGCAAGTGAGGGCTGTGGAAAGCGCAGCAATCTGGCGACACAAGGTGTTGGGCGCTAGACCCTTGTCGAGCTCAGTTTGTAAGAATTGCAAGATGTGTACAACCAAGAGATCCACAGGACAAAGGGATGCGGTCAAACACCACTCACAGAAAACCCTCCAGGTGGAATTGTAGATACAGAGTGTGGACACTCTACGAGAGAAGAGGAGGGTGTGGATGATACAGTCAGGCACCCCATGGTGCCTCAGAGTACGCCGCTCAAGTGTCAGGCAGTCAGTTGATACCAGTGCGGGTCTGGATACCGAACTGACCCCTGGGAAAGTGATGACTCTGTCGGCAGGATCCGCCAGTGCGGACTGATGGACAGTGACTTGAGGTCCGCAAACCAGGCCCTCCTGGGCCAGTGGGGTGCCAGGAGGACCACTTCCACCTCCTCGGACAGGATCTTGCGAATCAGTTGAGGAATGAGTGGAAGAGGGGGGACCGCGTATGGGAGGCCCCTCGGCCAGGGACAGCAAAGCACGTCTTCCCCTTCCGCCCCGTGTGTCTGGTATCTGCAGAAGAAGCGTGGTAGTTTCGCATTCTGCGGAGTCGTGAACAAGTCGACTAGCGGGAGTCCAAACTGATCTGTCAGCTCCTGAAACAGGTCCTGATGCAGACTCCATTCCGCAGAGTCCACCTCGTTGCAACTGAGCCAGTCCGCTGTTTGGTTTGACACCTCCGATATATGTTCTGCCTTGATGGACAGGAGGTGTCGCTCCACCCAGAGGCCTAATGCCTTGGCCTCTGTCAACAGTCGACGGGACACAGTGCCGGTTGATATGGGCTTTGGCAGTAACATTGTCAGTCAGCAGGAGGACATGTTGTCCTGATAAGAGTTGCTGGAACCGCTGAAGGGCCAGGAAGGATGCTCTCAGCTCCAGAAAATTGATGCTGAGCAATGCTTCCATCTGCAACCAGGTGTCCTGGGCTACATGCAACAGCGTGTGGGGCCCCCATCTGCGGAGGCTGGCATCGGTGGTTACCGTCACCCAGTGCAGTTCAATGAAACAGGAACCTTTGGAGATCGCCGGGGCCGCCACCACTGAAGGGAGCGACGAACTGAAGCTGGGAGTTGAACTTTGGCTGAGGAATTGCTCCTGCCTGCCCACTGAAAAGGCAAAAGAAACCATTGAAGGTCTCTGGAGTGCAGCTGAGCCCAGGGTGTTATATGTATTGCCAAAATCATTTTACCCAATAGGGATGACAAAAGGTTCAATGGTACCCGCCTCTGGCGTAGAACCTGTGGCTAGTAAGGACAGGCTGTCCTGCCTTTCTTGTGATAGATACACCCTGCACTCCAGAGAGTCAACAATGGCCCCCAAATGAGTGATCCTGGTGGAGGGGCATGAATTGCTTTTCTCTAGGTTCACTGAGAAGCCGTGATGCTGAAGGGCCTCCATAATGATCTGGAGATCAATCTCCACCTGGGACTGAGAGGATGACTGGATGAGAATGTCATCCAGATAGCATTGTACCCTGACCGGGATAGACCTAAGATGAGCAGCAAGAGCTGCCAGGATCTTGGTAAAGACCCGAGGGGCAGAGGAAAGCCCAAAGGGGAGAGCAGAGTACTGGTAATGCTCATTAAGATAGCAGAAGTGAAGGTACTTTTGGTGGGAGGCTGAATTGGGATGTGGAGGTAGGCCTCCATGAGGTCAATGGAGGACATAAAATCTCCATTGCGGACACCATCCAGAATCGACTGCAATGTGTGCATTTTAAACTTCTTGTAAACCAAGAACTTGTTGAGGGGCTTTAGGTCAAGGACGGCTCTCCACCCACCCGAGGATTTCTGTACGAGAAACAAAATGGAGTAGAATCCTTGCCCCCGCTGGTCCTCCGGCACCCACTGTATGGCCTGAATATCCAGCAGGTACTGGATGGCAGTCAACATTAAGGACCACTTCCGGGAATTGGAGGACTGGGAGCACCTCAGAAAAAATCCCAGGCGGGTGGAGATGAAATCTAGAGCGAGACCAGATGTCAAGGTCTCATGAACCCAAGCTTCAGTTGTAATGTCCTCCCACTGCCTGGCAAAAAGACACAAGCGGTCCCCAATGGGAGAAGCAGGTTCATCTACTTGTCCTGGTGGAAGGGATGACCGCCAGCCTTCCGAAAAGGCTACCTGGCAGACTGGTCACTCCTGTTCCTATCCTGCCCCTGATTGTGCCTCCCACCCAACTGTAGCTTGCTCTGGGTTTAAGCAGGTGCCCTAAAAGGGTGCTTGGGGAAGGAAGGGGTAGAAGAGGAAGGTTTGTTTTGGGCCTTGTGGGTACAATTTGGCAACACCTTCCTCTTGTCTTTAGTCTTGATAAGGTAGGGTTCCAAGGCATCCCCAAAAAGGGACTGACCCTTGACTGGACCTACGGCCAAGCGCCATTTATGCTGGCAGTCAGCTGGCCAGTTCCAGAGCCAATGCATCCGGCGTGCCACCACAGACAACCCTATGGCCCTGGCCGCGAAGTGCATGGCCTGGAGGGTGGCATCAGATGTGAATTGGGTGGCCACCAGAAGTTTATAAATGTCCTGCCATGCCCGAATGTCTGTTGCGGGGAGATGCTCCTGTAACACCTTGAGCCATCAAATTGAAGTTTGGCAGAAAAAGGAGGCAGTTGTAGAAGCTTTGACAGCCCAAGCTGCAACCTGGTGGGCCTGCTGGAGGGCCTGCTCAGTCCGCCGGTCTTCCGGGCGCAGGAGTTCCTCAGAATCTCCTGGCATTTGGGCCGAGGAATACAATGCCTTGATGGGCGGGTCCACAGGGGGAACCGGGAGGTGTTGTGCCAGAGCCTGGGCCACATTAAAGTATTGTTTATCTAATGAAGATGGGAAGGCTCCGGACGACGGAGTCAGCCATTGTTTCAGCACCGGGTCCACAAATAACTTCGGGGCTGGGACCACTTCTGCTTGGGATGTGGCTTCCTCAAACAGAGGATCCACGGATTCGTCCTTGGCCGGTTTCGGGTCAGTGGAGGAAATTTTGGCTGCAGCCTTAGCCT
Source organism: Diadophis punctatus similis (assembly GCA_023053685.1). Classification (NCBI taxonomy): domain Eukaryota; kingdom Metazoa; phylum Chordata; class Lepidosauria; order Squamata; family Dipsadidae; genus Diadophis; species Diadophis punctatus. The sequence goes on from JALIGW010000008.1 coordinate 19,087,153, forward strand.
TGTGCAATAAGGATTTGAACAGTTTGGGATTAAATAAACCCGTGGTGACCGGGGCCTCAGGGGCTAGCTCTTCATCCTTAGACAAGTTCAAGTCCTGCCCCTGGTCCTCCTGATCCTGTATGGACATTGGAGAACCCTGCATTGGGTATTGTCCCTCTTCCAGGGTGGGTAACTCCATGGCAGGTGCAGAGTAAGGAAGCTGGGGAAGTGGCCTGGAAGAGCCCGAAGCAGAGGGAACAGCCGTTGAGATGTGTTCCATGCCGTCTTCAATCCCTTGTTTTATGGCCGCCTGAATCAGCGACTGTATTTCTGGGCTATAGAACTGGGTGGAGCAGCAGCAGAGGGCATGGCCATGGTAGAACTGCTCCTGGGCCTGGGGTCCTCCCAGATGTCCCCCTCTTTGAGACATAGGTCAGGGTTGTCTAATGAAAGACCCCCCAAAGAGTGCCTTTCTCGCTGTGCAGGCACTCCTATGGGTTCATTAGCGCTCTGAGTTGCTGAGCTGGAGGGAACAGAAGTCTGTGGTAATTTTGAGCCCTCAGGAGCCTTGCTACATTTTCCGCCTTCAGATTGGGCTGCTCTAGAAGAGCCCTTTGACTTTTCAGCTGAAGGTTGCCGTACAGGGGAGCGATCCCTACGGTCAGCTGGGGGAGTGGAAAAAGCCCTGGCCCGTCCCTCAGTGTCCCGGCTGTGCTTGGGCTTATTTTTGCCCGATCTGGCATGCTTGTCCGCCATCGGGTCCACAGTAAGCAATGAAGCAGTCAGATAGAGAGACGCGGCTTGAAACGTCAGCCGGGATGGCCCAGCAATCAGCATGCCTGCACAGAAGAGGAGCCAGCCACGCTGCTCGTAATGGCATCCGGAATGCCTCAGCAACAAGCGCGCCTGCGCAGAAGAGAGTAGAGGCCATCACGGACCTGCTGAGAGGGCGGGGTGTCAAGGCGCTGTCGGCGGTTAGAAATGGCCACCAGCGCCAAAAACCAGTCACTGAGGGGCAGCACTGCGAGCCGAAAAATGCCGCCGAAGGGACCGCCGCCTCTCACCACTCCGCTGCTCAGGTGAGACTTCTGGGCTGATCTCTGTGCAAACCCCTCCAGTCGGCAAAGAAGTGAGAGAGAGGTGATGACCGCGCAAGCATGAGGCTTCTGTGGTTCCAACAGTTCTCATTCGATCGAAAGACGAGCCTCTCTCTCTGCGGACATGGGCACAGGCCACCCTGGCTGCTGGTCACCCAAGCGTGGAGCTTCTGTGACAGGCCGGAACCCTCAGGAATGGACAGGAATGCCAGGCCGCTAGAGATTGGATGACAGCCAGCCACACAGCAGGTGGCCTAATGGCTGGGGACAGGGCCACAGCCCATCCCGCTGATCCCCACACCCCAGATGACAATCAGAGTTAGTGGGGAAGGCACTCACAAGCGTATAAAGTCCAGAAAGGTGATCTAGCAGTTGAAGTTGAAACAGGTGAAGGAGATAGAAACCTGCAAGGTTGGGGAGACACAGATCCTAGACCTAGGACTGAGTTGAAAGAGGGGGATTATGACAGGAGGACAGCTTTTATATGGTGTCAGATTCAGTCCTGATTGGCTGATGGATCATGTCTTCCCAAACTTGGAGGCTAGCTCCACCCACTATGGAGAATCCATCAGGATATTGCAGGCATGGAGAAAAGATACCAAGGAAATGGAGTCCACCCATGCTTGCCGATTACTGTTGGACTCTCCCAGGGATGATCCTACTGCAGTTCACAAGAGAAAAGCCAAAAAACGCAGTTTAGATATCGAATAGATGGAACCTTGTCATTTAATCTGATGTTAGAGCTTGTCAGTTTTTAATGCAAAAACCATGAAAATGTTACATGAAAAACTAATAAATGAATGGAAAGTTATGTTATTAGTATCAATAAAAAGATAAATTTATAATGATTAGTGTGGCACCATTCTCATTGCTATATCAATTTTGCAGAAAGTTTATGGAGCACATCCCCCTCATAATTTTGAATTGTTTTGAAGCAATTTTGACCTGAAGCTGTATCTTGGAAACTGGAGCCAATTAATACTCAGGACTTAATTTTTCTTTATTTGTGACCGAATTCTGGTAAAATTAAGCTACTTTCATTTCTGAGGCTTTCTCCTTGTAGACCACTGTTAGTAGCTGGGGGAGAGATGGGGGAGGGGAAACAAAAGAGTGGGGAGCTGTCCAGACACCCTTTTAAATTTTTTTTGCTTTTTAAATATTTTTCCTCAAATTATTTTGTGTATGTGTGTGTGCACACATTGTGCACAATTCTTCTTTTTGGCTTTTATGTTTTATTTAACCGATAAAAAAGAAGAGGTGTCAGCTCCTGCATACTGTCCGTCTGGGAGCTGCCATTTGGTGGGGAGAGGCTGCACTGGTCTTTGAGCAGCTTGGACACTAATGCAAGAAGCGATTCTCCTTTAAGAACTGCAAGCTGAAGACTGAGACTGGCTTATGGAGTAGCACGGCTCATTTCCGGACCACGGGGAGGGACGTGTGTGTGTGTGTGGTGATTAATGAATATAAGGTGATGGGGAGCACGGGTGAGTAGCCCTAACAAGAGTTTTTCTTTGAGATTGTCAGTGAGTGCCAGGAAAGAAGTAAAGCAGACATTAGCAAACCAGGTTTGTGTTTGTTTGTGTTCCTTTCTCTTTTCTTTTCGTTTTGGAACCTGACAAGAGGTTGAAAATCACCCACTCTCAAATTTCAATAGATTTTTAGATCACATCCTTTTCAGGGAGAAAAAAATGACTTTATTGCATTTATATGCAATATAAATGCACAGTAAAAGGTTGTAACGATCTCAAGAATTTTGTAGATAAATATACTCTATCCCCAACCTGGAAAGGTTTAGCCTCTACTCTTTTCTTGTCAGCTTGAATTTTGAAAGCCTCTCTAGCCTCCTGTAAAGCCAACCTGACTACTGGCCATGTTTTTTGCAAATTTTCTATCCACTCCTTAAGGGAGGGGATAGTGGGTTTTTCTGTGGGTAGTTCCGGTATTGGGCTGAAGTCTTGCCCCGTAGCTACTCTAAACGGTGTAAAACCTGTACTTGAATGTACAGAGTTATTAAATGCAACCTCTGCAAATGGTAGAAGTTCAGTCCAATTGTCCTGTTGAAAATTAATAAAACATCTCAGATACTGTTCAAGAACGCTGTTCAAATTCTCGCAATTACCATTCGTCTGGGGGTGATGGGAGGAGCTTAACCCTTGGGCGGTACCAAGTAGGCCCAAAAACGCCTTCCAAAAATTGGAGGTAAATTGGACTCCCCTATCCGAGATTATCCTTTTAGGAGCTCCATGAAGACGATAAATGTGTATTGGAAACAGTCTAGCCAAGCCTTTGGCTGTTGGAATCTTTTGGCAAGGAATAAAATGTGCTTGTTTTGAAAACAAGTCTGTCACAACCCAAATGACCGTGTTTCCCCCACTTTCCGTAGTTCTACAATAAAATCCATAGCAATTTCTTCCCATGGGGCTGACGGCTCAGCTACTTTTTGTAGAAGTCCTGGAGTTTTCCCCTGACGTCTTTTTGCTGCAGCACAAATGGGGCAACTTGCTACATAGCTTTCTATGTCCTTTTTCAACGAAGGCCACCAAAATTGTCTCTTTATTAAGTGTAAAGTTTTTACAAAGCCAAAATGTCCAGCCAACCTAGAGTCGTGGCACCTTCCCATTAAACGTAATCTTTGGCTAGCGGGTACATAAAGTTTGTCACCTATCCACGCTAATCCATCTTTCATCACGCAACTGGATTTGTGGTTCAAAACCCATTCATCGTTGACTAATGCTTGTTTAAATGCGTGAGTGATGTCTGCGTCCCTCAATGCGTCTTTTCCTCCTTCGGACCTGGTGATTACTTTGGCTGCTAATTGATTTGTTTGTACTATAGGTTTAAATACCTCTGATTTCACACAGTTATATTGTGGCTTTCTGGACAGTGCATCTGCCAGAAAGTTTTCCCCCCCAGGGATAAATTTAAGAGTAAACTCGAACCATTTGAAGTATTGCGCCCAACGAACCTGTTTAGGAGATAGTTTCCTTGGTGTCTTTAAGGCTTCTAAGTTTTTGTGGTCAGTCCAGACTTCAAAAGGGATGTTACTCCCTTCTAAGAATTGTCTCCAAGTTAAAAGTGCCCATCGCACTGCATAAGCTTCTTTTTCCCAGATCGCCCACCTTTGTTCAGTTTCACTTAGTTTCCTGGATGTATATGCACATGGCTGTAGCTGTCCTTGCTCATTGCTCTGGAGTAGGATTGCCCCTATTGCCACATCGCTAGAATCAGCTTGTATTATGAAGGGTTTTTCTGGGTCTGGGTGCTTCAAAATTGGTTCTGTTGAGAACAGCCGTTTTAGTTTTTCAAATGCTGCCTGGCATTCCATTGTCCAATTCACGGGCTGTCTCGGTTTAGGATCTCCCTCCCCCTTTGTTCTTAGCAGTTTTGTGATGGGCAGGGCAATTTGAGCAAAGGAGGGGATAAATTGGCGATAGAAATTTGCAAACCCCAGGAAGCTTTGCAGCTGTTTGCGTGTGCGAGGCGTTTCCCAATCGAGTACTGCCTGTACTTTTTGAGGATCCATTTCTATGCCCTGGTGTGAAATACGGTACCCCAAGTAATCAATTTTTTCTCGGTGGAATTCACATTTTGAGACTTTGGCATAAAGTTTTGCCTCACGGAGTTTGCTCAGCACTGCCCTCACCAATTTAACATGTTCAGCCTCGGTCTCTGAGTATAATAGAATATCATCTAAATAAATGAGAACCCCTTTGTATAAGTGTTCACGTAACACATCATTAATTAATTGCATAAACACTGCAGCCCTTGTAGCCCAAAAGGGAGCACTTTGAATTGGTAGCATCCCAGGGGGGTGTTGAATGCCGTTTTCCATTCATCCCCCTCCTTAATCCTGATTCGGTAGTATGCCTCCCTGATGTCTAGTTTGGAGAAAATTTTCCCTTTCTTGAGGTGGGCCAGCATGTCTTTCATCAGGGGGAGGGAATACATGTTTTCAACACTTATCGAGTTTAGGTTTCTGAAGTCGACACATAAGCATTTTGTGCCATCTTTCTTCTCTCTAAATAACACCGGGGCTGCTATCTTTGGTCTGGCTGGTTCAATGAAACCCCTTGCTAGGTTTTTCTCAATGAAAGCACTCAGCTCCGCTAACTCCCCCGGTGACATGCTATACATTTTTGGTTTCGATAGTTTAGCCCCGGGTAAGATTTCTATTGCGCAGTCGGATGCGCGATGCGGGGGAAGTTCATCCGACGCTGCCTCGCTAAAGACTTCTGCCAGGTCTTTGTATTCCTTGGGTATGCCGTCTGTTTCCACGCTATGACCAGGCATGGCTGTTTCCCTGCGTTCATCCCCTTCAGTTTCTATCTGTGGGTCCTCCACAGTAGTTACGTGCATTTGGAATTTTATGGTGCCTTGCTCCCAATTTATTTTTGGATTCCACTTTTTTAGTCATGCGAGTCCCAAGACTAGTGGCCATTCCATGCCAGGTGCTACTATAAACGTAAGTTTCTCTTCGTGGTTATCAATGCCTATTTTCAGGGGTTCCGTGGCAAAAGCAGCCGGCTCCTCCCCTGCTATAGACCCATCCAATTGGCAAAACGCGATGGGATTTCTCAGCTTTCTCACTGTGATTCCCAGCTCCCTGATTAGGGTTGGGCTGATTAAGCAATGGGTGCACCCTGAGTCTACTAAAGCGGAGATATTTTTTCCCTCCTCTTGGTTAGGGATAAATAGTCTGAGAGGGAGGGTGAGCGGTTCAATTGGTTTGCTTACCAGTGGTTCATCCTCCGGATTGCTCTCGAACGCGGCTGGATCTTCCCTTCGAAATGCCGGGGTGTTGTTTCCTGCAGGAGGAGGGGGTGGTGGTCCCACCATCTCGCTGCTCCTCAGGGCTGTTTCCCTCCCCCGCTGGATGGGTCTCGTTGGTCTCTCCCCCGTTTGGCGTTCGGGTTTCCGGGTGGGTGTTTGGGGCCAGCATTTGGGTGCTCGGTGTCCCTCCTTCCCGCATTTGTAACAGATTGGAGGTTTAGGGGAAAAACCCTGTTGCCTTCTGAAGGGTTCTTTCCTCCATTGGGGTGGGGATTTCTTCCATGCTCTCCCCGTATGGTATTGATTCCTAGCCATATCAATCTCCGCTTCTTCAACGGTGAGGTACCACTCATGCAGATGATTCGGTGCACCCCTAGCCACGCAGGCATTATACAGATCGTCACTCAGTCCATCCTTAAAACAGCTTACCAGTAACGAACTACTAGATGAACATAATAACTTAAAAACAAGAGATGATTTGGCACTACAAGGAAAAAAGATTGATTGGTGGCCATACTTACAAATTCAGAAAAAATATAAAAAAGATATATTACAATTTGGTTTTCAGGAAAAAAATCAAGAATTAGATAAAATCTTACTAGGCCTGGAGGATAAAATAATATCAAAATTATATAATTGTATTATCAAGGTAAAATTGGAAGAAGAAATAGTAAAAGAGGTAATGATAACATGGGCACAAAATTTCGGCTACAATATTGAATTAGATTTATGGGATCAAATATGGAACCAAAATTATAAAATGACAATGGCCACATCCTACAAAGAAAATATGTACAAAATGTTCTACAGATGGCACCTACCCCCGGCAAGATTGGCAAAAATGTTTTCACATCTGTCACCGAAATGTTGGAAGTGTAAACAGGAGTACGGAACTTACTATCACATGTGGTGGACATGTTCAGAAATCAAAAAATACTGGAAAAAAATACAGAAGTGGATTGAAGAGATAACAAAACAAAAGGTAAACCTTAAACCGGAAACTTTCTTATTAGGCATAATGAAAACAAAAATAGATAAACCAACTCACTATCTCATACTTCACATAATCACAGCAGCCAGAATATTATACATACAACACTGGAAAACAGATATAATACCCACTAATACAATGTTAATAACTAAGATCTTAGACTGCGCAGAAATGTCTAATTAACAATAAAAATACAAGATAAAGAAGACTCAGAATATTACAAAATTTGGGATAATTGGTATAAGTGGATGGAAAATAAACAATAAAATAAACAAATTAATTACTTTAAGGGTGATAATGATCAAATTGAGAAAGACTGATGATAAGCTAGGGATAAAACAAGTCAGATATTGAAATGACACGATACGCAAACGCTGTAATAAATTTATACAATTTTTTTTTCTTTTTTCTATTTTTCCTTATTGTATTTATATTTATGTACATATATTTTTTGTATGTGTGAGTGTGTGTGTGTGTGTGTGTCAATATATAGCTCTTTTTTTCTGTATCCATATATTTAGAATACTATTAAATATGAAAATATATAATAACAAATAAGATGAATTTATGTATAGATACCTATATAAGTATACATATATATATATATGCACACGTCTTTTTTTTTACATTGTTTTTTGTATGGTTTTTTTTTTCTTTTGCTTTTGTATTATGTCTTTTCGTATTTTTGTATATTTTAAAACAACTCAATAAAACTATTTTTTTTTAAAAAAAAACAGCTTACCAGGATGTCTTCTGGCCAGTTTAGCCGACATGCGAGGTCCCGGAATTCTTCAGTGTACTCCGCCACTGGTCATCGTCCCTGTTTCACCACCTTAATATGATCGCGTGCTTTGCGGTCTGCCAGCGGGTCCTCAAACCGTCATCGTAGGGCTGTCATGAATTGGTTGAAGTTGCGCAGTTCGGGTGCGTCGTCGTTATGTAGGGTTACTATCCATCTGGCTGCGGCTCCTTCCAGGGCTAAGGTAACTGCTCGCATCCGGGATCCCTGGGTTTGGAACTCACGTCCATATTCTTGCATATAGGTGAGCACATGTGCTACGAAAAATCCCAATTGTTGTGGGTCCCCATCAAATTTCACTCCCAGGGGGGGAGTTTTCCTTTCTAGTTGTGGAGCTTGGAGCTGGTTAGGAAGGGGTGCCGCTGCGTGTGCTGCCCTGGGGGGGTTTGTTGGGTCTCCTGCCATGTCCTCCATCTGCACGCCTGCTCCCCAGGGGTTGTTGCCCCCCCAGTCTCCTCAGCGGTTGCTGTGCTCCCAGCGCTCATTGTCCATCGTTCTGGGGTCCCTCGAATGTTGAGATTTTCTAATGTTTCCATCACCAGCTGGGACAGGTATCTCTTCAACCGCCCCTCCCTTAGAGGCGCTTCGGTGGGCTCTTCCTGATCCATGGCAGCTTCTAGCTCTAATTCCCAACGGGGCTTCCGATCCCCCCAATTAAGGGTGACTCCTCTGGTTCTGCCATCCCAGCTGTCTTTTTTTCCAATGCCGATAGACCAGCGGGGCTTTCCAGAGGCCTCGAAATCTCCCTCAGCCTCTTTGCTGGGGAGTGCGGGACAGGCTTCCGCCCGGGGGGTGATTGGTGTCTCCCCCCAGCATTCAATTTCTTCCTGCTCCCAGTTTTTTTCAGTCATGATTGCCCGGTCCCCTCAGTAGAGCGAAGTTACTCTCTGGGTTGACCGATTTTGCAGACCTTGCTTTCTGTAAGGATTGTCTTCCAGCCACAAGCAAGGTACGAACTTTTGAGACCAGCCAAGGTTTTCAAAAGTATTCCCTTTATTTGCATCTGTATACATCCGTTCAATTCAAAGCAAGGTCTAAAATGCCTTCGGGCAAGACAAGTCTTTTAAGCTTAACACCCCACCCCATTCAGCATAATGAATCCACAAATGTTTGACAGATGGATCCATTTCTTAGCCTTACTCTTCCGTTCAATTACCCCCCATAAAATCTTCTCTTAAGATGAAGAGGCTCCCCGGTGTCTGGGATCCGGATACCCCCCATAAAACCTTATCTTAAAATGAAGAAGCTCTCAGGTGTCTGGGATCTGGATATGTATAACCTTTTGATCAAACAGAGCTAAAAAACCCCTTCTCCTTCTGAATGACAGAGTCTGGACTCTGACATCAGTGCTTTATTTAAATATATTGTCTAATCTTGGTAAGAAGAAATTACATATATTAATTCATACTTGAGATTTAATATTTTCAGATGTTTATATTCCATTTGAGTGACATGGAATAGACATCTGGACAAATAAAATGTACTCAACAATTAAAAGACTTATTGTTCAGCATCAGAAATATAAACATATGGCTCCTATTCTTCAGCAGTATGCAGAATTGTTTAATGTAGTTCGAGCATGCATAATAGTAATGAACAATGTCTTCAATTTATTGCTCTCTGTATGTCTGTACATACATGTTTTGAATTTTTTTCTTTTTTTTCCAGTTTTTTTCTTGTATATTTTTAATATTTTTTCTTTAGTTTAGTTATTTACTCATTTTTAAAAAATATATAGTTTCAAACATTTCCACTAGTCCACAGAAATGAGTGTCATGTCCGCACTGAAAGCACGGATAGCAGATAAACTCCTCGAGACAGTTTAATCAGAATTACGTTTATTCATCTGGTATATTCATATCAACTTACGATTAAGATGAGTTTCCCAGACTTTCTTCCATAAACTGACCATCCCGAAGGTGAAAAAAGGATGCTCTCTCTCATCTCCAGATTACATGCTTGCAGTCTTTGTTACAAACTAAAATGCCTGCTGCAGAATTCTCCCTCCTATGGTGAGTTCTATGGCCCAATAGTAATCCACAGAAATGGTCACATGTAAACTACATTACCTAGAGTGAAATATAACTACAATTCCCCTAATGCAATGTCTTAAAGAAACATTTCCTAAATCAAGCTTACTATCTGTCTACAGTGACAGCACACTCCCCGTCTGGGATTTGTAAAATTCCACTACTAATTAGCGAATAAATTGAAGTAACAAAGGTATAGCCTAAATAATGCAACTTAACTATCTGACTGGGATAAACAAAGCATAGCCTAGCAATATAACATGCCTATCTAATTGGCTAAATAAACAAGATATAGCATAAACAGTGTAGCTTAACTACCTGAGTAACTAAAGTAAACAAATTTTATCATCAAACAGTGCAAACATTGGGGTAGATACAAGGCATGCAAAGCTTGAGGTTCAAATTTTTAAGCTCGAACTTTCTTCTTAGCAAGACTATGTCGGTGACCGGTCTTGTGTAGAGCTTCTTGATGGAAGTCTTGAGTTGGGCAGATCTTGGAGTACAAGTCCCATGTGCCCAGAGTTTCGAGGTGCGTCCTTGTCCCACAACAGGACAAGGATCAGGTGCAACCGGAACAGGAACAGGAGCAGGTAACACTGGAACAGGATCAGGTTTCACAGGAACTGGAGCAGACTCAACAGGAACCAGAACAAGGATGGGATCAGGATCCACAGGAACTGGAATGGGCTCAATGGGAACCAGATCTGAAACAGAAACTGGAACAGGAGCTGGAGCCGAAGCTGGAACAAGAATTGGGGCAGGAACTGAAACGGGAGCTGGAACCGGAGTGGGTATCACAGGAACAAGAACAGGAGCAGGAGTTGAAACTGGAACTGGATTGGCAGGAAACGTAGGAGGCGGAGCTTGGAATTCGCCCTCCCTGCCGTAGACTCTGGTGTGTGCCACGGCTGCTGCTAGCATCTTGCGTGTTCTTTTTGGCAAGTCTAACGGGCTGTTGGTAAGGTCGGGTCCTGTAAGAAGGACTTTGTTTGAAGAAAGGCTTAATGACATGCAGTTGACATTAATGCTTGCGGTTATTGGCGTCTGACTCTCCGCAGACATAGTAGGATTCAGAGTGGGTTGCAGTTCTAGTGTGTAGGCAGTAGACCGTGGGGTAGGGGTTGGTCGTGTAGGGTAAGTAGGCTGCATAGAAAAGGCTGGCCGTGGTGTTGGTTCTGAGTCTGGATGCAAGGTGGTAGGGTGTTGATTACTCCTGCATATGAAGCAATTTACTTGCGCTGTACAGTCGTTGGCCATGTGCTCCTTAGAATCACAACACTTGAAGCATACCCCATAGTCTCTGATCAGAGCCTTTCTTTCATCTAAGGGTTGGCTCCGGAAGTGTCTGCAATTATTCAGAGGATGGACATGGTAGATGTATAGGTGTCGTAAGAGGGGTATGGCGAAGTGTACTCAGCAGTTGCTCAACAGAGAGCCTCGTGGGAGGGGAAGAGACCTGTGTGGTGTGCACAGATATGAAGGCTGTTCCTCTTGTATTTGGCGAAGGATACTTGGACGAGCTGAAGTGATGGTTGGACCCTTTGACAGCGGGGAACCCTTCTTCCTTTAGGTAACTATTCCATGGGTCATTGTAGTACTTTGTCATGCGGTCAACAAATTCTTCGAGAGCGGCAAAGGGAGGTTCGTTGTCTTGGTTCAGCACCCTGTAATTGTCAGAAAACTTGGCCCACTCGTCGATCAAGGGCTTCGGTAGTTTTTTTTACAATTGTCGTCTGTGTCCTAAGCTGGTCAAGACAAACAAGTCCCTTCAAGGTAGGTTGTTGCTGTGCTGACAGCAGTTGTTTAAGGAGGACAGAGAAATCCCATAGTTGATAAAGATCGTTAAGGTTAACTTTAGGGAAGGTGTTAATGAGGTCTAAGTATGAGGACTCCGTCAGCAAAGCTGCGCCATACTGACAGTCCATCGACTCCCATGATAGCTTGAGGGCTTTGTGTGGCTCATCTAAGAAGCTCTGAACTATTGTTGAGGATCGCAGTCCTAGCCAAGTGATCATATAGGTGAGTTCTTCGGCTGGTAACAACCATTCTGTTTGGGCAGCATGTGCAAAGATGTGCTTCCACAATAAGTAGTTTTTGCTCGGCCTGTCGGAAAACTTGATCACCCCCCTAGATTTCAAGTCTGGTCTTCTACAAGATATTGTAGGATCTCTCTGGACGTCATAAGGGTTATACGCTGGGGGTGATGGGAGTGTGTGTCCTCCTGGAACAGGGTTATGGGTTGAAGACAGTTGGTAGGTTCCGACGGAGTATTTTTTGAGCATGCAGTCTTGCCATGATGTCGAGAATGATTGTTGATCTTGCTGCCAAGTCAGCGGATCTTGACCATTGGGTGGTGTAACCACACTTGTGATGACCAGAAGGTTTGGCGCAGGCAAGATGGCTGGAGGGCTTGCCGTGGTCGAGACGGCCAGAAGGTTGGGCGCCGTTGGCACGGCTGGGAGGTTGAGCACCGTCAGCATGGCTGGAAGGTTGGGCACCGTCGCCACGGCTGAGAGGTTGGGTGCCATCGCCATGGCTGGAAGGTTGGGTGTCATCGCCATGGCTGAAAGGTTGGGTGCCGCTGCCATGGCTGGAAGGTTGGGCGCTGCTGCCATGGCTGGAAGGTTGGGCACCACTGCCATGGCTGGAGGGTTTGGTAGAAAAGTCTTGGCATTGACATTGAGATTAGAGAATGCGAGCACTGGTGGCGGCTGGGACCCCCTAGTAGTTAAAGTATCAGCCATTAGTGAGGTTTGTTTGTTCACATTGGTCTGGACTCGATTATTCGGGTCCTCCTCTTCCAACTCTGTAGGGTCGAATATGGGAAGAGCGTCTTGGACCTGGGCCAGTAAAGCTGAGGCCCTTGCCATCATTAATTTGGCCTCCTTTTCACTCTTCAAAAATTCAAGGTTGGCTTGAGCTTTGGTTATTTCAGCCTTTTGTCTGGCCATTTCTGATGCTCTGTCTGCCTCTTGTCTGGCCATTTCTGCCACTCTTTCTGCCTCTTGTCTGGCCATTTCTGCCTCTTGTCTGGCCATTTCTGCCTCTTGTCTGGCCATTTCTGCCGCTCTTTCTGCCTCTTGTCTGGCCATTTCTGCCTCTTGTCTGGCTCGAGCTTTGGCTATTTCCTCCCTTTGTAACTTCTCTTGCTTCGCTAGCTCTAGAGCCACCATGGCTACTTTGGCATCCACTTGTGCCTCTTTAGCTTTGTTGACTAAACTCTCTGCTCTTGAGGCCCTGGATCTGCAGCTGTGGCGGGATGAGTGTCGTGAGATGCTGCTGCTCGCGTGAGACCGGGCTGACTTGGAATAGCAGGAGGAAGCTTTCTTTGATCAATGAGACACCTCTGATCTGGGCTTCTCATTCGGTGTGTCCTCGAGATGTGCGGATGTGGATTTATTAGAAGCAAGTGAAGGAGCTTTAGATAGTTGTGGTGATGGCATGCGCAAAGGGGTAGACAGCTCATGTGCATCCTTCTCACTTGTCATGGTCTCCGCCTGAAGCTCAGTTTGAGACAGAAAATCGCCTTTGAGAAGTCAAATTTGCTTAGGAGGAGCCTTTCTCATTCTTTGTTTGTCAGCTGAAGAGCTTGAATGTCCTTCAGAAGGGCCTCATTTTGTAACTTCTTCTGGATGCGGATAAGTTGAGGTACACAGTCTTTCCATTGTAGGAACTTATTCTTGTAGTCTGCATCCATCTCGGGGATGCGACCTGGGGAGAGCACATCTCTGCCGGTGTTGTAGTGATGTAATAATCTATTCCAGAGTGTGTTACTGTGTTGGTAGCACTTATCCCATTCCTGGTTTAGATTATCTTGAGCGTGTTTGGTAAGCTTTATATTCAGCATCAAATCATAGATTTTCTGGGGTGCTTCTGTCTCTTTTGAAATTGGTACATCAAACTCTGAAATTAAAGTTTTGTCAGACAGGTGACTCTGCGTTTCTAACAAGTTAAATGCTTCTTCCCCAATTGGGAAAGATTCCATGACACCATTGTCCATATTAATGTCGAGAACAATTGGTGGGATGAGCTCTGCTGGTGCCTCAGCAGCCTCTGCCATGCTTAGGAAGAGATAATGTAATTTTCAAAAAGATAAAAAAATAAAAATAAAATAAAATAAAAAATTGTTTTGCAGTGCAATTCACTTTCTGGCCTACAGGAGACACCGTTGAGGTTGAGGATGTAGCTGTAGTTCACTTGAGTGTTAGGGTTGTGGTTCACTTGAGCATTAGGGTTGTAGTTCACTTGAGCGATAAAGAGTGCTTTAGGCCTTTGCTGGCAGGGCTGTAACTCACTGGAGTGTTAGGGTTTGCTATAGGCTTTCCTTGGTTTTAGGGTATTCAGTGAGATTCAGCTGGTGGCCAGTAGAGGGCGGCAGTGAGTGTATCTTGAGTTTTGGGTTAATTTATCTGAGATTCATGGTTTGATCACCAGGTGGCGCTGTTTGCTAGCTAAGGCTTGGGCTGTAGGTCTTCTCAGCTTTATGTACTATCTTGGATTGCAACAATTTCTAAAGGCATAATATTCACTTTTTCATCAAGGCAAAGGAGTAATAAGCAGGCAAAGCAATATTGATTTTAGGTTTGGCTAGCTTGCACGATGAAATATCAGTTCACTCAGTTGGAAGGGCAGGAAATGCAAAAGGGAACATGAAAGGATAAGGATTTCAAAGGCATGTACTTCTCAGGCACAACTTCAATTGAGGCAGAAAGCAAAGTTTTACACAATAAAACAGGCCTTTAGTATTTTTCCAAACAAATCACCAAAATGAAGAAGCATTGAGCAGGCTTATAAATGCAGTATTTCTTCAAACAGATCACAAAGGGTAAAGCATTCACTTGCAAAGAGCGGGAGAGCCAGGTAGGTTTTAAAATGCAGAGTTTTTTTTGGGGGGGGGGTTTCCCTCCTTCCAAGTAGCTTTATTTTTGTAACTTCAGCTGGCATGTATGGAACAGGATGGAAGGGGGGATTTGGTTTATTGCTCTGATGCCCCTCGAGCAGCGAGAAGAGGAAGCGTTTTATTGGGCTAGAAAGAATTTTTATGACTCTTTCTGGAAGCGCTCTTCAGTTTAGGAGAAAAGGAATATCTCTTGCCTTGCTTTTAACAAGGATGCTGCCTTTCCCTGCTCTTTAAACAAAATCTTTTGGGGAACAAATGTTTCTGAGAAGAGGCAAATATTTGAGGTTTGTAGATCAAACGGTAAGCTTTGTAAAGAACTGAAACAAATGGTTCTCAAACATGCAAATAAAGTTCTTTGTCTCACTGCAGTATCAGAACATTTATTTATTTATTTATTTATTTATTTATTTATTTATTTATTTATTTATTTATTTATTTATTTATTTATTTATTTATTTATTTATTTATTTATTTATTTATTTATTTATTTATTTATTTATTTATTTATTTATTTATTTATTTTTATTTGTCAAGTACATGTTGGTAATATACATAGATATATACATAGACCAGGATATCTCCGGGACCGCATTCTGCCTCATACTTCCCTCCGACCGGTTAGGGCCCACAGAGTTGGCCTCCTCCGGGTCCCGTCGGCCAAGCAATGCCGGCTGGCGGGCCCCAGGGGGAGGGCCTTCTCTGTTGCTGGCCCCGTGCTCTGGAACCAGCTCCCCCCAGAGACCCGAACCCTCCCCACTCTGCTGGCCTTCCGAAAGGCCGTTAAGACATGGCTCTTCCTGCAGGTGGGGGGGACAGCTTAATTCAATCGAGCTTACCCCCCAAGTATGTATGTTGCTGAATGGACGTTGTTGCTTTTATATTGTTTTTAAATTTTGTACTGTTTTTAAATTTTATGAAATTTTGATTATTCTTGTATTTCTCTTTGTTGTACGCCGCCCTGAGTCCTTCGGGAGTTGGGCGGCATATAAGAATAACAAAATAAATAAATAAAATAAATAAATAGATAAAACATTGTTTATATACATAAGATGGGTACTGATAAGCGGGAACATTAGGACAGGGACGGTAGGCACGCTGGTGCACTTATGCACGCCCCTTACTGACCTCTTAGGAATCGGGTGAGGTCAACAGTGGACAGTCTAAGGGTAAAGTTTTGGGGGTTTGGTGACGAAACCACAGAGTCAGGTAGTGAGTTCCAGGCATTTACCACTCTGTTGCTAAAGTCATATTTTCTACAGTCAAGTTTGGAGCGGTTCACTTTGAGTTTGTATCTGTTATGTGCTCGTGTATTGTTGTGGTTGAAGCTGAAGTAGTCATTGACAGGAAGAATGTTGTAGCAGATAATTTTATGAGTTATGCTTAGGTTGTGCCGAAGGCGACATAGTTCTAAGCTTTCTAAGCCCAGGATTTCAAGTCTGGTTGTGTAAGGTATTCTGTTGCGAGTAGAGGAGTGGAGGACTCTTCTTGTAAAGTATCTCTGGACACTTTCTAATGTATTTATGTCTGATATGCGGTGTGGGTTCCAGACAGATGAGCTGTATTCGAGGATTGGTCTGGCGAATGTTTTGTATGCTCTGGTTAGTAGTGTGATATTACCGGAGAAGAAGCTACGTAAGATTAGGTTAACAACTCTTGAAGCCTTTTTGGCGATGTTGTTGCAGTGGGCTTTGGCACTTAGGTCATTTGATATGAGTATTCCAAGGTCTTTGACAGAGTGAGGGTCGTTTGTAAGGTCTTGACTTTTCAGCTTGTATTTAATGTTCTGATTTTTTTTGCCAATGTGTAGGACAGAGCATTTGTTGGTTGAGATTTGAAGTTGCCAGATGTTAGACCATTCTGACACAAAGTCTAGGTCTTTTTGGAGGATAGCAGTGTTGTTGGTGGTGTTGAAGAGTTTTACATCATCGGCGAAGAGAACGCAGTCGCTTGTAATGTGATCGCAAAGGTCATTTATATAGAGTATGAAGAGTGTGGGTCCTAGTACGCTGCCTTGGGGTACACCACTGTTAACAGGAATGGGGTTTGATAGGGCACTCCCTATTTTGACCATTTGTTGTGTGTTTGACAGGAACGCAGTTATCCAGTCATGTAGGGGTCCAGAGATGCCGTAGGATTTCAGTTTCAGAAGTAGTTTATTGTGAACCACTGAGTCGAAGGCTTTACAGAAGTCTATGTAAACTGCGTCTATTGTTTTGCCCTGGTCCAGTTTTGTGGTCCATATGTTTTTGCAGTGTAGTAGTTGTAGATTGCAGGATAGTTTTTTCCTGAAACCGAATTGTTTGTTTGAAAGTAGGTTGTTAGTTTCTAGGTGGAGGGTAATGGATTGGTTTATTGTTGTTTCCATGACTCTGCATGTGACGCAGCATAGAGAGATTGGTCGGTAGTTTTCTACTAGACTGGGATCTCCCTTTTTGAAGATGGGGATGACCGTGGCTAATGATCATAGGTTTGGTAGGGAACTGGTCCTGTAGGATTTTTCAAAGATTATGCGTAGTGGTTCAGCAATGGCTGTGGAGATCTTTTTTAGGAAGTATGCACATAGTCCATCTGGTCCGATTGATAGAGAAGGTTTTAGGTCACGTAGTGCTTTTTCAACATTGTATTCAGTGAAGTCTATTTGTGTTAAATTGTTGTGAGTATTTGTGGTACAACTGGGGAATTTTGGACATGAGCCGTTGTTGTTTACAAAGACTGAGCCAAAGAATCTGTTGAAGAGGTTTGCTTTGACTGTTTCATCATAGCATTCTTTGTTGTTGGGTCCTTTTAGTAGTGGGAGAGGTCTCGAGTCCTTGAGTTTGTTATTTACGAAGTTGTAGAAGGCGCGGTTAGATGCAGGAGAGGTATTTTTAAAGCGCAGAACCAGAGCCCTCCCCTTAATGCAAAGCAGTTTGGTTTTAGAATGCAAAGTCAAAGAGTCTTTTCACTGCGAATTGTTGCAGAACTGAAAAGACATTTTCATCAGGCTGATTGCTTCTTTAAGGTAGCAGCCGAGAAAGAGGTGTGTGTGTGGGGGGGCGATTTCTTATCTTCTATTCTGGAAGCTTCAGGAAAGCAAAGATCCAGGATTTTGATAGTTTACTCATCCCTTTTTTCACTGTCATGTCCGCACTGAAAGCACGGATAGCAGATAAACTCCTCGAGATGGTTTAATCAGAATTACATTTATTCATCTGGTATATTCATATCAACTTACGATTAAGATGAGTTTCCCAGACTTTTTTCCATAAACTGACCATCCCAAAGGTGAAAAAAGGATGCTCTCTCTCATCTCTGGATTACATGCTTGCAGTCTTTTTACAAACTAAAATGCCTGCTGCAGAATTCTCCCTCCTATGGTGAGTTCTATGGCCCAATAGGAACCCACAGAAATGGTCACATGTAAACTACATTACCCAGAGTGCAATATAACTATAATTCCCCTAGTGCAATGTCTTAAAGAAACATTTCCTAAATCAAGCTTACTATCTGTCTACGGTGACAGCACAATGAGGCTAGAGCAACAACAAACCTTGGTTCACAGCTAAACTTAAGCAGCTACTTCATTCCAAAGAGGAAGCCTATAGAAAAGGTGATATCAGGCCAGAAATGTATTAACAAGGGAGATCAGAGCATCAAAAAGAAGCTACTCTGAAAAGCTAAGGAATCAGTTCTCAACAAATGAACCAGCAAACGTGGAAAACTCTTAAAAACATCACAGGTTATGGCAAACCTCCTTCCCAAGCTGAAGGAAATCAGAAACTGGCAGATGACCTGAATGTGTTCTACTGCAGGTTTGAAAGGATACTACAGCCACCTATCTACACAACCTCCATCCCAGACACATCAACAACAGCCAAACCTCCTACAACTGACCCCATCCCATTGGGTTGACAACCCCTGGTGATCACAGAAAAGGAAGTGCAAGATTTATTTCACAGACAGAAGCCAGGAAAAGCACCAGGCCCAGACAAGATAACTCCTTCTTGCTTAAAAGTCTGTGCTGACCAATTGGCCCCCATCTTCACCCAAATCTTCAACAAATCACTAGAGATATGCCATGTTCCTTCTTGCTTCAAAAGCACTATCATCCCAGTGCCGAAGAAGCCCTCTATCAAGGAACTGAATAGCATTTAGACTTATATACTGCTTCATAGTGCTTTAAAGGCCTCTCTAAGCGGTTTACAGAGTTCAGCATATTGCCCCCAACTATCTGGGTCCTCATTTTACCGACCTCAAAAGGATGGAAGGCTGAGTCGACCTTGAGCCGGTGAGATTTGAACAGCTGAACTGCTAAACTAGCAGTCAGCTGAAGTAGCCTGCAGTGCTGCACTTTAACCACTGCACCACCTCGGCTCTGCAGAATGACTACAGACCAGTTGCTCTAACATCTGTAGTTATGAAAACCTTTGAAAGGCTAGTGATGTCCCACTTGAAAACCATCACGGATCCACTGTTAGACCCCCTGCAATTTGCATACCGAGCCCAGATGATGCTGTTAATATGGCTCTGCACTGGCTTCCGGTTTGGCTCCGCGTTCTCCGAAGACGCTCCTCGTCGAGCACTGGTCCCCGGTTCCATTCAAGCCGCCAGTACAGCCGACAAACAGCTGAGTCCCCCAAGTGTCCCAGGAGGAAATCCTGGGTCGCGAAGGGTGAGGGCTCCCTGGAAACCTGTCCAATGCTCCAGATCCGGGACATCTCCGCTTTATAGCAGAGCAAGAAGATCGTGACCAACCCTGCTTTAAATAACAGATTTCAATTTTTTGGAACAGCAGCAGCAGAAAAAGCCAGGAGACAAGCTGGGCAAGTAACCATACTTAACTCTATGTTGATTCTCATTTTGGAAGCTACAAACTAGCAAGCTGTTTTAAAATGGCAATTGAAGTTTAAAAGGACATGGAAAAGCAAAAGTTTCATTTTGCAGCCCTCTTGATAGAAACCTCTGATTCCGAGGGAATTTTTCTTTCTTTCTTACCTTTGACTTTGGATTAAAATAACAATTCAAATTTTAAAATCTAAATGGCTTCAGCATCTGGGAAGAATCTTTTCAATTATGGATTTGGGTTTCTTTTTGTACACTTCTGAAAACGTTGGACTTTGATGAACTCTTTTCTCTCTATGATTTTGGACTAAAACTAAAAGCTTAATCTAAAATTTTAAATGGCTTCTAAATCTGGAAAGACTGTTTTTAATAAACATCTCTCTGTTTATACTTCAAGAGCATCTCTCTGTTTATACTTCAAGAATGCAATCCACTTCTTACTTAAAACAGACTTTAACACCTGAAAATTTATTTAATACCTTAAAAGTTATGAAGAATGAACTGGACATGGAATTCAATTCAAAAATTAATGAAATTAATAAAAAAATGCAGGCTGCCCTAGAGGAGATGGATATTAGACAACAACAACTGAGGAAGGATATGATATTTGCATTTCAAGCAATAGCAGTAAATATGGAAATTTTGGAGAAGGATGTGGAAGTAATTAAACAGTCTGTGACAACTTTGGGGGAAAACATAGACAAAACTCAAAACAATATTGAAAATTTTGAAACAGAGGTGTTAATGACCCAATTTAGAAGCATGGAATTTGCTTTAAGAATAAGTGGTTTAAAAGAGAAAAAACATGAAGACTTGAAAGGGAGGATGTTGGAGGCTCTGGTGCATGTGTCAGGAATGACTAAAGAAGAATTGGTCATGCAAATTGATAAGATATACCGTGTTAATTCTTGGATTGCTAAACAAAAACATATGCCAAGGGACATTGTAATATATTTTACTACAAGGGCATTAAGTAATAAAATCCTACAGGCGACCTTCAAGAATAAGCTCCAGGTAAATGGACAGGAAGTAATGACACTGAAAGAAATTCCTTCTAAAATGCTCAGAGCCAGAAAGGGTTATACCTTTCTCGTGGAAGAACTTAAAAAACAGAACCTACAGTACAAATGGGATGCCCCAACGGGGATAGTGGTGAGATATTTTGAAAAGAGATACCGGCTCAACACGATAATGAAAGCTACTGATTTTTATGTTAAAGTTTTAAAGGCCGATATACCCAAAATTCCAGAAGGAAGAAGCATGAAAGCAACAGAAGAGGAGAAAGGAGAGTCATCAATAGTTGTTCAAACGGAAAGAGTGTTGATGATTCAAGGTGATTTACAGAGCCAGAGAGATGTTTATAATGTGGAAAAGGAGACAGAGGATCAGAGTCAGACAAGAGTAGAGCTGACAAATCAAAAATTGCCAAGCTACAAAAGGCTGCAAGAACCAGATTCAAAACTTGACCGAGAGGAAGAACGATTAGAGTTTGGTGCTAATGTGGGACGTTATAGGACAGATGGAGAGATGAACGAAAATTGACATTTTGCAGTAAGAAGATTATTGAGGAAATGATTTTGATGGTTGTGTTTTTTTTTGTTTTGCTTTGTCTTTGTCTTTCCTTCTTCTTCTTTTTATTACTATATTTCAAAATAATTAAAGATTTAGAATTTTTGTGAAATTAGTAACTTGATATATTGTAATGTTAGGTTATTAATAATGTGTTTGACTTTAAGATTAAGTTTAAAATTTTCGGAGTTATAAGGGGTTAAAGGAATCTAGAAATATTGGAAGTAACATTTTGTTAGAATATTTTAAATCTTTATGTATATTGATGAGGTATAATGAAGAAGGAAGTTTTACTTAATATTTATTTAATATTTACTAAATTTTTACTTAATATTGAGGAAATGATGTTGATGGTTATAACTGAATGAAATGGTGAAAGAAAGATTTCTTCTTCTTTTCCCTTTTTTCTTTTTTCTTTTTATTATTATACTAGATTATACAAAGATTATATAAAGGAAAGATATTTAGTGGAATAAATTAGCAGCCTGAAATATTGAAATGACGTTTGATTAACAATATGCTTGATTCTTAGATTATGCTTAAAAAGTTTTGAACAACATGGAGTTAAAGATTTAAAGAAATGTGGAAATTAAGATTTTTTTAGTATAATTTAAATTTATTTTAATGAATAATATGCCCTGTGCTTTTTCTGGGAAGTTGGGGGGTGGATGGGTAAGAGGGGGGGAGGGGGGAGGGGGGGAAGAAGGGGAGAAAAAGAGAAAAATGTTTGTACTTTGTACTAATAAAACTTTTTGAATAAAAAAAATATGGCTCTGCACTACATCCTACAACATCTTGAATCTCCAAAGACCTACGCAAGGGTCCTCTTTGTAGACTTTAGTTCAGCAGTCAATACCATCATACCGGACATTCTTCCAACTAAACTAAATCAGCTAGCAGTACCTGAACACACTTGTAAATGGATCACAAGCTTCCTAACAGACAGGAAGCAGCAGGTGAAGCTAGGCAAAATCACATCAGATACCCATACAATTAGCACAGCCCCCCCCCCAAGGCTGTGTACTCTCACTACTTCTCTTCTCTCTATATACCAATGACTGCATCTCAAACGATCCATCTGTTAAACTAGTGAAGTTTGCAGATGATACAACAGTGATTGGTCTCATTCGAGACAACGATGAAACTGCATACAGATGGGAGGCTGAACCACTAGCCTCGTAGTGCGACCGGAACTATCTGGAACTGAACATATTCAAAACCGTAAAAATGGTGGTAGACTTTAGGAGAAACCCTCCCATTCTACCATCTCTTACAATACTAGACAACACAGTATCAACAGTAGAGACCTTCAAATTTCTAGGTTCTATCATATCTCAAGACCTAAAATGGTCACCTAACATCAAAAACGTCATCAAAAATGCACAACAAAGAATGTTCTTTCTGCGCCAACTCAGGAAGCCCAAACTGCCCAAGGAGCTGCTGATACAGTTCTACAGAGGAATTATTGAGTCTGTCATTTGCACCTCTAAAATTGTCTGGTTCGGTTCTGCAACCCAACAAGACAGACACAGACTTCAGAGGATAACCAGAACTGCAGAAAAAACAATTACTGCCAACCTGCCTTCCATTGAGGACCTGTATACTGCACGAGTCAAAAAGAGGGCCGTGAAAATATTTACAGACCCCTTGCATCCTGGACATAAATTATTTCAACTCCTACCCTCAAAACGATGCTATAGAGCACTGCATACCAAGACAACTAGACACAAGAACAGTTTGAACGCCATCACTCTGCTAAACAAATAATTCCCTCACCACCGTCAAACTATTCACTAAGGCTGCATTACTATTATTATTAGTCTTCTCATCGTTCCTATCACCCATCTCCTCCCACTTATGACTGTATGACTAACTTGTTGCTTGTATCCTTACAATTTATATTCATATTGATTGTTTCCTGATTGCTTATTTGTACCCTATGACAATCATTGTTGTACCTCATGATTCTTGACAAATGTATCTTTTCTTTTATGTACACTGAGAGCATATGCACCAAAGACAAATTCCTTGTGTGTCCAATCACACTTGGCCAATAAAGAATTCTATTCTATTCTATTCTATTGCTAGGATTCTGGAAAACAGCCTATATTGGATGTAAAATATGGTGCCTAATTATAGAATTGTCTGAATTGCATTTATTCCATTTTCTTGGAAATAGTAATGAAGTTAAGAATAAACTTTCTGTCCTGGATGCTCTGATATTTAATTAGGTAGTGGGGGATGACAGCTTCAGTAATCATAAGGGCCCCTTAATTTTTCAAAGGACATTGCTTAGAGTTAAACAGAAGGACTACAGTATATAACCGTGGTGGCGAACCTATGGCACGCGTGCCACAGGTGGCACGCGGAGCCATAGCGGACGGCACGTGAGCGTTGCCCACCGGCAAACCGGAAGTGCGGAAAAAACACACTTCCGGTTTGCCGGTGAGCTGTTTTTTGCACTCCGGAGGGTTCAGGGAAGCTCCCTGAAGCCCCGCAATGCAAAAAACTACAAAACGGACAAACCGGAAGTGCGGAAAAAACGCACTTCCGGTTTGTCGGTGAGCTGTTTTTTGCACTCCGGAGGGTTCAGGGAAGCTCCCTGAAGCCCCGCAATGCAAAAAACTACAAAACGGACAAACCGGAAGTGCGGAAAAAACGCACTTCCGGTTTGCCGGTGAGCTGTTTTTTGCACTCCGGAGGGTTCAGGGAAGCTCCCTGAAGCCCCGCAATGCAAAAAACTACAAAATGGACAAACCGGAAGTGCGGAAAAACGCACTTCCTGTTTGCCCGTTTCGTCGTTTTTTACCGGCCCAGGCTCCGGTAAGGCCTTTGCGTGGGGGTGGGGGTGTGTGCGCATGCGCAGGGGGCAGCATGGGGGGGTGTTGTGCGCATGCATGGGGGGAGGGAATGGGTGTGGGCACGCGAGAGCGCGCTAGCGCGCGCACCCCCCCCTTTTTGGCACGCGAACCTAAAAAGGTTCGCCATCACTGGTATATAAGTAGTCCTCACCCATTGTTTTGTTTAGCGATTATTCATTTATGAATGCACTGAAAAAGTAGGTTTATATCTCAAATTTGCAGCCATTGAATATTATGTTGATTATGGTGCTGTAATCAACATTTGCAACCTTCCCAGTCAGCTTCTGACAAGCAAAGTCAATTGAGAAGCCAGCAGTAAGTTGTAAGTCACAGTCATATGAGACCACCCTTAATGACCCAAAGTGATTCACTTACTAACTGCAGCAGCACTGATGTTGTAAGTCCAGTGTGGTCACATGACATTTCATTAATGGAAATTGTTTTAATCTTTTCTTTATGGCTTGTTCCAATTGGTGATAGTAGTCAGAGAGAGGCTGAACTCTAGACCTCTGCTATGTGAGATTCTCACACTGAGCCTTTCACCACTCCTTTTTAACATCTACATAAAGCTTATAGGGGAGGTCAACTGTCAATATGGGGTCTAGTATCATCAGTATGCTGATGATACCCAATTATATATCTCCATCTCTAGCTGGACAGGTGAGGCTGTGACAGTGCTGGCTGAATGCCTGGAGGCTGCAAGGCAGGGCTGTCAAACTCCCAGCCCATAGGCTGGATGTGTCATGCGCTGGCCATGCCCACCCCCATTTTAGCAAAGGGGAAAAAAGTCCTGATATGTCACGTGACACGGCTGTGATGATGTGGGTTTGACACCCCTGCTGTAAGGGTCTGGATGGGGAGTAATTGGCTTTGATTCAACCATGGCAAGATAGAGTGACTATGAGTTTTCGCCCCTCCCCAGAGGCCCAGATGATTTTCATATTTGACTCTGGACCCAGTGGCTCTTCCCCAGATTAAGCTAGTGTCAATTTGGGACACATGACTTCTGCTCAAGGAACAATGGCAGTTATGACTACAAAGACCTTTGCACCAATCCATATAGTGCACCAATTGCACTCCTTCATGGACTGAGAGGCCTTGCTTATAGTCAACCATGGCATGG
Organism: Diadophis punctatus similis; assembly: GCA_023053685.1. Classification (NCBI taxonomy): domain Eukaryota; kingdom Metazoa; phylum Chordata; class Lepidosauria; order Squamata; family Dipsadidae; genus Diadophis; species Diadophis punctatus. Next base: position 19,112,093 of record JALIGW010000008.1, read on the forward strand.
TCACCTCATGTTTGGATTATTGCAATGCACTCTACATGCACTGCCTTTGAAGAGCACCTGGAAACTTCAACTGGTCTACAAAACAGCAGTACCACAGTGATGGGTGTCCTAGGTTTGCCCATTAACACCTGTGTTGCTCAAGCTGCACTGACTTCCAGCCTCTTTTCAGGTGCAATTGAAGATGATGGTCTTCACCTTTAAAGCTCTATATGGCACTTGGCCACTTGGCCAGGTTATCTGTGTGACTGCCTTTCCCTAAGGACATCTAACCATTCTATCAGGTTAAGTGGGTATGCTCCTAATCCTTTCCCTTAAATATTGCTATCTGATGGGAACTAGGAAGCAGGCCTTTTCCATGGCCATCCTGCCCAATTGGAACACCATGAAGTTTGGCAGGCTGCCACTCTCCTAACTTTTCATAAAGCACAGAACACCTGACTTTTCCCCCAAGCACTGGGATAAGACGAGGTGACTGCATATCAGAAGCTTCACTTGGTACTACCTTTGGTTTTTAGTGTGTTTGATTTTTATAATTTTAATGTGGTGTTTATGTTTTTTAAAACCAGTTGACTAGGAGCCACCTAGAGTTTGTTATAAAATGGGCAGCTATATATGTAAATGTTATACAAACAAACAGAGAGGCAAACAGATAGATAAATTATAGTCAGTAAGTGAGGACTACCTGTAACCATATACAGTAATATCAGAAGGGATTCTGCTGATATCACTTAACATCAAGTAGTTGCATTTAGGTAACAGAGCATCATATCTAAATATAGAAGGGTACAAAATATAGTCTGAATTTTTCTCCCTCTTCTAACAGAGATATATAATATTTTTTGGGGAAAGGGAGTATTAATCAAGAAATTGCCCTCTACATATTTCTTTTTCTTTGCTCACCTTGTTTTCCATTTGATGACATGACTTTTGAGATCACAACCTAGGGCAGGAATTATCTCTGTTTTACAGACAAGTAAGTAAATATGAAAACCTTATTAGTTTAAGAATGAGATACATGTTTTAAAATTAATAAATAAATAGAAATGAACCTGGGAGCCACATTTCCTCCATATCTTAATTTTAATTTGGCAAGGTCTTGATAAAACTGTTTTGCAGGCTACTTTGAGCCTGTGAACTAGTGGCTTGATTACTCCTGCTCTACATCAATGAGAATTAAAGTAAATGTTCAAAACTATGCTCTTACATGTTGACTTCATTTAGCTAAGTATACGTACAAATCAGTATGTATAAAATTGCAGGATACATTTATTATAATTCAATTAGATTTAACTGGATTAAAACCATGATTAAATTCAGTCAAGGTAAGCCTGATTCCCCCCCCCCAATAACTCAAAAGATGAAGTCTGGATGACTTAAAATAATAACATTACAAAAATGTGACTGAATAAGTTCAAACATATGAAAGTTGATGAATCTAAGCTTCACATCCATCATATTGAAGAAATGGAATCTAAGTGGTTTCTAGATAGATGGTTCTTTCAGCTTCACCTAAAATTTGCTTTCTGTCATATGTTATACATGAAATTCCAAATAGTTTTATACATATAGCGAGTACCATGTTGTTGTTGTTGTTGTTGTTGTTTGCTATCTATGTATCTACCTATAGTTTGACCATGTAGGTGAAAAAATACAATCATTCTTATACCTACAACTACCAGCACTGAACATTATAATTACCTTCCCTCCTCCCTTGCTTCTTATATCCCATAGATATTGGAGAAATCTGTATTTCAGATAAATGACTGAATGAAAAAAAAGAAAGATAGGAGCCAGAGATCAGAGAAATAAATACAAAGAAATCTTTAATTTTATTAAACTCCTTTGAAGACCACAAAGTCCACACTCTGGATAGAGAAGACCACTGGTTTAAAAGAAGGATCAAAGAGACCATTTACGTTAAAATTGAATAGCCCTCTCTCAACAGAGGCAGGGGATATGACATCATCTATCTCCTGTTTACCACATAATCCCTTTCAGCAGTTCCAAGAAGTTCCACACCTATTTGTACTATTCAGATGAACCTGAGAGTACAGATAAACCCCCAAGTGGCCTCAATAATCCTCAGAGAGAGTGCTGCAAGAGATCAGATGATTTCAAGGAATATAAATCCTTTCATTCTCCACCATTCAGTCAGAACTGAAGAAGCTACTTGGATAAGAAGCGAAATGTCTTCAAGGAAAAACAAAGAAAGTCCAGTTGCCTTTTGAAAAAGCACCTTTGGGATAACCCTGACCTGGATAACTAGGAATCCCCATTGAGAAATAAACAAATAAAAAAATAAAGGTACAGTGGTACAGTTGAAGCCCTTGCAGTTTGTGCATCTTGCCAGCAGGGGTCGTGAGAGCCCCAACACTTGCGACCTTCAAGGAGAGATTGGACTGCCATCTGTCTCAAATGGTGTAGGAACTCCTGCTTGAGCAGGGGGTTGGACTAGATGACCTACAAGGTCCCTTCCAACTCTAATAATAAATCTAAAATCTGTGCAACATACCAAATGGGTGGAGCTAATGTTGTGCTGACTGTTAAGTTCTGGTACTGAAGAGGCTGGAGGCAGTATAGTGACTAACAGCTCTTTATTGAATACAGTCATCCAGCAAAGGAACCAGCTGGATAGCTCTCTCTTATATAGAGGGCTGCCGGCTGGTTCAACCAATCAACAATCTCCATTTTCCCGCCCTGCAAAGCAGACCTTGGTGCAAACAGTATAACTTCAGGTTTAACCTTAATACATAACACCCCTCCCCATTTGGTCTAGTCCAACACATTTGCATATGTAACCTTTTAGATAGGTGGGGCATTGTGGTACCCTAGTTGACCTGCACAGTTCAGTTTGGGCATTGGCTTTGGACAGAGAGGACTGGCTTCCCATTTCTGGCTCCGCCTGTGAAACCTCCTGGAATGGCCTGGGCGGGGCTGAAGATTCTATGGGAACTGGTTCCTGGCCATCGATGGGTGGTGACTCTGGCTCTTCAGATAAGTGTTCCGGTTCCCTCGGATTAGTGTTAGCTGTAGGGAAATCATCGTTAGGGTTTTGTTGACAATCAGCGTTTAGTTGATGGTGGCTGTGCAGTTGGTCAATGTGGCACCACCATTTTCTACCATCAGTTAATAATACTATGTATGATTTTGGGCCTGTAACTTCTAGGATTTCCCCAGGTAGCCATAGGGGACCCTCTGCAAAATTCTTAGTGAATACTGGGTCATCTGTTTGGAACGTTCTGGTTCGAGCGAGACTGTTTTGCTCTTTTTGTTTAGAGTAATTTGGATGTAACCTGTCGAGTATAGACTGGAGTCTCTGGCCCATCAATAACTCGGCTGGGCTTTTCCCAGTGACTGTGCTAGGGGTAATATGCTGAACCAGGAGGAACTTATCGATGCAGGCTTGCCAGTCTCCTGGCCCTAACCATCCCAAAGCTTCCTTAGCTGCCCACACCATGCGTTCAACTTGGCCATTACTACTCGGGTGAAAGGGATTGATCAGCGTATGCCTGGTCCCTAATTTGGCCAAGAACCCTTCAAAAGGGGTTGCGGTTAGCTGTGGGCCATTATCAGAGACTATGGTATCGAGCAGCCTATAGGTGGCAAATAATTTACGGAGCACCCGAATAACAGCATCAGTGGTAGTGGTAGTGGAAGTGGTAGTGGAAGACATTAGAATTATCTCAAGCCATTTTGAGTATGCAGCAATAATGACCATGAAGGTTTGCCCTTGAAATGGGCCGGCGAAATCGATATGGATTCATGACCAGGGGGCCCTGGGTTGTTCCCATTCGTACACTGGGGATTTTGGAGGAGCAGGTCTAGACTCCTGGCATGGAGTGCACCCTGTGACCCACTCTTCCACCTGTTTGTCCATGTTGGGCCACCACACATAGCTCCAGGCCAACACTTTCATCCTGACCATCCCTGGGTGCCCCTCGTGTAAAGCCCTTAGAATCTCCTCTCGTAGCAATGGAGGAACAATGATGTGTTCACCCCACAATAGGCACCCCCCTTGCGCCGATATTTTGTGTTGCCTTTGAAAATATGGTCTGAACTCAGGTTTAACTGGGCCTTGTGGCCACCCCCTCCATAGCCAGTTCAAAATAGTCCAAAATACAGTGTCTTTGGAGGTCTGGGCAGCGATATTGGCCGAAGTGATCAGGCCCGGACCGGCACAGTCAATTAAGATAAAAGGGACACCCAGAGTGGGGTTGTCCATGAGTTCGGGCAGGGCACACCAGGTCAGGGCATCGGTATGCCCCATAGCCTTGCCAGGTCGATGGATCAGTTTGTATGAGTATGCAGCTAAAAAATAGTCCAGCGTGTCAGGCACGGAGAGAGAGAGAGAGAGAGGCCGGAGTGGGCCTGTCGCCTGCAATAAGCCCTAACAAAGGCTTGTGGTCGGTGACCAGATCAAAATCTCTCCCATATAGATACTCGTGAAATCTCTTCACTCCAGAGATGGCAGCTAAGGCTTCATGGTTGAGCTGGCTATAGTTGCATTCTGCACTAGAAAGTGTCCTGGAAAAGTATGCTATAGGGGCTTCGTGGCCATTAGGCAGTCTATGGCTCAGCACAGCCCCCATGCCAAAAGGCGAGGCATCGCAGACAAGAACCACGGGAAGGTTCTCACTGAATTGAATCAGGAAACTGTCCTTGGAAAGGAGGTCCTTTATGGCCCTAAAAGCGGTTGCTTGAGCCAGTCCACAAACCCACGGGGTCTTTTTGGATAACAGTTTGTGTAAAGGTTCAGCAACAGTGGCTTTGTTGGCCAAGAAAATGCTGTAGAAATTCAACAGGCCCAGGAAAGCTTGGAGTTCAGTCCTGGTGGTAGGGGCAGGGGCCTCTCATATCGCCCTAACCTTAACCCTCGTGGGGTGTATGCTGGACCCATTGATTCTATAATCAAAGAACTCTACCTCCGGCACCCCGATTTGGCATTTGCTGGCTTTAGTTCTCAATCCAGTGGCTCTAATTCTCGACAAAACCTCCCTTAATCTCTCTCTTAACTGGGTCTCACTGTCATTGGGGTCGTCGTGGCACTGCGTCTCGTGGACTTCAGAAGTCTGCTTCTTTGAAGTGGGTGTGCTCCGGCAGTGCAGCGATTCTGCAGCCTTGTTAGATGACTCAGTGGCTCTGGCTTCATCTAATGCAGTTTGGAGGGTGACATTAGATTTGGCCAAGAGCCTTTGCTGTAGTCGGATGTCTTGGACCCCACAAATTAGCTGGTCTAACAGGACATCATCAAGGTCGCGGAAGTCACAGTGCATGGCAGCTTTTCTCAGGGCCGTGAGGTATTGGTTTATTGTCTCCTCATATCGTTGCAGCCGCTGGTGGAATTTGTGCCTTCGGACCACCTTGGACGGTACTGGCGCATAGTGCGTCTGGAGCATGATTTGTAGCATTTGCCAGGGAACCGTTTCTACTGGCATTGGCTCGGCTAGTGACTCAGCCATGTCGAAGATCTCATGCCCGCAATGGCTAAGGAACAGGGCTCGCTTCCTATTGTTGGTGAGACCTTGCAGGTCGTTTGTCTCTAGGAAGCACCAGAATCTTGTCATGTAGGACCCCAGTTCTCCTTGGCCGGGTCGAAAGGAGTTGGCGGGTGGAATGCTGTCATTTCTTGCTAGAGGGCTGTTTGAATTTGCTGCACAAAATGGCCGTTGTCCGCGTTTCCCACTGGGCTGGATCTTTGGTATCGCTCTGAATTCCTCTTCAGTATCCCATCCTCGTAGCCAATGTTACATTCTGGTACTGAAGAGGCTGGAGGCAGTATGGTGACTAACAACTTTTTATTGAATACAGTCAGATCCAGCAAAGGAACCAGCCGAATAGCTCTCTCTTATCTAGAGGGCTGCCGACTGGTTCAACCAATCAACGATCTCCATTTTCCTGCTCTGCAAAGAGGACCTTGGTGTAAACAGTATAACTTCAGGTTTAACCTTAATACGTAACACTGACCATATACAATCTTAACCCATCCAGAAAATGCCAGTTTCAGTTTGTTTGTTTGACCTGTTTGTTGTAACTCTTTATTTCTTTAGCATTTAATATGTAATAAAAAAGATCTCTTTTTCTGTGAAATAGTATCACATAACACATTATTACTATTTTCTCCTATGACCTACTAGGGATTATACATTTATATATTTAAAACAGAAGGGGCTTTAAAATCTAAGCTCCACTTGATTTTCATATCTTAATACCCCAAATACAAAGATTCTACATTTTAATGAATCTATTATTTATTACTGTTAATTGGCATACACAATCTCTTTAAAAGTAAATATTTTCTAAACAGTTTTCATGGCACACTCAATATTCCATTCTGAATTATGTATAAGGATAACAAAGTAGTAAAGACATAGCAAATGTATCCTCAAGAAGGTGTGAGGTATGGTTCTGAAACATTTTTAGAAACTACCCTAACACTAGAAACCCAAGATTATTTATCAGCTCTGCATACAGATACCATTTTTGAAGTGTTTGTGCTCTTTGTAGAATCGGTTTGGAATCCTTTCCAGCCACATCACATCTCCTTTGAAATATGGAAACTTTTAAAGATGTCCTCTTAGAAGGAAAATTTAAAAATACTTCAAAAGTTTTACAGCTTTGCTGCTCTGAGCAAACTATGCCAGTCCTCGTTTGTAGATATGGGAGATAATGTGAGAGACAACACTAAATGATATAATCAATCTACATCCTGAACTGAGGATGGAAATTCACCAAAGGAGCATTGCAAAATAATTAAAATGAAAGTTAGTTTTGAGAGCCATAAAAGCACGGTTTCTTTGTTGAACGGGTAGAAATTATGGACAGAGATCAAGATTGGAAAGTTAATACTTTGTATACTTTAGCTTTAAATACAATATGTTGGAAGGTTTTTGCTCAGATAAAGGAATTCAAGAAACAGTAGTACTAAAACATTTATTAAAACAGAATAACAGAGTTGGAAGGGACCTTGAAAGTCTTCTAGTCCAACCCCTGCTCAAGCAAGAGATCCTATGCCATCTCAGACAAATGGTTGTCTAGTTCTTTTTAAAAGCCTTCAATAATGGGGACACCTACAACTTCTGAAAGCAACTTGTTTTACTGGTTTATTGTTCTCACTGTCAGGAAATTTCTCCTTAGTTCTATGTTGCTTCTCTCATTTATTAGTTTCCATCCATTGCTTCTTGTCCTGCCTTCTGCTGCTTTGGAAAATAGGTTGACCCCCCTTTCTTTGTGGCAGCCTCTCAGATATTGGAACACTGATATCATGTCACCCCTAGTCCTTCTTTTCACTAGACTAGACAAACCCAATTACTGCAACCATTCTTTATACATTTTAGTCTCCAGCCCTTAATCATCCTCGTTTGTCAGGGAATTGCACAGCAAGTGTCCACATGAAATCAGAGACACTGACACAAACTTGTACTTTTATATAAATAAACGTATTTTACATTTATATTTACAGCAGACAAGATAGTCAGGAACACAGGAATATCATCAGATAAAACTAAACAGCATACAGAGCACACAGAAGAAAAGACAGGAAAAAAAAGGAAAACTCCCCCTTTATACCCACAGCAACCAATCATGAGGCAGCACTCCCCAACCAATCAACAACAATTGTGTCTTCTGGCCCATTCTAAATTAAATATCCTAACATTGGTGCTCTTTTCTGCACTCTTTCCAGAGTCTCAACTTCTTTTTTTATGTTGTGATGATCAAAACTGGATGCAGTTTTTCAAGTGTAGTCTTTCCAAGGCCTTATAGAGCAGTACTACCACTTCATGTGATCCAGGGGTGAGTTCTAACTTACCTCGCTGCTGGTTTGCTTCCCTCCGCACTGCGTGGCCGCGCCGCATCGGCGTGCGTGAGCTTTGCAAAAAAAAAAAAGCTGAAAACAAAATGGCAACCACATGCACAGTGCCAGAAACTCGGCTTCTGCGCATGCTCAGAAGAAAAAAAATTAAAAAATAAATTAAAAAAATTTTTTTAAAAAAAGATGGCGGCGCCCACGGACTGGTACCGATCGAACTGGTTCCATGATGTCATCATGACATCACCAGTGGGTCACTACTGGTTTGGGCGAACTGGTCCAAATCGGGAGGAACCCACCTCTGATGTGATCTTGATTCTATTCCTAATGCAGCCTAGGATCGCATTGGCTTTTTTGGTGGCTGCGGCACACTGTTTGCTCATTTTTAAGTAATTGTCCACTAGGACTCCAAGATCTCTCTCGCACTTACTGCTATTGAGCTAAGTTTCACTTAATCTGTACCTGTACATTGGGGTTTTCTTGTCTAAGTGTAAAACCTTACTTTTCTCTTCATTGAATTTCATTTTGTTAGATAGGGTCCTCTACTCCAGTCTGTTGAGAACTCTCAGTCTTTTTTCAATATACTTAAGAAGGCAGGATTACTAACTAGTATCATAACCCCTTTAGGCATTAAATTTTAGAAATTAGATAATGATCATATCACCTGACTAGTAATTTTCTTGTTGAAAAAAATAAAAATACCTACCTTCACCGTCAGTTTCAGGAGAAGCTCATGCCTTTAGTCACTGCAGCTATGTTTGTAGGAATGGAAATCCCAGCATTATAAAATATGGTCCACTCACAGGTCCACTAGAAGAGAAACCTCATCCATTTTGGCCATTAAGAAGCTAGTTCATGAATGGGTTTCTCAGTGAGATGATAAACAAGAAGGTATGAAATCAATGTTGATGTCATTATGCAAATCCTAATATAAATTTACAAGGAAGATGCCAGTTTTTAGTTTAATAAAAAAGCTTTAAACTGCTAGCAGAACATCAACCCTACTGATTAAAAAATTGGAATACCAAGAAGATTCAATTTATTTCCGTCCTACAATCTCTGGGAATCCAGCCTAGCCATCCTAAATTCTGCCTATAGTAAAAATTATGATGCAATGCTTGGGATGAACTACTCAGTGCAACGAAGTTATTTTTGACTCTGTCATCTAAACAAACCTGTAATTTTGAATGAAGTAGGAGAAAACCTTTCTGAGTCTACTAGACTTGTGGAATTCCAGTTCAATGTTGCAACTCTGTTGACTATATTATGATTTACCTTGGGAGGAATTTCTAGATTCTGAGTCAGCCACATCCTGGAAAGCATAATCATTCCCTTGTGATAATGGTGAATGAAAATCCATGAAGTACTATTCACTTCACAGAAATGCTGCGAAAAAATTATCAAAATAATTGATTCACCAGATAGAAATGGAAGTGAAAATCAAGGGGCCTTTTAAGTCATCTATCTCTCTATCTCTATCTCCCTTCTCTATCTCTATCTCTGTCTCTATCTCTATCTCTATCTCTATCTCTATCTCTATCTATCATCTCTAATATACCTATCCATTGTCTATCTATCTATGTGTCATATTTTTTAACTACCCAGAGTCAAACTAAACTAAATTCTACTCTTCATTTTTTTAAAATTTAAGAATGGACTGTGAAAGCTCTAACAAGTTTCTGAAATATGAAGACTGCCATGCACAGTCTTTTATTTCCTGTGGGAAGTAAAATCAGATCTTTGAGTAATTAAAGAGATAATCTACATCAGTATTATCATAAGACTCTCTTTTTAAAATATACAAGTAATGTTTCACTTCACTGAATCTTGCAATCAAGATTCACTTCACTAAATCTTGATTGCAAAGATGAAGATAAATTTCCTACAGTAACTAAATAGACAACCTACTTAAGGACAACCTAGTTGTCAAGAAGTCAGGGACCAGGAAAAATTATACATTCCAGAAGAAAAGAGAAATGCTGGCCCAGCACTTGCCATGCATGGAGGTATCTCTTTTAAGAGACACAACAGCCAACATGCTGTTAAAATGACAGTGCTTTTAAATAATAATAAAAATAAATAAACCTCCAATCAGTGTAATAAAACAATTGTATTTAAATGTTATTGCATTAATGTGCTATATTTTAAAAATGTATTCAAACATTGTTAATTAAAACATAGATTTAAACTGTCAAAGGGTTTCAGTAATATACTGTGTGATAGAAAGAGTAATATAACAATAGTGTCCCTAAAATGTGCTCACATTGGGGGGATGGGAGGCCGATTTACACCCCTGGCTGGGAAGTATGGGTTGTAAACCAACACAACTCTCAGAGTATGCCAGATTTGGAAAGGTTTCTTTAGAATCAGTGGTGGGATTCAACTAATCTAACAACCGGTTCTTCCTAATGACCAGGTGGGCATGGGTGGGGGGGTGTCATGTGATGGAGTGAGTGTGGCCAACTTGATGTCACTCACAGAAAGGTGGGGCAGCGCAGGTGGGCCGAAGTGGCGGTGGTGATGGCCAGAGCCTTAGACTTACCTTTGTGCAGCAACAGCAACAGTGATTCTCCGATGCCTCATCTCTTGCTGGGTCTTGCTGCCCATCAGTCAGGGTTTTTTAAAAAGATTTTTGCAGCAGGAAATGGCAGGTGGCTACTTCTGGTCTTTGTTGGTGCAACTGGGCACGACTCCATACCAAGACACTGGCCTGCCGCCTCTTTGCTGGCATGAATGGCTTGCTGCCACCACCACTGGTTCTTTGCCAGCGCAAACGGTCTGCTGCCACCACTTTGCTGGCACGAACGGCCTGCAGCAGCAGCCTCTTTACCAGCACAAACGGCCTGCTGCTGCCTCCTCAGTTTGCGCTGGCAAGGAGGTGATGGGATTTGCTGGTTCTCCAAATTGCACAAAAAGTTAACAGCCTGAACTGGTGCGAACTGGCTGAATCCCACCTCTGTTTAGAACTATGTGCAAAAGTAATAGGTTCGCATAATTGGCATAGCATAATAGCAAAACTTGCTTCATGGAAAATTAAAAGATAAGAACTATCTGTAGCTGAAAAGACAGGTTAGTTCACTACCTTGCTTCCCTCTGCCAGATTTCATGTATTCTAAAAAAGCATGCAAAACATTTTGGACAAATACAGGTCTGTTTTTTAGTGTAGCAACACAATTAAATGGTGATAAAAATTGAAGATACTTGTATAAACCCAAGTGCAACATCTTAGGATCTGCTCCCAGGAATGAACCCATTACAACAAATTTCTGCACCTTAAAACACTGAGTTGGAAGAAGTGTGATTGCATTTTTCAGTTGCTCAAAGCAAGGCAAGAGAAAGCAAGACAAAACAACTTGCAGGTTTTAATTTGGACAAAGTCTTGGAAGAAGCAGAAATATTACAACCCCAAATAAAAGCTCATTTTAATGTCTGTATGTTCTTTCCATGGGCCATCTGAATTCTACATGAAAACTCACCATCAACAATTGATCAGTCTTCTCCATTCCCTGCCAATTGTCTTCATTTTATAGCATTTTTCCAGATGATTAGATCTGTGAAATTCAAAATTTTTCTTATTGTCAGATGGACCTAATAATAAAATTGCTGTAAGATGGCTTTTGACAATTTTCTTATGGCAAATGCAATTGTTCTGTTGGTGAAGGAATCATATTGCTATTTAAAGAGGTTTCCTGTGAATGTATTTGTCCATGCTTATATCCCCTATAAAATTATTATCTAAGGGAATTATTATTTTTGTGCTATCACTGGTAACATATTTGAATTGGCCCAGTTATCAAACTTAATCTTTCCTGCCTCTATGTCATTGTAAAATGTGGAAGTATGATCCATGTTTTTGTCATATTTAGCCAATATATCAGCTAAATATGATAAAAACATGGATCACATTTCTACATTTTACAATGACATAGAGACAGGAAAGATTAAGTTTGATAAAGAAAGCAAGGAATGCAAAAGGGGAAAGAATCTCTGCATACAGGTGAATAAAGAGTCAGAAAAAATGAAGTGGATCTATCTGAGATCTTAGTAGATGATTTAAAAATTAAGCTTACAATGTTAACTCTGTGCAGAATCATTTCTTTATGTACCTCATTAAAAGGTGAGCAGGAGCAAATTTTAATTTAATAACACTGGAAATCAGCAGCAGTTGGCAAGGGACAGATTTTTAATCTATACTTCCGGCGCTGACGTCACGCCGGTGCGAGCAAGCCGACGGAGCTCCGTCTGGCGCGCCCGGTATTTCTTGCTTTTGTGGCCGTTTGAGGCAAGGTCGGCTCTGGGAAAGAGCACCGATAGAGAGGGGCGACCTCGGAGTTTCTGGGGAAGAAAGGCAATCTTCGAACAGAGCGAGAGGTACCCTCAGATCAAGCAAGAAAGTGATCGGCCATTCAATGGCCGACCCAAAGACGTGGCTGTCAGCCTGACAAGGAGGAAGGCGGAAATAGAACAGCGAGTCGTATCGTGAATCTAAACTATATTTTGCAAACTAAGAAAGCTTCTTTACCAAGAGAAGTGAACCAAAAGGGGAAAAAAACCCCAAAAGAGATCTGGAGAGGACTGTTTAGTGGCGAATTTGTGACAGGAACGGAGAGAAAGTAAAGTAAGTGACGAGACGAAACGGAGGAAGTGTGGAAAGGATCGAGAAGCGGAGATGGTGTGACTTTTGTTTTGGATTTAAGTGCGTGGATCAGAGGGAGAGCCTGGAAAGGAAAGGAAAGGGAAGTGATTGAGACTGAGACTGAAAGTGATTGAAAGTCGGGAGACAGAGAGAGGGCGAAAGACGGAGAAAAGTGGCAAGAGGGATCTCGAAGAGCAAACAAATAAATAAAGAGACTCCATTTTGGAATAATCAGCAATAGTAGAACGGAGAGAGATAAACAATAAGAAGATTGGACTTAACTTTACGAAAAGGTTGGATTACAAAACCAAGAACGTTAATTTTCCCTCTTTTTCCCTTTTTGCTTTTTGCACTACAGATTTTTTCTTTTTCTCTCCTACCTCTTCTCCTCTGCTTTTTTCCTAATAAGTAAAGATATTCTAATATACACTACCATATAGAACTTCAATTAAGGGCTAATCAACTGATTGTGTCATACCTGTAACGACATATATATATATATATAATAATATTTATAACTAAATACTATTTCATAGCAATATTATAACTGTATATTTATACTTAAATATCTGACTATATTTTTATTTAAACTTATACGGATATATATAGTTATTCTACCTTTCCCCTGAAAACTATTGATATATTGATATATAGATAAATACTATTAAATTAAAGGCTTAAATAACTGATAGATATAAGTACTACTGTAAACTGTGACTATAACGATTACTGATTGTTCTTGTATAATATACTATTATTAACTTTATAGACTTTATAGACAAGATAGCTACTGAAACAAAGGAAAGAAAGAGCTAACTTGCAAATGATGGTAAAGTGGAACGATATATTTAAGATAATTCAAATGTCCACCATGACGACAACTCTGACAAAGGGGGGGGGGGTAAAAAAATATTGACCGCAACACCATCCCCAGCAGAACAAAAATCACAGGAAAGCGGTACAAGCGCTGCAAGTAGTACTGCAAGTAGCGAAAAAACGAATTCAAATGCAGAGATGCAGGGTATACAAACCTCTATACACTCCTTGCAAGAGATAATACTAAAGATGCAGGAGAATTTATCAAATAGACTGGATGGGGTGAAAAATGAAATGACCGAGGTTAAAAACAATATGACAAAACTTGATGATAGAGTGAGTGTGATTCAAACAGCACTGGCAATTAGCCAAAAACAAATTCAAGAAGTGGTAGAAAGAACAGATAAAGTGGAGAAAAGGCAAGATAAAACGGACAATAAACTGGAGGAGATAAACAAAAATCTCAAGGACGCCATCTCCCATTTAGAAATGGAGAAATCCATGTTCTATTTAAGATTTCAGAATATCACAGAAACTAAAGACGAAAATCTATTGGAAATAATGGTTGAAATACTGGGGAAAATACTAGACAGAAGCAGAGAAGATGTAATGAGTGAAATAGATGAAATATATAGAATTAACACTAGCTACGCCAGAAAACACAAGCACCCAAGGGAAGTGCACATCAGATTTTTAAAAAGAGCAATGAGAGACGGTATCATTAATGCTGTAAGAGATGATACCTTAACATATATGGGAAAAGAAATTTTAATCCTCAAACAGATACCGCGAAGAATAAGAGACAAAAGGAGAGTCTATAATTTTTTGTCAGCACAGCTCTTTAAATATAAGATAATGTTCAGATGGCTCATTCCGGAGGGAATGTTAATTACGTGGAGGGACAGGAAATTTAGGATAGACAATGTGGAGAAGGCACAGGAATTTTATGATCAACTAGTAGAAGGAGAGGATAGTCAAAACAACCAAGAAATGAGAATAACTAGAAGTTTGGAGGAGTTAGGAGCTAGCTACCAATGGGAGGAATGAGAAAGAAGAGGTAGTAATGGGACAACGAAACATGAAGGAGCAAGAGCAAGAACAAGAGCGCAAACAGAAATGCTTTCAAAGGGAATTACAAAGTAATAGGGAGGAAGAACAAGAACTCAACTTATTATCAGTAAACATCAATGGATTAAATTCACCCATAAAGAGGAAACATGTACTGCTAGACCTTAAGAAACAGAATAAGGATATAATCTGCATGCAAGAGGTTCATATAAAGAAAGAATCTGAAAAATTATTAAACTACCCAAAACTAGGGAAACTATATTGTGCTCTACCACAGACAAAAAAAGAGGAATTGCAATATATATTAAAAGTTACCTAAATTCAAAATTAATATATGCGGATGAGGAAGGTAGGATTCTCATAGTGGAAATAAAAATAGGGAAAAAACATATCTTGATTGTCGCGATATATGCACCAAACAAACAACAAAAAAATTCTACTCAAAATTACACAAAATAGTAACAGACATAGAATGGGAAAATATCTGTATAATAGGAGATTTCAACGCAATAGTAGATAGCAAAATGGACTATAATGGTACAGGGGGAAGAAGCCAAGGGTAAATCAGAAGATTATGCAGGATACACGTGAAAGAGGTGGTTTAAAAGTGCCTAACTTGAAATTGTATTATGAAGCAGTGGCCCTCTCAGCAGTTACAGATTGGATTAATTTAACGGAAGAGAGTGTATTAAACATTGAGGGATATGGTTTGGTATTTGGGTGGCATGCTTATTTAATATATGATAAAAAAGTAGATAAAGCTTTTAAGAGCCATATATTAAGAAATGCTTTATTGCGTATCTGGAAAAAACACCAATCTAAACTAAATGATAAGTTACCCTTATGGACAGTACCCAGACATGCGATAGAAAATATAAATATGGAACAAAAAGTTGATAAAATTACATATAAAGAACTTCTTTCTGAAGAGGGAAATTTATTTCAATTAAAATCGTTTGAGAAATTAAGAGAAGAAGGTATAATCAGAATATGGTTTCAATACATACAATTACAAGTTAGATGGAGAGACGATCAAAAAACTGGTATTCTGAAAAAAGAGGACAATTTGATTGTACAAATGAAAGATAAAGGCCCAATGCATATAAAGAGATTATATAATATTTTATTGGAATTGGATTCAGAAACAGAATTAGTTAAGGATTGTATGATAAAATGGGCTCAGAATATTGGTGAACCGATAATGATGGATACATGGGAAAAAATATGGGTCAGAAATGTTAAATTTACACAGGCACAAAATTTGAGAGAAAATTTTTATAAAATGTTTTATAGATGGCATTTAGACCCAAAAAAGTTAGCTTGTATGTATCCAAATTTAGATTCTAAATGTTGGAGATGTGAATGTGGGGATGCTACATATTTTCATATATGGTGGACTTGTAAAAAGATCAAGGCATTTTGGATAAAAATATGGTGGATTATACAAAACATTTTAAAGAAAAAGATCAAATTTACACCACAATTCTTTTTGTTGGGGATAATAACGGATTGTTCGGTTATAGAGACCAAGCTGGTTTTGAATTGTATATCTGCTGCCAGATTGTTGGTAGCACAATACTGGAAGAAAGAAGATATACCTACAATTGAAGAATGGACGTTGAAAATGATACATTTGGCCGAAATGGCCAAGATTTCGTCATATTTAAAGGACCACTCAAATGAAAGATATATATTGGAATGGAGTAGGTGGACTGAATATATTCAAAAAAAGTATCAGATCAAAATAATTTAAATAGTTTACTAATATTAGAAATTTGTGAAATGATATACTATATTTTCAAGCTTTTGGATTGTTAAAGAGTTAAGGATGAATGGGTATTTTTGAACTAATAACTTTTTTTTCTTTTATAGTAAGTTTTATGTTAGTTTTTTTTTAGACTTATACCTTGTGCTTTTTCTGGGAAGTCCGGGAGGGGGGAAGGGGGGGGAAGGGGGAGGGGGGAGGGGGGAGGAGGGGAGAAAAATGGGGGAAAAATGTTTGTACTTTGTACCTTTAAAACTTTTCAATATTATAATGGTACAAATAGAAAAAAAATCAGAAGACAACTACCAAATACCTTCTTTAATATGATTAGCGAATTAGACTTAAAAGACGTATGGAGGAAATTGAATCCATTAAAAAAGCAGTACACGTTTTACTCGAATCCCCATCAATCCTGGTCGCATATAGATATGATTTGGACAAACAGTGAAATGATAACAGATATTGATCATACCGATATTCTACCCAACAAATGGGCTGACCATCATCCAGTTGTATTAAGATGGAAGGGACGGAGGAAAAAATATGTCGGTGGTCTCTGAACCCAAATATCTTATCTGAAAAAGAATACTACCAAAAAATCAAAAAAGAATTAGAATTTTTCTTTAAAGAAAATATTAAAGAACAAACCTCAACCCAAAATACATGGGATACGATGAAAGCGTATCTTAGGGGGCTAACTATAGCATACACGATAAAGAAAAATAAAGAAAAAAAATTTAAACTAGAGGATTTAAACTCTAAACTTAAAGAACAAGAAACTCTATTTATTTATTTATTTATTTATTTATTTATTAAATTTATATACCGCCCTTTTCCAGGGGACTCAGGGCGGTGAACAGCCAAGTAAAAAACATTAAAATACATTTAAACCAAGTAAAAAACATTAAAATACATTTAAAATAAAATATTCAATATGGCCCTAATTTATTACAATTAAAATTTAGTAAAATCTTAAATTTTTTAAAAACCCCAAAAACTTTTTCACGCCAGCCCGGCTTGATAAAAATAATGTGTCTTGAGGGCACGGCGGAAGGTGGACAGGTCGTGAATTGTTCTTAAGTCTGGAGGGAGCTGATTCCAGAGGGTGGGTGCTCCCACAGACCCATACAAAAAGACCCATCCAATCATAAGTACAAAGAAGCAAGAGACTTAATAAAACACAAAATTAATTTGGAAACTCAGGAGGAGATAAGCCAAAATATTAAAAAAATGAGGCAAAATTATTTTGAACACGCAAACAAACCTGGAAGATGGTTAGCCCATAAACTTAGGAAAGAAAGAGCAAACAGGACAATTCAACAACTTAAAGACAATGAAGGAAAGCTCCATAACGAAATTGAAGAAAAAAAGAAGATAATCCAAGACTTCTACGCAACTCTATACGGAAGGACGGAAATCCAACAAGAAATCATTCATGGATACTTGGACACCACAGACTTGCCAATCTTGCAGGAGGAAAAAAGGATAGCACTAAACAAAGAAATCACAATCGAGGAATTAAGAATGGCCATCAAAAAGCAAAAAAAAAAACAACAAAACACCTGGACCGGATGGGCTTCCAGCGGAGATATATAAAAAACTTCAAAATACCTTAGAAAATGAAATGTTAGGGTTATATAACGAAGCACTAAACCAAGCCAAAACGCCAAAATCATGGGAAGAAACATACATAACTCTTATACCAAAAGAAGAAACAGATAAGACAATGATAAAGAACTATAGACCAATTTCATTATTAAATTCGGACTACAAAATTTTTTCAACCATATTGGCAGAAAGATTAAAAACAATACTAAATCAAATGATACATTCATACCAAAACGGCTTTCTTCCAAAAAGACAAATTCGGAACAATACAAGAATAATAATGAATGTGTTAGAATATTATGAAACCTATTCTAATCAACAATTGGCATTAATATTTATCGATGCACAGAAAGCCTTTGACAATCTGGACTGGAAATTCTTTATTACGCAACTAAAATATATGAAATTCGGCGATACATTTACCCAAACAATAGGAACCATATACTCCACACAAACTGCAAGGATTCTAATCAATGGCGATATGACTGACTCAATAGAATTAAAAAAGGCGTAAAACAAGGTTGCCCTCTATCCCCTTTATTGTTCATATTCGCTTTAGAAACTCTGCTAAATCAAATTAGGAAAAATCCAAATATAGAAGGACTGAAAATCAGGAAAGAGGAATATAAGATACAAGCATTTGCAGATGATATGGTTTTCATCCTGGAAAACCCCCAAAGCTCTGGACCCGAAATTATGAAGGAAGTAGAAAAATTCGGAAATGTGGCCGGCCTAAAAATCAATAAAGACAAAACAAAAATAATAACCAAAAATTGTTCGCAGAAACAAGACAAGAAACTAGAGGAATTACTAGGGATCCAAACAACTAAAAAAATAAAATACTTAGGAATCTGGATAACGGCCAAATGTACAACAATAAAAGAAGATAATTACATTAAACTATTACATAAAATTCAAAAAGATTTGGAATCATGGTCCAAATTACAAATCTCCCTAATTGGAAAAATAGCCACAATTAAAATGAACATTCTACCCAAATTGCTCTATCTATTTCAAACAGCCCCAACAAAATTAGGAAGTAAATTTTATACAGACTTAGATAAACTAATATTGAAATTTATTTGGTCAGGGAAAAAAGCAAGAATTAAAAAAAAATTACTACATGACAAAAGAATAAGAGGTGGTTTTGGATTACCAGATTGGAAATCGGGGCGTTGTTACTTACCTGAACGCCCCTTCTCGTAGGGCGGAGCTAACCTCCAAGAATGGGATGATCCAATCCATCAGCCAATGAGGACTGAGTCAGACTCTATAAAAGCTGTAACCCCGAAGGGCACCCCCTCTTGAGACGAAGGACGGAGTCAGACCCATAGTGTAACATCCTAACCAAACTTTATTCAACAGCAGGAAATCAAATAATAACTGTCATGCAATGATAAAACAGCATGAATTCAAAGAATAACTGTTATGTAAATAGAAACCCAACAGGGAGGGACTTGGAGGTTAGCTCCACCCTACGAGAAGGGGCGTTCAGGTAAGTAACAACGCCCCGTTCTCCATAGTGGGCGGAGCTAACCTCCAAGAATGGGACATGCCAAAGCAGTTCAGTCCCTAGGGTGGGTTCGAACCCTGTTCATGGTGTTCCTCTGGTATAATGGCATTACGTAGTACCTGTCGCCCAAATTCGGCGTCAGCCGATGCAAATTGGTCTACCTTATAGTGTCGGATAAAAGTCACTGGAGAGGACCATGTTGCCGCTCTGCAAACCTCCTCCAGTGAAGTACTGACTGACCACGCTGCCGTGGTAGCTGCACTACGTGTGGAATGTGCAGTTATACCCTCAGGCGGGGGAAGATTTTGATCAGAGTAAATGTCTGCTATTAAGGCTCTGATCCAGCTGCCAATGAGCGCTGGTGATGCCTTCTTACCCATAGATTTTGGTTGAAAACAAACAAATAATGCTTCGGAGCGTCGGAATGACGCCGTGCGTAAGTTATATATCTTAACTGCCCTCCGAACATCTATGTTGTGCCACTGCCTTTCCGAGTCAGTTGAAGGCTGAGCATAAAACGCTGGTAACACTAACTCCTGCATCCTATGAAAAGGTGTGTTAACCTTTGGAATGAAGGTTGGATCCAATCGGAGCACAACCTTATCTGGATGAAAAATACATAAACCCTCTCGCACTGATAAAGCCACGAGTTCGGATATCCGGCGAGCCGAAGTTATGGCTACCAGAAATGCCACCTTGAGAGTTAGTTGTCTCAGTGACACTGTACGCAACGGCTCGTATGGTTCTGCGGTCAATGCCAGTAATACCCGTGATAGGTCCCATGTTGGATAGCGGTGTATAATCGGAGGAGAAATGTTAACAGCCGCCTTCAGAAATCGGCGAATCAGCGCATGCGCTGATAATGAAACCGCGCTATCACAGGTAAGTACTGTAGACAAAGCCGCAATTTGGCGTCTTAGTGTATTGGGAGCCAACCCTTTATTTAGACCAGCCTGCAAAAACCGTAACAAGCCCACTATAGTTAGTTCTACTGGACATAGTTGTACTGTTAAACACCAGGCACAAAACCTTTTCCATGTTGCAGAGTAAATGCGATTGGTTGAAGATCGGCGTGACAACATTAATGTGTCTATGATTGTTTCTGGTACCCCCCGCTTACTTAGGCTACACCGGTCAAGTGCCAAGCGGTCAGTTTGAACCAATGCGGATCCGGGTGATTCAAGGATCCCTGAGAAAGCGAATACTCTGTCGGAGGAATCCTCCAAGGCGAGCTGATCGAAAGCGCTTGGAGGTCCGCAAACCACGTTCTCCTGGGCCAATATGGTGCCAGTAGAATTACCTCCGCCTCCTCGGCTATGATTCGACGAATGAATTGTGGAATCACTGCCAGAGGAGGAAAGGCGTATAACAAGCCCTTCGGCCATGGGCAGCGGAGCGCATCTATGTCCTCGGCACCCTGCGACCGGTAACGTGAGAGAAACCTCGGTAGTTTGGCGTTGAGTGGAGTTGCAAAAAGGTCGATCACCAGAAGACCGAATCGCTGTACCAATTCTTGAAAAATGTCCTGGTGCAGACTCCACTCCGCCGAGTCCACTGCATTGCGACTGAGCCAGTCCGCTGTTATATTTTTGACTCCCGATATGTGTTCCGCTCGAATCGAGAGCAAGTTGCGCTCCGCCCAAAGCCCTAGAGCCTTGGCTTCTGACATGAGACCTTTGGAAACCGTCCCACCCTGGCGGTTGACATGCGCTTTGGTGGTGACGTTGTCGGTCATTAGTAGAACATGCCGGTTGTGAAGGACATTGTGAAATTGCTGCAGAGCAAGAAATGCTGCTCTGAGTTCCAGAATGTTGATATTTAACAGTGTCTCCGAATGAGACCACGTTCCTTGGGCTACTTGAGATTGTACATGAGCACCCCATCCCTGCAGACTGGCGTCTGTTGTCACCATCACCCGGTTGGGTTCGAAGAAGCTGGAGCCTTCGGATATCGCCTTGGAGCGCCACCACTGGAGGGATCGACGGACAGAGGATGGAATGCTGATTTTTGCTGATGAATTACTCTTACCTGCCCTTTGGTATGGTAACAATAGCCATTGAAGATCCCTGGAGTGCAGTTGTGCCCAGGGAGTAATATGGATGGCCGAAATCATCTTTCCCAATAGAGATGAGAGCTGCTTCAATGGCGCTCTTCTGAGACAGAGAACCTGCTGGACCATAGTGATCAGATTGTCCTGTCTTTCCTGGGAAAGAAACACCCTGCACTCCAGGGTATCCACGATAGCCCCAAGATGAGTAATTCGGGTAGTGGGATTGAGCTGGCTCTTTTCTATATTTAAGGAGAAGCCATGCTCTTCTAAGCACTGCATAGTTAACTGAAGGTCATTCTCCGCTTGTGAGACTGTGGACGATAAAATCAAAATGTCATCTAAATAACAGTGTAGGCGAATTGGAATAGACCGCACGCTTGCCGCTAGGGCAGCTAGGATTTTCGTGAAAACCCGCGGGGCGGAGGACAGACCGAATGGCAGTGCCGAATACTGATAATGATCAGACATGTAACAGAATCGAAGATACTTTTGGTGGGAAGGCCGAATTGGTACGTGTAGATAGGCTTCTGTCAAATCAATGGAAGTCATGAAATCGCCCTTCCTTACACACGCCAATATGGAATGTAGCGTGTGCATCTTGAACCTCTTATAGGCGACGTATTTGTTCAGTCGCTTGAGGTCCAAGACTGCTCTCCATCCCCCCGAGGATTTCTTGACAAGGAACAAATTGGAATAGAATCCTTGTCCCCGCTGGTCCTCCGGAACCCGTTGGATAGCATGGATATCCAACAGATGCTGGATAGCGGCTAGCATTAGAGCTCGCTTTTGGGAATCCGAGGACTGGGGGCACCTCATAAAAAATCCCGGTGGGGTGGAAAGAAGGTCGAGTGCGAGTCCTGATGAAATGGTCTCTAGCACCCAACTATCCGAAGTAGTCTCTTCCCATCGCCCAGCAAAAAACTGCAGGCGACCCCCAATGGGAAGGACCTCAGGATCTATTTGTTGCAGCGGTAGGAGCGTCCGCCTGCACCCCGAAAAGGGCGCTTGGCCGGAGGTTCCGCCCTAGGTCTATCCTGTACTGGAGTTTGTCGTCCACCCGCCTGATATCTGCCCCTATACCTAGGAGCCCTATATGGACGTCTGGGTGGAGGAGGCGGAGGAGGAGTAGGTATTTTGGAAGGACCTCTGAGTGTGCAATTTGGAAGTACCTTACGTTTATCCTTGGACTCGATCAAGTACGAGTCCAAGGCCCCCCCAAAAAGGGACTGACCCTGAACTGGGGAAGTGGCCAGCCTCCATTTATGTCGAGCGTCGGACTGCCAGCCACGGAGCCAGTGCATGCAGCGTGCTACAATGGATGCTCCCATGGATCTTGCCGCGAAGCGTGCACTTTGTAGTGTGGCATCGGATGTAAACTGTGCCACAGCCAATAGTTTGTTTATGTCCTGGCGCATACGCACTTCAGACGATTGTTCTTGAAGGGCTTTTAGCCAGCGAATAGAGGTCCGGCAAAAAAATGATGCTGTGGCCGAAGCTCTTACCGCCCAGGCAGCTGATTGATGAGCCCGTAAGATCACCTGCTCCGCTCGGCGTTCCTCCGGACGAAGTAGTTCCTCGCCATCTCCTGGTAAAGGATTGGCTGAGTAGAGAGCCTTGATGGGCTCATCCACTGGTGGAACAGGCAGATGTTGTGCCAGGCCCTGAGCCACGTTATAGTATTTTTTGTCTAAAGAAGATGGAGCGGCTCCTGTAATAGGAGTCAGCCATTGTTTGGTGACTGCTTCGATGAACAATTTTGGAGTTTGTATAACCTCCTCTTGAGAGGTTGTTTCCTCAAAAAGAGGATCAGCTGGTTCCTCTCCAGATGATTTGGACTCCACCGGAGGCATCTTTGCTGCTGCTCTTGCTTTATGGAGAAGCGACTTAAATAAGGCCGGATTGAAGAGGCCAGTAGTCGTGACAGGTTCAGGGGCAAGGTCTTCATCGGATGATAAGTCCAAATCTTGTCCCTGGTCATCTGCGTCACGCAAGGATTTAGGAGAATCCTGGAGCGTGGTGGCGTCGGTTTTGGGGAGCTGGTCCCATTCAGTGACCATCGTGGTTCGACGCAATGGTGTTTGTGGTAAAGGCTGTTCTGTAGTTGAATGCCTAGTGGCCGAAGTTTGTTGAAGGCCTGCAGCGATGCCTTCCTTAATGGCAGCCTGGATGAGAGCCTGAACCTCAGGGTTCTGAAAAATGGCAGATGGTGTGACTTGTTGGGTAACAGGTGAAGGAATTTGCGAAATGTGAGGTTCCTCCCAGATGTCATTGTCACCCAGACAAAGGTTGGGGTTATCCAAAGATAGAGCCCCTGATGATTGTCTGGAACGTGAAAATAAATTATCGCTCCCTTCTTTTGGACCGGAGGAGGTTGAAGGTGGCTTCTTGACCTTCTCAGGGACTTTATCCCGATGTCCCCCGTCCTTCTGTTGAGAATGACGAAGGGGAGAGCGATCCCTGTGAGAAGCAGAGTTGAGCCTGGTCTCTGTATCAGGTTGCTTCTCCTTGGTTGCCTTGGGCTTCTGCTTGGCCCCTTTATCAGCCATTTGAAATTTGGTGTTGTTTGTAGCTGGTGGGCTCACGCAGAGGGCGGTGCCAACAGCCAGCTAATTTTAAAAGAAAAGGAAGCTTAAGTTAGAACACTTTTGCAGAAATCCCCTCGTTGCTGAGTGCTTCTGAGGCTCAGTATGAAGCTCCGTCAGCTGTGGAGCTGTCCAATATTTCAGCAGCTCTCAAACGCCGAAAGCAGCCAGGAGGAGCGAAACGGCTCCTAACGTCTGTGGGTAATCCCTGATGACGTCAGGGGATTCCCTCTCTTCGCCCCGAGCAGCAGCTGAGAAGCGCGAGGGTGAGAAAGCCGTTAATTGCCGGTTTGACTGTAAAGCTCTTAGATGAGCTCTGCGGCTGCGCACTTGCTTCCTGGTCTCAGAAACGGCAAAGTAAAGCTGTAGGATGAGTTCTGGGCATGCCCAGAAGGCTTTTTCTCTCTCAGCTGTTTGTCGGGCCGCTGTCAACTTCCAATTTGAAAAACAGGCGTTAATGGTAATTTCTGAAGGAGCGGCTTACCGATCCACACAGGCTATGTCAGCACAATGAAGAGAGAGGCAGTTTGAGGAAGTTAATAGCTCTTTTTGGGCGCAGAAGCGCAGGAGCTGATTTAAAGGGGCAATTACAGTCGGATTCAGGTTGTTTGAAGAATCAGCTTACCCCTTGTAGCGGTCAGCGGCAAAGCCGCCCTGGCCGATGGTCACTCAAGCGGACAGCTTCTGTGACTTATATCCTGAAGTTGGATGGCCAGGCCGCTTTAACTGTCCTCAGGTAGTTGGTGGTGGATTTCACCAGAGGTGAACAGAAGCCACCAGCCGCAGTTGTCAGTTGGTGATGAATCTTACTGGTTGAAGATGAAGATAGTAGAATAGAAGAATAAAAGGTGATTTAACCTGCTAGGTTAGGAACACTAGTCCTCGACTAAGGACTGAGTCGAAAGAGGGGGTGCCCTTCGGGGTTACAGCTTTTATAGAGTCTGACTCAGTCCTCATTGGCTGATGGATTGGATCATCCCATTCTTGGAGGTTAGCTCCGCCCACTATGGAGAACATATCATCAAGCAGCAACAATAACATGGATAAAGGAATGGGTGACACTTACAAATAAAAGAATTTTAACAATTGAAGGACACGACTTACAAAAAGGGACAGATTTTTAATCTATACTGCGTTATCATGTGTTTTATTCATTTGCAATATTATAAAAGCAACAATAAGTAACATTTCATTTGGAATTCAAGCTGTCACTGATACAACATTTCCTATTGGGATCTATTGAGCAGCTTTATATGCTAGAACTTACTGTATTTTAAAGTCAAGATAGATGTTGCATTTAATATGCAGCATGCAGGAGACTTCAAAGATTTTAATTAGCATAGAAAAAAATATGGAATCTTTCTTTGCTTGTCTGTTATCCATTCATTTACAGATCAGTTCCCCCTCCCCCTACTGACTTCTTGGGTCTGGAGGGGCACACTGATTTTGAATATAAAAGCTTATTTAATTTTTTGATATTACCTAAACCAGTTCTTTTACATATGAGTTTAGTGCTTTAATAACTTTTATAGGCAAGAAGAAGAAACTTCGCATTGACTGAATAACTGTGTATGACTTAGACTTCCTATTTAACTTTGCTACTATTTTGTACATATTAAAGATATTCTGTTTATTGACTGAATAGCATTCATATCAAACTGCAACACCATTACTACAACACATTTCGCTGTGTATGTGCTTAACAGCACAATTCCAGGTCGCGGCCTGGAATCAGGCAGCAGCGGGGGCTCTGGATCGGATTGTGCCTTTGTGACCTCTCCGTGGAAGTGGATCCAGGAGGGCTCCTTGGTTTACCGAAGAACTCCGGGAGATGAAGCACCACAAGAGACGCCTAGAGCGACGATGGAGATCTAGTAAAGCTGAGTCTGACCGGACACTTTTAAGAACTTTCATTAAGTCTTACTTAGTGGCGATACGGGCGGCAAAATGTTCGCATTTTTCCGCTCTTATTGCATCTGCTGACTCACGCCCAGCCTCCCTGTTTAGGGTGACCCGCACCCTTCTTGCTAAGGAGGAAGGCGGAGATCCCTTGCAGGATAGAGCTGAGGAATTTTCTCAGTTTCTGGCGGATAAAGTCATTCAGATTCGGACAGACCTGGACTCTGATTGGGCAGTACAGGCCAAGACGACTGGGGCAGGTCTTAGTCTGGTTATATGGGATAGGTTTGAACCGGTGACTCCTGAGGATGTAGACAAGGCCATAGGAGCGATGAGCTCCGACACTTGTTTATTGGACCCGTGCCCTTCCTGGTTGGTTTCGGCCACCAGGGAGGTTTCACGCAGCTGGCTCCAGGCGTTGGTCAACGCTTCTCTGAGAGAGGGGTCCGTCCTGCAGTCCTTAAAAACTGCGGTGGTGAGACCCCTCCTCAAGAAGCCTTCCCTGGACCCGGCGGATTTAAAGAACTTCTGTCCAGTCTCCAACCTTCCCTTCGCGGGGAAGGTTGTTGAGAAAGTGGTGGCGCTCCAGCTCCTACGGCTGTTGGATGACACTGATTTTCTGGATCCCTTTCAATCAGGTTTCAGGCGCGGCTACAGTACAGAAACGGCTTTGGTCACCCTGATGGATGATCTCTGGCGAGCCCGGGATGGTGGTTATTCCTCCATCCTGGTGCTACTTGACCTCTCAGCGGCCTTCGATACCATTGACCATGGTATCCTTCTGCGTCGTCTCGAAGAGGTGGGGGTGGGCGGCACTGTTTTGCAGTGGTTCTCCTCCTTCCTCTCTGACAGGACGCAGTCGGTGTTGACAGGGGGGCAGAGGTCGAGCCCTAGGCCCCTACTATGTGGGGTGCCGCAGGGCTCGGTCCTCTCGCCCATCCTGTTTAACATCTACATGAAGCCACTGGGTGAGATCATCCGACGACACGGGGTGAGGTATCAGCAATATGCTGATGATACCCAGTTGTACATCTCCACCTCGTCTCAATTCAGGGAAACCGTAGATGTAATGGGCCGCTGCCTGGACGATGTTAGGGTCTGGATGGGGAAGAACCGGCTAAACCCTGACAAGACTGAGTGGCTGTGGATATTGCCTCCCAAGGATTCTGTCAATTGTCCCTCCTTGGTTCTTGGGGGGGGGAGAAATTAGCTCCCTCAGAAAGGGTTCGCAATTTGGGTATCCTCCTAGACCCACAGCTAAAATTGGAGCAACATCTTTCAGCTGTGGCTAGGGGGACCTTTGCACAAGTACGTCTTGTGCACCAATTGCGACCCTACTTGGAGAAGAAAGAACTTCTCACAGTCACTCATGCCCTTATCACCTCACGGCTGGATTACTGCAATGCGCTCTACATGGGGCTACCCTTGAAGAGTGTCCGGCGACTGCAATTGGTGCAAAGTGCAGCTGCACGAGCTGTGGTGGGTGTACCCAGATGCACCCACGTAACATCGATCCTCCGCCAGCTGCATTGGCTGCCCATTAGTCTCCGGATCCAATTTAAGGTGTTGGTCGTTACCTTCAAAGCCCTACATGGCTCAGGGCCAGGTTACCTTCGGGACCACATCCTGCCGCATACCTCCCTACGACCGGTTAGGTCCCACAGAGTTGGTCTTCTCCAGGTCCCATCGACCAAGCAATGCCGGTTGGCGGGGCCGAGGGGGAGAGCCTTCTCTGTGGGAGCCCCCTCCCTTTGGAACCAACTCCCTTCGGAGATCAGGACTATCCCCACCCTGCTGGCCTTCCGTAAAGCAATAAAAACTTGGCTCTTCTGGCAGGCGGGGTATGAGTGAAAGTTCTTTTTAAAATATTGATAGCATTTTAACATGTTTTTTTTAAAATCGCTTTTATTGATTATATGTTTCTATACCTGTTGTTAGCCACCCAGAGTCCCCTGGGAGTTGGGCGGCATAGAAATTTTAATAAATAAAATAAATAAATAATAAATAAAATAATAAATAAACTCCTTAACATTGGTTATGGGCCCAATGAGTTTCTAAGGAGTAGAGATAGCGGTTTGTTGCAAGTAAAAGATATTGAATGTGAAAATTCAGTTTCAACATTAACAGAAAGTTTAACAAGTATTACAGCAAGCAAAGTCAATGTATCTATCGATGATAACCCGGCTGGATGGCACTCACTATGCTACTTGGTCTACAAAATGTAGCCTACTTTTGAAAAATGAAGGCTTATGGTCTTTGATAACAAATCCACCGGATACAACAGGTTGGGATCCAACAGAAGATGAAGACGCAAAGAAGCTACCGTATTTTTCGGAGTATAGGACGCACCGGAGTATAAGACGCACCTAGATTTTAGAGGAGGAAAACAAGGAAAAAAGTATTCTGAACCAAATGGTGTAGTAATATATTATTACCAATGTAGCAGAATACTTTTTACAACCATGTACACTTTTTACAACCATGTACACTTTTTACAATCATGTACACTTTTTACAAACTTCAAACTTGACAGCTTTAAGACTAGTGGACTTCAACTCCCAGAATTCCTCCTCCAGTCATGCTAGCTCAGGAATGGGAGTTGAAGTCCACAAGTCTTAAAGCTGTCAAGTTTGAAGTTTGTAAAAAGTGTACATGGTTGTAAAAAGTCTTGCCAAGTTTGAAGACCCTTGCACTCCTTGCACCCCTAACCCCTAACCCAGGGGTCTTCAAACTTGACAGCTTTAAGACTTGTGGACTTCAACTCCCATTCCTGAGCTAGCATGACTGGAGGAGGAATTCTGGGAGTTGAAGTCCACAAGTTTGAAGATTTTTGCACCCCCTTGGCAAGTTTAAGACTTGTGGACTTCAACTCCCAGAATTCCTCATCCACAAGTCTTAAACTTGCCAAGGGGGTGCAAGGGTCTTCAAACTTATGGGCTTTGGAGTTGCACGACCATCAGCCGAGCGGATTCCGGCTCTAGAGCCACCCCAAACCTCCCACAGCTTGCGAGCGGGGCAGAAGAAGGGAAAAGCCCCTCTCTTCCCAGTTCCCCATCGGGCTGGGCTCCACCAAAGGCTGCCTCCCGGTCTCGCAGCCAGTTCCCTCCTGAAGTTTCAAGGGCCGCCAGGTGATTTCCATGAACTTGAGCTGAGCAGATCTGTGGCGCTGGGCAAAGGCGAAAGCGGCGGCTCCTGGTTTTCCCGGCCAAAGAGCGCTCGCTAGAGAAGAGCAGCTGGGGAAGCAGGTGAGGCGCAGTGGCAGGCAGGTGTCTGGGAAGCGCCGAGGGCAGCACGCGCGTCCGGGATGCCCCTCTTTGGGCTTTCCACTTAGGCGGCGGCGGCGGGCGCAGCGAGTCCCATCCCCACGTGCGTCCCCGGTGCTTACTGTGGCGACGCTGTTTTCTCCAAGACCTTTGGCGCCCTTTGGCCAACTGATCGGCCATCCAAGCTCCTCTTTCTCTTCAGCCAGGATGTCTCAGAGGATCCCCGCCACGGGAAGCATTTTGGAACGAAGTTTACTCCGCTATTCAGAAATTGCCTGGGATCGCGTTCTTCAAATCGCGACTCCCCGCCAGGTCTGTTGGCGTTCGTGGGGCAGGAATTCTTTCCTCACTGCCGTTTGGACGCACCGGACCTTGCTCGCATGCCCGCTTGCTCGCACGGGTGGGACAGTAGGGACGGCAGCGGGGGCAAGCAGCAGTGGCGGTGGCAAGCAACAGCGGGGACGGCGGGGGCAAGCAGTGGTGGCAGTGGCAAGCAACAGTGGGGATGGCGGGGGCAAGCAGCGGGGGGGGAAGTGGCAGCGGCAGCGGCGGGTGGCAGGGGGGGGCGGCGGGGGCCAGCAGCAGATGGAACCGGCCAAAACTGCAACGCATGGAGGCCAAAAACTTCCGAAGGGTGGGGGCTGGTGGGTGGGTAGGGCTACATTCGATGTATAAGACGCACCCAAATTTTCACCCTCTTTTTGGGAGTAAAAAGGTGCGTCTTATACTCCGAAAAATACGGTAGCTGAATTTAAACGAGATAATGATAGAGCATTAAGTATAATTGAACTAACACTAAATGACCAGCAACTTGTCCATATTCGTGGAGAAGAACAAGCTGCAAAGTGTTGGGACATATTGAAAAAGATTTATGTAAGGGATAGTGTTGGTGCACACATTCATATAACAAGAAAACTTTTTCAAACTCGTTTAATGAAAGGAGGCGATATGCTCACTCATTTGGAGAATATGAAGAAGATGAGAACAAAACATCCACAAGATGAAGAGAAGACATCTTCTAATGTTCCTAATGTTTATTTTGTTAGAAAATGTTTTATTGTGGGGCTAGAGGACATATAGCCAAGTTTTGTAGAAAGAATAGAAAGCAGAATATCAGAAATGATCAGAGAGAACACAAAAATGTTAGTTTGACTATACATAACGTAACAAATAAGATAAACCATGATTTATGGGTTATAGATAGTGGGGCTACTAACTGTATAACAAACAATAAGGAAAAGTTTGTAAAGATGCAGAAAAATAGTCAATATGTTGCGTTAGCAAACGGTTGGAAGATGAAAGCAAATGGTGAAGGAAATGCATATTGTTCAGGAATCAATGACAAACTGCCAATGTTATATATGCCAAGATTGGTTTATAATCTATTATCTGTACAAGTATTGGTCAAAGCAGGATACAGTATAACATTTATGGGTTATAAATGTACAATTCAGAAAGAAGGTAACAATGTTATAGCTAGATTAGAAAATGGTCTATATATACTGCATGAAAACCCAATAGAAAAAGCTAATTCAGTTTTTGAGAACAAACAACCTCATAACAATTGCATACATTTACTCCACAGAAGAATGGGGCATTTGAATTTTAAATTGTTACAGAAAACTGTAGAATTGGCTAAAGGAATTAAAATAAAACCATGTTCTAAGTATCTGAATTGTAATGCCTGTAATCAAGAAAAAAGCAAGGTTACTCCTGCAAATAGGTATAATGGATTCAAAACAACAGCACCATTAGATGTAGTGTTTGTTGATCTAATAGGACCCAAGAAACCAAGTTTAGGTGGAGCTAACTATATTCTTAGTATTGTTGATCATTATTCTCGATATGGATTTTGCTATTTAATGAAAAGCAAAACAGAAACTTATCAACATTTCTCTAATTGGATAAAGTTTGTAGAGAGGAAACAGAAGAATAAGTTAGTATGTGTAGTAACAGATAACGGCATGGAATTCACTAATAATAGGTTTGTTAATTTGTTAGCAAGAGCAGGGATAGAACACAGACGTTCTGCTCCTTATCGGCCAGAACATTGCAGGCAACAAATGTTGCAGACAATGATAAGGACAATGATTAATGATTCTGGTTTGCCTGATAATTTGTGAGAAGAGGCTCTTATGTGCGCTAACCATATACTTAACAACGCTGTAAATGCTACAACAGGCGAAATACCTTTTACAAGATGGTTTGGTAGGAAACCTAAATTGGATTATTTGCATGTATTTGGAGCACCGGCTTGGGTGCATATTCCAACACAAGTTAGAAAGAAAGGACAGCATAGGGCAAAACTAATGTATTTTGTAGATTATGATAAAAATCATAAAAGTTTTAGATTCTGGGATAAAGGCACCAGAAACACTTATAAAAGTGCAAGTGCCAAATTCATGGAACATGTGGGATGGAAGAAATTGGAGCAGGAAGATAGTATTGTGGTAGAAACTCCATTATTCCAACAAGATATTACTCCTAAGAAGTATTTGGAGAGTAATATAGAAGAGGTAGAATCACCAGAAGAGGAGGATTTATTGGATGAAGAGAGATCTCTGATAGGGGAGGTAAAGTTAGAAGTTAAAGATGAGGATATTGCTACTAATAGTATTCCTTTGCCTAGATGAGGGACTAGAGTAAGAAAGTCACCTGATAGGTATCAGGCAAATGTTGTTTGTGAAATAAGTCTAGAACCTTCTAAGTTATAGAGATTAAGATGAGATTAAGTTATATTCTGAGAAGGAACAAATTGCTTGGAAAGAAGCAATAAATAAGGAATTGAAATCTTTGAAGGATCGTAATGTTTATGAGGATGCTAGTTTGCCACAAGGACATAAAGCTATAGGCTGCAGATGAGTTTTTAAGTTAAAGACAGCCAGTGATGGCACTATAACCCACAAGGCAAGATTGGTTGCTCAAGGATTCGGTCAGTGTATAACAGACTACGATGAAGTTTTCACTTCATCAAAAGGCAAGCACGTTGAGGGCAGCATTGGTGTGGGCAGCTAGAAATAATAGTGTGGTACATCATGTTGATGTTGAGACAGCATATTTACATGCTAAGTTACAGCATGAGATATATATGAGAAAACCACAAGGATTAAATAGTAATGGTAGGGCTTCTGGTTGGCTCCGTGAGCCTCGAAGACACTCCTCGACGAGCACCTGATCTCGGGCTCCGTTAAGCCACCAGAACAGCTGTCTGGTGGCTTGAAAATCTTCTCCCTGGGCATAGGGGAGAGATGAGAGCAGACAGGCGAGGGTAGAGCCCCCCAAGTGCCCCAGGAGAAAATCTGGAGTGTGAAGGGTGAGGGCTCCCTAGCAGCCTGTCATTTGCTCCAGACCTGGGACGTCTCCGCTTAAGCGGAGCAAGAAGCCGCGACCAACTCTGCTTTCAACATGTGATTTTTAACATCTAGAGTTACAGCAGACAGAAAAAGCCAGGAGACTCGGATGGCAAGTATTTAAACTTAACTCCAATGTTGATTCTCATTTCGGAAGTGACAAACTAATTGAGTTAACGAGCAACAAAATGGCGATTGAAGTTTCAAAGGGCGTGAAAAGTGAAAGTTAAAAGGAAAGTTTCGTTTCACTAGCAGCCCTCTGTATGAAAACGCCTGACTTTGATGAACTTTCTCTTTTCTTTTTGACTTTGGAGTAAAATAAAAAGTCTAATTTTAAATTTTAAATGGCCTCAAAATCTGGAAAGACTGTTTTTAATAAAGGATCTGATAGCCCTCCTGCTCATATTTCAAGAATGCAACCTATTGTTTATTCAACACCCCCACAGACTTTAACGTTTGGAAAGTTACAAGAAGCCTTAAAAGCCATGAAGGGTGAACTTGTCACGGCGTTTAATCTAAAAATTAATGAAATTAATGAAAAAATACAGGCTATTTCAGAGGAGATTGTAACTCGGAACCAGCAATTAAGGGAAGATATATTATTGGTATTTAAAGGACTGGTAGAAAATATTGAAATATTGGAAGAGGAGGTGGAAGAAATTAAACAATCTGTGACAACTTTGGGTGATGATATAGGAGAGACTCAAAATAAAATTGAAAAGTATGAAGCTGAGGTATTAATGATTCAATACAGAAATATGGAGTTTGCTTTCAGAGTAAGAGGTGTAAATGAGAACAAACAAGAAAACTTAAAAGAAATGATGTTGGAGGCATTTGTGCAAACGTTAGGGGTGACAAAAGAGGAATTGGGTTGGCAGATTGACAAGATATATCGTGCCAACTCATGGGTGGCTAAACAGAAACATCTGCCAAGAGATATTGTAATATATTTTACTACAAGGACATTACGTAATGAAATCTTACAGGCAACTTTTAAGAACAAGCTCCAGGTAGATGGACAGGAGGTGATGACAATGAAAGAAATTCCTCCCAAAATGTTGAGAGCCAGAAAGGATTATGCTTTTCTGTTGGATGAATTGAAAAAACAGCAAATACAGTATAGATGGGAAGCTCCAGCTGGTATAGCGGTGATACATCTGGGAAAGAGATATCGGCTCAATACGATATGGAAAGCAAGAGATTTTTATGTAAAAGTGTTAAAGGCCGAGATATCCAAAATACCAGAAGGAAGAAGAATGAAGGAAGTAATGGAAGGAGAGAGAGGAGAGTCGTCGACAGTAGTTCAAATGGGAGGAGCTTTGATGAGTCAAGGTGATTTACAAACCAGAGTGATGTTCATAATTTGGATGTATTTGATATACAAGAAGAGATAAAGGATCAGAGTCAGACCAGAGCAGTGGCTATATGTAAGGAAGAATCAAGACAACAACAATTCAAGTTGACAACTCAAGAAATTACTAAATCATGAGTGGGTAGAAGAGTTAGATCTAAAGGTCGAATGAGAAGAAGGAACAACTAGAATTGTTGTTTCAGTATGGGTAGTCGTAGGCCAGATGGAGAGAAGATCAAAAATTGGTATTTTGCAGTAAGATGACAATTTGACAATACAAATAAAAGATAACAGTTAAATGCATATAGAAAGGTTGTATAATGTGTTAATGGAATTAGCAATAGCAATAGCAATAGCACTTTTCTTATATACCGCTTCATAGTGCTTTACAGCCCTCTCTAAGCAGTTTACAGAGTTCAGCATATTGCCCCCAACAATCTGGGTCCTCATTTTACCGACCTCGGAAGGATGGAAGGCTGAGTCAACCTTGAGCCTAGTGAGATTTGAACAGCTGAACTGTTGAACTAGCAGTCAGCCTGCAATGGCTGTATTTAACCACTGCACCACTTCAGCTCTATTAAAATTTAGAAACTGAGCTTAAGGATTGTATGAAAATGGGGTTAAAATAGTGGAGAAATTATAAGGATGGAAATATGGGGAAAGACTAAATTTATAACTTAAATGTTGGTGATGTGAAGATGTTATGTATTTTTTATATGATGGTTATGTTAAAAAAAGAAAAGAAAATTAAGGCTTTTTGGATAAAAATATGGTGGACTATTCAAAATATTTTATAGAAAAGATCAAGTTTATAATACAGTTTTTCTTGTTGGGAACAGCTACAGACTGTACTGTAACAGTAATTAAGTTGATTTTAAATGCCAGATTATTGGAGGCATAGTGTTGGAAGAAGGAAAATTCATCTATTATTGAGGAATTGACGCTGATGGTTGTGCATCTGGCTGAGATGGCGAAATTTTTTTTCTTTTTATTATTATATTTTAAAGATTATTTAAATGAAAGATATATAGTGGAATGGACTAGAGATGATACATGTTAAAAAAAAATTTGACTACTCTTAAAAGGTTTTGAGTTATATGGAATTAAAGATCTAGAATAATTGTGAAATTAATAATTTGATATATTGGAATGTTAGTTTATTAATGATATATGCCTAATTTTTAGATTATGTTTAAAAGGTTTTGAGTAACAAGGAGTTAAAGAACTAGAGAAATTTTGAAATTAATAATCTGTTAGTATATTTTAATTTTATGTTTATTGAATACTATACCCTGTGCTTTTTCTGGGAAGTTGGGGGGGGTGAGAGGGGGGAGGGTAAGGGGCGTGGGGAGGGGTCTGGGGGGAAGGGGGGGAGAAAAGAGAAAAATGTTTGTACTTTGTACTAATAAAACTTTTTGAATTAAAAAAATAGTAATGGTAAAGGTTATTGGAAGTTAAATAAAAGCTTGTATGGTTTGAAGCAGGCTGGTTTTGAATGGAACCAATGCATTACCAGAGAATTGGAAAGATTAGGATTTAATGCAGGTTTGGCTGATCCATGTCTATTTAAGAAAGAACAGGATGGTGATATTACTTTGTTATTATTGTTTACTGATGATATTGCAATTATTGCTAAATCAGAAGATATAGTAAAGGATATTGTAGATAAACTGAAAGATAAATTTAGGATCAGATATTTGGGTGAAATAAAGCATTATTTAGGTCTAGATGTTACTAGAACCAGTAAAGGATTTAAAATATCACAAGTTCAGAAAATAAATAGTTATTGAAGCGCTACAATATGGATAGTTGTAAAGAAGCAAAAATTCCTATGAGTACTCAATTTGAGCATAGTGAGGTAACTGATTCAAAGTTTGATAGTAACATATATCAAGCAGTAATTGGTAGTTTATCATATTTGGCAAACTGGTCAAGGCCAGATATATTGTATAGCGTAAATCAGTTGGCAAGGTACAACTCAGAACCGTGTGAACGACATTGGAATGCAGCAAAGCATATATTAAGATATTTAAAACACACAATGTATAATGCACTGTATTTAGAACCAAGATCAGAACTTGATTTAAAGGCCTATGCAGACGCAAGTTTTGCAACTGATAGGATAACACGAAAGTCAACATCAGGGATTGCTATATTATTAGGCAATATGTTAATTAGTTGGAGGTCAATAAGACAACAGCACATAAGTTTGTCTACCATGGAGCTCAAATTTTCGTGTTTATCACTATTATGTAGAGAGCTTATTTATTTTTCACAATTATGTAAAGATTTGGGAATTGTTGTAAATGAACCAATATGTGTATTTGAAGACAATCAAGCAGCAATTAATATGGCAACAAATATTGGTGTTAGAATGAGATCAAAGCATACAGATCTTAGATATCTTAATGTCAGACAATGTGTACAGAGGAAAATGATTAAACTAGAGTATTGTACTAGTGAATGTAATTTAGCAGATCATTTTACGAAAGCGCAAAATGCTGATAGACATAAAGAAAGTTGTGAAGGTTATAATCTAAGATTGTAAGATTGTAAGTTATATATTAACAACCCAAAGGGGAGAATGTTAGAACCCTGTTCAAACAATTGGGTGTGTTAATATATGATTAAGCCACAAATCATTGTTATGTATATATTGCTTTAAATGCATTGTGGATGATTACTATATAAGCAAGCAAGAGAGCATGCTCAATGTGGTTGGTGGTTTAATGTGGTTTAGTTTGGTGAGTGGTGTTTGATGATGTGTTCCGGATTGAAGATTCTCTGCTGCTTTACTGATGAGTAGATTATGACTGTGTGGAATTGCTGTGAAAAGAAGAGTAACTATCTGTGATAGTATAGAATTAAGTGATAGCTGTAATCTTTGTTTGTGAGTCAAAACAAAGATAGGCAAGAAGAAGAAACTTCGCATTGACTGAATAACTGTGTATAACTTGGACTTCCTATTTAACTTTGCTACTATTTTGTACATATTAAAGATATTCTGTTTATTGACTGAATAGCATTCATATCAAACTGCAACACCATTACTACAACACATTTCGCTGTGTATGTGCTTAACAGCACAATAACTCCTTAACATTAGTATTTTTCTTTCTTTATTAAGATCTGGAGACAAACTCTTGAAGAAGAATTGCATATTGCCCAAATGTCTGTTTCTGTTAATCAGAGTAGTAATCTACAAACTTTGTCCAAATTACCATTAGTATTCTAGAAAGCAAATGGTTCCTCCTTCAGTATCTGCTAGGCAAGAAGGAAATGGGAAAGGAAAAAGAGAGAGAAAAAAAAGGATCCCCCCAATTACTTTGGCTTTAGCCTTGCCAAGGACTGGTGTATGGTTGCTGAAATTACCAATGAAAGAAAATCCTATAATAGATACATTTTCCAAAAGGAGTTCTCATTGTCAAGAATCACAATTTGCAATTGTAGCATGCAACTTTAATCACTTAAAGGTAATCTTGCTGGTTGATGGAAGATAATAACAATAACAGAGTTGGAAGGGACCTTGGATGTCATCTAGTCCAACCCCCTGCTCACGCAGGAGACCTATACTAGGGATTTGAACCACCGCTACAAACAAATAGGAAGTTATGATGCAGCAAAATAATAATCATTTTACTATTGTTTAAATCCTTAGAATAAAAAACCTCAGCATAAAAGTTCACTAGAAAAGAAACACTGCTTGACTCCCTGCCAAGTCAATTAGCCCCAGACGAGATGGAGGAGCTTAGCTAAACTGCAACAATGTATCCATTTAAGAGGAGGTGTGAAACCAAAATAATGTAGCTGGAAAATAGCCCTTTCTCATCCTGTTAAATCAATCATTACACAAAGGCACACAGAAACTCACCAGATTTCCATCCCCACCCTTCCCCAGAGGCAAGGATTAATATCTTCATCCCTGAATGGACCAAAATAGGGAAAAATTATTCCATTAATAGACACGCCATTAAGCACCATTAAAGACATCGGAAACCCAAAGGTTAGAGAAGATATAAAACACTTACACCTTGTGGTCCTTCGGTCTAGCTAGCTGAAATCCTTTGCTGAATTGTCATTCATCTTTGGCTTCTGAGATTAAAGTCTTCTTTCCGGCACCTTGCTTCCTTGTCTAATTTGTTCTCCAAGCGCTGATCGCAGCATCCTGGCTGGAATAACCCACTTGGGGGAGCATTCCTCCCCACAATTGGCGACCACTAAGGGACTCCCAGTTCACCCAGCCACCGGACCAGGCCTGGAAGATCCACCACCCTGCCGGCAACAGACACTTTGTCTGTGAGTAAACTTTTATTTTATTTATTTATTATTTGGTTCTTCTATGCCGCCCAACTCCCGAGGGACTCAGGGTGGCGTACAGCATTATGCAAGAACACTAGATAATAAACAACAATTAAAACAGAGTTAAGAGATTAAAAAAATTAAAAAGTTAAAAATATTCAACACCAGCCATACCGGGGGAGAGCTCAGATGGAACTAGTCTCAACCCCCTGCCTGCAGGAAGAGCCATGACTTGACGGCTTTTTGGAAGGCCAGCAGGGTGGGGATGGTTCGGGTCTCTGGGGGAAGTTGGTTCCAGAGCATGCCCCCCCACAGAGAAGGCCCTCCCCCTAGGGCCCGCCAGCCGGCATTGCTTGGCTGACGGGACCTGGAGGAGGCCCACTCTGTGGGCCCTAACCGGTCGAAGAGAAGTATGAGGCAGAATGCAGTCCCGCAGGTAATCTGATCCTAAGCCATGAAGGGCTTTAAAGATGATAATCAACACCTTGAATTGTACCCGGAGACCGATGGGTAACCAATGCAGCTGGCGGAGTATAGGTGTAACGTGGGTGTATCTTGCCACACCCACCACAGCACGCACAGCTGCATTTTGCACCAACTGAAGTCTCCGAATACTCTTCAAGGGTAGCCCCATGTAGAGCGCATTGCAGTAGTCCAGTCGGGAGGTGACAAGGGCATGGCCGCAATTGTTGCACCAGGCAAACCTGTGCAAAAGCCCCCCCCTAGCCACAGCTGTAAGATGTTGGTCTAATTCTAGCTGTGGATCTAGGAGGACCCCCAAATTGTGGACCTGCTCCGAGGGAGTTAATTTTCCTCCCTCAAGAACCAAGGAGGGACAGTTGTCATGGTCCTTAGGAGGCAATATCCAGAGCCACTCAGTCTTGTCGGGGTTGAGTCTGAGTCTGTTCCTCCCCATCCAGATCCTAACGTCGTCTAGGCACCGGCACATTACATCAACTGCCTCACTGAATTGAGACAGGGTGGTAATGTACAGCTGGATGTCGTCAGCGTACTGATGAAAACTCACGCCGTGTCTGCGAATGATCTCCCTCAGCGGTTTCATGTAAATGTTAAACAGGATGGGCGAGAGGACCGAACACTGAGGCACCCCGCATGACAGGGGCCTAGGAGACGATCTCTGCCCTCCTGTTAACACCGACTGCATCCTGTCAGCGAGATAAGAGGAGAACCACCGTAAAACGGTGCCTCCCACTCCCAACTCGCCGAGACGATGCAGAAGGATACCATGGTCGATGGTATCGAAAGCCGCTGAGAGGTCAAGTAGCACCAGGATGGAGGAATTTCCACCATCCCGGGCTCACCAGAGATCATCCATCAGGGCGACCAAGGCAGTTTCTGTACTGTAGCCGCGCCTGAAACCCGACTGATAGGAGTCTAGATGCTCAGTTTCCTCCAATAGCTGCAGAAGCTGAGCAGCCACCACCTTCTCCACAACTTTACCTAAAAAAGGTAAGTTGGAGACCGGACGAAAGTTCTTCAAGTCCGCTGGATCCAGGGAAGGCCTCTTCAGGAGGGGTCTCACCAACGCAACTTTTAACGGCTGCGGTATGGATCCCTCCCTCAAAGAAGCGATGATCACCGCCTGGATCCAGCTGCGTGCCACCTCCCTGCTGGCCGAGACCAGCCAGGAGGGGCACGGGTCCAATAAACAGGTGGAGGCACTCATCGCACCCTTGGCTATGTCCACATCTTCAGGAGAAACAGGCTCAAACTACTCCCACAACTGTGGACCAAGACTTGCCCCTGTCAACTCAGTGGACTCTGCCCAGCCGGAGTCCAGGTTCGACCAGATCTGAGCGACTTTATCCGACAGAAACTGCGCGAATTCCTCAGCTCTACCTTGCAAGTGTTCCTCGCTCCCCCCTTTAGCAAGGAGGGCACGAGTCACCCTAAACAAGGCGGCTGGGCGAGAATCTGCGGACACAATAAGAGCGGAAAAATGAGACCGTTTTGCCGCCCCTATTGCCACTAAATAAGACTTGATGTAGGTTCTTAATAGTGTTCGATCAGACTCGGTTTTACTGGCTCTCCAGCGGCGCTCCAGACGTCTCTTATGGCATTTCATCTCCCAGAGCTCCTCGATAAACCAGGGGGCTTTCCGGGATCCACTGCCGCAGAGAGGTCGCAAAGGCGCAATCCGGTCTAATGCCCCTGATGCTGCGGCTCCAAGCAGCCACCAGGGAATCAGCCGAATTGTGTACCAGGGTTCCAGGTATTTCCCCAAGTTCCCTCTGGAATCCTTCTGGCTCCATTAGGCGCCTGGGGCGGAACCACCTATCGGTCCCACCTCCCTGCGGGGGAGGAATGGGGCTGCAAAATCCAACCTCAGTAGGAAATGATCTGACCATGACAGTGGGGTGGTGACTATATCCCCTATCTTTAGATCATCTCTCCACTGCCCTGAAAGAAACACTAGGTCGAGCGTGTGGCCTCCCTCGTGAGTCGGACCCTGGATTACTTGGGTCAGGTCCATGGTTGTCATGGAATCCATGAACTCCTGAGTTACCCCAGAGGTTTCACCAGCAGAAGGCAGGTTAAAGTCCCCCAGCACCATAAGCCTAGGGAACTCAACCGCCAGGCCGGCTACTGCCTCGAGCAGCTCGGGCAGGGCCTTACTAACATAGCTGGGAGGCAGGTACGCTAAGAAAAGGCCCAGCTGGACACCTAAGTCCAACTTCAGAAGGAGCGTCTCACACCCAACAATCTCCAGGGCAGTGATCCTACGAGGATGCAGATTTCAGCGCATTATCATTGCCACTCCTCCCCCACTTCCCTGGGGTCGAGAATGATGCTGCACTGAGAACCCATATGGGCATATCTCGGAGAGAGCTCCTGGCCCAGCCATGTCTCAGTTATACATACCAGGTCTGCCCCCTCTTCTGTGATTAGATCACGTATCAAGGGGGCTTTGTTGACGATTGACCTGGAGTTAAGCAGCAGCATCCTGAGCCCAGGGCCCTGAAAACCCTGGTTGCCAGGTACTCGGGTTGAGCAAGATGGAACTACATCGGAGGGGCCGGAACAAGGGATCGCTTGTAAACAGCGAGGTCTTATTCCCCGAGAGCGGCCCACCCCTCTGCTCCCACCATATCTGCCTCTTCCCATTATGGCTGAGATGTTCCGGCTCTCGTCCCCACCAGAGACCTCCTCCCCCCCCGTGGGTCCCCCTCCTTCCCTGCAGGCCATACATATCATTCTCACTAGGCTGAGTAACTGAGCCCCCCCCCGCTTCTGTTTCCACACTCAGCAGAGGGGGACGGAAACCCAGCCCCCGGCTTCTCCATTTCTACACAATCTTTCAGTCTACACATACACCCTTATCAATCATCATCCTACTCAGTCACACCAGTTACACCACTTCCAGGGTAAAAGTTAAAAACTGATTATAATTGCTAAAAGTCCGTAGGGAGTACATATAGGCAGGTTCCAGGCCCGGGATAGCTTAGTTCTGTACATCTGTACCAATGCCCACGATCGTCAGTGCAAGGTTCCAGATGTTCATATAGTTGACCATTAATGGGATAAACAGGTATAAAGTGCATAATAGTCTCGACAAACGCCTTGAATCCTTGAGGTAATACTGATTTTATAGCTCTTCATGGTGCAATGTTGGAGTCTGCGGAGCCAATAATCCAGGGGTCGGGAGCATATCCTCCTACGAGGCTGGCTTCTACCATTCAAAAAACCCCTCCCCCCATAGTTGCTGGTGACCACGGCAACTATGAAAGCAGTGGGGGCGAAGCTCGATAGATCTATCTTGAGCGTAGCCAATAAAGACTCAATCCCATGGTCCAGCTGCAGCAACAACGAAGATGGTCACAATGGGAGCAGCACTCAAAAGACTCAGCCCGCGCGCAGCTGATAGAAATTAGTTCCCGTAATCTAGCAATAATAGCAATAAGAACAGCGGCTGTAATGGCGGCGTTGGCGGCAGCATTCGGCAGACCCCTCCGACTAGTGCACTCCATGTACCCTGCCTGTTGGCACTGTGTAATAAAGGGAGTCTTTGAGCCTTGTGCTCAATAGCTGCCTGGAAAGAGGGTAAGTACCGCTCTAAATTTGGTTCCTGGAATTTTGGGGAGTGGAAGTTTGTGTGTGTGTGTGTGTGTGTGTGTGTGTGTGTGTGTGTGTGTGTGTGTGTGTGTGAAAGGGGCTTCATCCTCGAACAATAGCTGGATCCCACCCCCTCTGTGTAATCCCTAGCCGCATCCTGACCTGTTCCTAGCTCCTCTGAGCCATGACCGAAAGGATTGGGAAAGCAAGGGGGGGTTGCTGGAGTGTGGGATCTTCTGAGGAAGGGAGAGGAACAAAGCAGGAAGCAAATGAATCAGTAAAACCATAGTAGTGGACAAAGCCCCCTCCCCAACATTAGTTATTAAGCAAAGCCCATGAAAGGAGGGGTCTTTACCTCTGGAAAGCAAGCAGAGGTCCTCCTGGACTCTCCTGAGTTTGAAAACTGTGGCGGGAAAAGCCAGTGGAAGGAGGTGAGTCCTCCTGGTCCCCTTTTTGGTCTGCAAATTGCAGCAGGAGTTTCCCTAGAAAGGAGGTGCCGGTATTCTGATAGGGAACCAGAATCCTCCCGGACCCTTTTTTTAATCCAAAAACTGCCAGGTGGGATGGAAGTCTCGTTAGGAGATGCCATTTGCTGGGTCCTGGCAGAGCTGATTTGAATCCCTACATCAGGAATAGGGAAACAAGCAATGTTTTAGCTCGAAGGGCAGGATAGACTCCCCTCTAGGAGACTTGCTTGAGGCCTGGGACGAGAAGCGATTACCTGTTCAGGCTGGGATGACAAAAAGGCACACCAGGAAATTGTGTAGAAAATGGACTTTGCTTAGAAACAAGTGCGGTAAATAGATCTGGCGAGAAAGTGGTACATTTGAATACCAAATGCTGAAAGCACTTAGACCAAGAGTGAAGCCGGTTCAAATTCCCTAGTAGTTCTGTTGGGCTGAGCTTTCCAGGTCCAAGGACCCAAATCAGAATAAAACTCAAGATGACCTCAAACCTCATCCACCCCTAGACAGCTCTGAATCAAAGTTTATGGCCCCTTTATTGAGCAACCCCATATCCGGACAGCAAAGAGGCCAGCTTGAGTATGTCTTAACCCACACTCCCTTCTCTCTGTCTGATCGAGTTATCTGGAAGAAAGATACCCCTTCCTTCCAATCAGACCCACAGGCAGTTATAATCAGAGGTGGACTTCAGCCGAACTGCTTGTTAAGATTCTGTGCAGTTCTGTGAACTGGCAAATCCCACCACTGGCTGGCCCTGCCCATCCCACCCCGCTCCACCTTATCTCGCCTCGCCCGCCTTGGCCGGTGGCTAGAGTCATGCCTGTGCCCAGCGACTCTCTGGCTAGAGTTGCAATCTCTCGCCCAGACCACATGGTCCAGCTCTGCTCACCATGGCTGCCTGCGAAGGTAAGGCGCTCGGCTGAAGGGCTGCCTTGGGGTGGACATGGCAAGGCTCAGCTGCCTTTTGGGCCTGATTGTTGCCATCCTTCCGCCCGCATGCTGCCCGCTTACCCTTCACCTTGGGTTGAGGGACACACCAGTCCCTGGCTCTGGCCTTCCCCAGGGCCTCTGCCTGCATGCCAGGCTGCCATTGTGAGAATGGTGTGAGCCCCATGGGCAAGAAGGTAAGGCTGATGGTGGGGAAGGAAGATCTATTCCGGGCTTGCTGCGCTCAGCCAAAGGACTGCTTTGGTGGGAAGGTGGACTCAGCAAGGCTCGGCTGCCTTTTGGGCCCAGCTTCAGTTTCTGCAGGGTCTTCTGGGTGGGAGGCCTGAAAGGAATGACTCCCCCAAGGGCCACCCACTCGCCCGTCCACCAGCTGGGAATCCTGGAAGTGGCATGTCCCCTTGTCATGGGCTGTATGCTGGACCCAAGGCAGAGCAG
Source organism: Diadophis punctatus similis (assembly GCA_023053685.1). Lineage (NCBI taxonomy): Eukaryota > Metazoa > Chordata > Lepidosauria > Squamata > Dipsadidae > Diadophis > Diadophis punctatus. The sequence continues at coordinate 19,156,021 of JALIGW010000008.1, forward strand.
AGGTCGAGCAGATGGCAGGCCAGAGCAGGGCCCAAAAGGCAGCCAAATCTCGCCATGTCCCCCCCCACTGAGAAGCTTAAAGCAACCACCTCTTTGCTGGTGTGAGAAGCCACCAGCAGCCACTCTTTTCCAGAGCGAGAAGCCTCCTGCTGCTGGTCTTTGCCGGCATGAGAAGCCTGCAGCCACCAGTCTTTGCTGGCATGAGAAGCCTGCAGCTGCTAGTCTTTGCTGGTGCAAGAAGCCTACAGCCGCCACCTCTTTGCTAGCATGAGAAGCCTACAGCCACCAGTCTTTGCTGGCATGAGAAGCCTGCAGCTGCCGCTGCCGGTTTGGTTTCAGCAGGCAAAGAGGCGGCTGCTGCAGGCCTCGCACACCAGCAAAGAGCAGCAGCTTCAGGCTTCTTGCACAGAAAAAGACCGGCGGCTGCAGGCTTCTCGCACTGAAAAAGAGGCGGTGACTGCAGGCTTCTCGTGCTGAAAAAAGACCAGCGGCTGCAGGCTTCTCACACTGAAAAAGCCTAGACCCACACTCGCTTTGCCTAGAGAGAGGGGAGGTGGTTTTATCATCCTATCTTACAGCTCTACAACAACAACTCCAAAAACTGTGGAAGCAGAGTCTCAGCCTGTCAAGGCAGGTCTGGCAAGAATAACAAATGTGACCTCAAGTGTGGCAAAATCAAGTGTTTAATTCCATCAAACAGACCTGGCCTCAGAATGAAGCAAGTTGACATCAAAGACGACCACATAAAGCCAGCGCTGGGAGCTCTTTACTCGATTCCTCTCGGCTCCTCTCTCCACACTTTCAGCAAGCAGTCAACAGGCAGAGACCTCAGATGGGGGTTGGGCAGCAGTATGGTGGCCGGAGAAATCAGCTGAGAGTTGGGTATTCAGTTGAAAGGTGCAGAAGGCTCAAGTGATGTCCCAGCACTCCCCCTCCAGGTATGGCAAGCCCACGGACCGGGCTTGACAGGCAGCTCCCCTCTACCAGGGGTCCACCTGGAAGACACAATAGAGAGGTATTAGTGGCCATAGCCTGGCACGTACCTAACCCTTCCCCTGGTTTACCCAGATACTGGCGATGGAACTGGCGCACCAGGCGTTCAGCGTTCATATCTTGCTTTGCCACCCAGGATGCTTCAGATGCAGGGTAACCCCTCCACTGGACTAAATACTGTGGCTTACCCCTATAAAGTCAAGAGTCTAAGATCTTATCTATTTCGTAACAGTCTGCTCCTATAGGTTGGGGGGGGGGTTGGGCATGGGTCTCAAGGTAGAAGCATCTATGGGTTTTAATAGGCTACTATGGAACACAGGATAGACCCAGCCTAGAAGGGACGGGAGCCTCAGTTCCACAGTTATTGGATTATTTATTTATTTATTTTATTTATTTATGGTTTCTTATATGCCGCCCCACTCCCGAGGGACTCAGGGCGGCTTACAACACAGGAATAAAATACAAGAAAACCAATAAATTCAATTTAAAATCAAAATACAAAAATTAAAAATTACAGTATAAAAACACCATTCAACCGCCAGACATACCCGGGGGAGAGTGCAGATGGAATTAGGCTCTCCCCCCTGCCTGCAGGAAGAGCCATGTCTTAACGGCTTTTCAGAAGGCCAGCAGGGTGGGGATGGTTCGGGTCTCTGGAGGGAGTTGGTTCCAGAGCGCGGGGCCGGCCACAGAGAAGGATTAATTATTCGGATGATAGGAAATGGGCCTAGATATTTTGGGCCCAGTTTTTTACATGGTATTTTCAACTTAAGATATTTAGTTGAGAGGTACACTAGATCTCCAACTTTAAAGGGCTTGGATACTGCTTGTTTTTTATCCACCTGAACCTTATAGGTTTCAGCTGTATGTTGTAATGCCTTTTTTATTTGTCCCCAGATTTCCTGTATCGTTTCTGCCTATTCCTCCTTGTACACAATTTTTTATTTTCTCCACTTCATATACAATTCAATACACATGTACCTTAAAATATCACAATAAAAATACATATTTGTTCAATATAGTCAATCATTCAAAAGTCAATATCTTATTCAACACTTGCCTCGTCAGTCATCAGTCTGTTCTATTTTATTCCATTTACACTCCCCTCTCTCTATCTCCAACTTCTCCTCCTACTTTCTAACTCCTTCCCTCCTCCTCAACCCTCTCTACACCTTCTCTTCCTCCCCTTCTACTTCCTCTTTCACTTTCTTTGCCTTTCCTTGAGTGCTTTTATGCTAACTCATTTTATATATGACAGACTGATGCTAATCTCAATTTTAAACTAATCATCTCTCTTTTTTTTAAGAAAAAGAAGAAATATAATAAAAATGAAACTTTAACCACTTAAATAATATTATCATTCTTTTTATGTAATACTCTCTTCTAGGTACATGCTGATTTCCATCTTAACTCCCCCCCCCAAAAAATCTAATTTCTAGTTTTGTCATCTGGGATATTCACCAGTTAATTTCAAATTTCCTTCCAAATTAACCGCTATTTGCTTAACTTTCCAAGATATTTACTGTCTTCTGCTTCTTAGTTTTAAGCCACATTGCTTCCTTCAATTCTTTAGTCTCTTTATTCATCGCTTCTGTTTTTTTCCTTTGTTCTATCAAAGAACTAAATGTCCAATTTTTCTTTTAATTTCTCATATTAATCATCAACATTCTTATAATTTTTCAACTCTTAAAATAATAATAATAATAATAATAATAATAATAATAATAATAATAATAATAATAATAATAATAATAATAATAATAATAATAATAATAATAATAATAATAATAATAATAATAATAATAATAATAATAATAATAATAATAATAATAATAATAATAATAATAATAATAATAATAATAATAATGCAATGCAAACTAGAGCCGACAGTTGGTGCAATAAAGCCTTGCATGGGCAATTCCTCAACAAGATTGAAGGAAAAGTTGATAAGGAGAAGATCTGGTTATGGCTCACTAATGGAACACTGAAGAAGGAGACAGAAGGCTTGATTCTTGCAGCCCAGGAGCAAGCAATTAGAACAAATGCAATCAAAGCCAAGATTGAAAAATCAGCTGATGACCCAAAATGCAGACTTTGCAAAGAAGCTGATGAAACAATTGATCATATCCTCAGCGGCTGCAAGAAAATCGCACAGACGGACTACAAACAGAGGCACAACTACGTGGCCCAGATGCTTCATTGGAACCTGTGCCACAACTACCACCTACCAGTGGTAAAGAACTGGTGGGATCATAAACCTGAGAAAGTAGTTGAAAACAAACATGCCAAAATACTTTGGGACTTTTGAATTCAGACTGACAAGGTTTTGGAACATAATACACCAGACCTCACGATTGTGGAAAAGAAAAAAGTGTGGATTATTGATGTCGCCATACCAGGTGACAGTCGAATTGATGAAAAACAACAAGAAAAACTTAACCGATATCAGGACCTTAAAATCGAATTACAATGACTCTGGCATAAACCAGTACAGGTGGTCCCAGTGGTAATTGGCACACTGGGTGCTGTGCCAAAAGACCTGAACCGGCATTTCAAAACAATAAACATTGACAAAATCACGATCTGTCAGTTGCAAAAGGCCACTGTACTTGGATCTGCGCGCATCATACGAAAATACATCACACAGTCCTAGACGCTTGGGAAGTGTTCGACGTGTGATATAGTGATATGAAATCCAGCATATAAATCTCGTTTGCTGTGTATTAAAATAATAATAATAATAATAATAATAATAATAATAATAATAATAATAATAATAATAATAATAATAATAATAATAATAATGATAATGATAATGATAATGATAATGATAATGATAATGATAATAATAATAATAATAACAACAACAACAACAACAACAATAATAATAATAATAATAATAATAATAATAATAATAATAATAATAATAATAATAATAATAATAATAATAATAATAATAACAATAATAATAATAATAATAATAACAACAACAACAACAACAATAATAATAATAATAATGCAAAAAAAGAAATTTTAAATTTTAAATTTAAACAAATCTCATATATATAAGTAGTACACAAGCATAATATACAATCATAATATACCCCTTTTTTTCTGACATTTAAATTCATTTTCATTATTTCTAATTCTTTATTTCCTGTCTCAATGCAAATATTTAATTAAATCAAATCAAAAAATTAATCCTACCACTATCAATTCATCCATCTCTTATATTTAAACATCAAAGAAAAGAAAAGAAAAGAAATAGTAAAGAAAAAATAGAATATAAAAAGAAGAGAGAAAAATCCAAATCAACTAACTTACCAAATCTCAACTTAATAAATTTTTAAAGTGATAAACATTCATAATATACCCTGTTCATTTTTAATATTTAGGTAATTTCCCTTAAATTCTAATAATCATATTTATTCCATATTTCTCATATTGTCATTGTTTTAACCACGTTATTCCAAACACTTCAACAATATTAATTTTCATAAAAAGAAGAAAAAGGAAGAAGAAAAAAGAAAAGAAGAAGAAAGATCTTTCTATTTCTAATCAGATAGTTATATTAATTTTATATATCAAAATTTTTATCCATTAATATACTTATCACAATAAAATCTTATATAATAATAAGAAAAAAAAGCAGGTAAATAATAAAAGAAAAAAATTCCATTTATAATATTTCAAAGTCTTCATCCATTCCCTTTTAATTTCCCAATTACTTCCGTTTTATATATGTATTTCTTCCATCCCCATTTCCTTAATTTCTTCCCTTTCTTTCGTTTACCTTTATACCAATAAGATCTCATTTCCCAAGCCCTTTTCTTCCCTCTTAAATCTACTATCTGTATGTATCTAATTTTCCCCATTCATTCTTTAATTTTATGTATCTTAAAATCATCTTCCTCAATCTGAGCATCATCATTTTTATTATCTTTATCTCTATTTTCACTGCCAAGCCCAGTGGAATCGTAATAAATCTCAACATAGTCATTAATCAATATTTTATTTTCAGTGTTCTTTCCCTTTTGATCATCATTTATAGTGTTTTCATCAGTCTTCTTGCCTTCATCTGTTATTATTTCCTTTTCCTTTTCCTTTTCCATAATTTCCCCTTTCTCCTTTACGTCCAGTCCAAAGCTTCTTCTTAAGTCTATAAACAAATCTTTCAAGAATTCAGCCATTTCTTTGCAATCAATTTCTCCCATATTTTCAGTTGTGTTTCTCAAATCTAAAATCTTATAAAGCTCCAGCTATCAACTGAAATCTGCCTGTACCACAAAACAAGATTTTTCAATAAATTCCAAGCATTTTTAGCAATCTCTTATTTCTTTGTCAACAAGATCACAAATCACCAAATTTCTATAATCCTTCCAGCTGCTAATAGTAATATATTTCACAGCCTTTAATTGTCTCCTTTTAATTCCATTTGGTCATTAAGAGTCTAAATCTTTCTTGCTGTTCCATTGTTGTTAAGATTCAATCCAGATTCAATTCTTATCCATCTTAGTCCAAATATTTTTCTTTTATACAGCCACAAGTTGCTCTGTTCCAAAAACAACAGCTGTCAAAACATTTATTTCTGGTAATATCCCACGCTTACAGTGACTCCTCAAACCAGCAGATGGCTCTGTTTCCATCTCCCAGCTCTGCCTTTGTTATTTATAATCCAATTCTTCTGTTTTTAAATAATTCCATCGACCAAATTACTTTCCTTTAAATTCCAAATCTTTAAAAAAATAAAAATTCCAAATCCTTAATCAATTGGGCTTTAGTTATAATTCAGTTTTAAAAAAATTTTCCTACTCTATATTCTCCATATGCCAAGCAGCCACTCCTTCACTTCCAGTCTTTTTGTTTTGTTCCCTTTTATTGTATCCAAATAAAGTTTCTTAAAGCTTTCTCCGGCAATATCACTCACCAGCTTCTTCTGTCTTCTTCATGCTCACCAGCACCTCGCTTTTGATTTTCTTTCCCAGATGACTCCAATTCGCTAGTTCAATTCTTGCAGATGTGACCGCCGTGGCTAAGGACGGCATTTTGAATTGCCATCTTCATACGCCACCAGTTGAGGAGACAGAGTCGGCTCCCTGGGGGGTTTGCAGACCCCCCAATCCGCCAACAGGTGCTCCTCTTCTTCCCCACCCCTTCTGGGTGGTTCTGACCCAGTCCTGACCGGACCGAGTCCCCAGGCGATGCAGATTCGGGGCTTTCCCACAAGAGCAGGGAAAACTCCGTACCGCCGCGGCGCTGGCCATGCCTTCTTTCCTTTCTGCCTATTTCTTTGGGGTTCTTGTAACCTGGGGGTCCGGAGCCCACTTGGGTATGGCCACAAACTCAATCCGGTTCACTACTCTGAAAGGAGTAAACCCAGTACTCCCATGGACCGTATTGTTATATGCCACCTCCACGAAGGGGAGGAAGCTGGTTCTGTTGGTACCTAATGTAGCATCTATCATTGCATTGGCTCTTTTGACAGCTCCATTGGTACTGGGATGAAATGCTGAACTTAACCCCTGGGTAGAGCCGATTAGCCAAACGAAATCACACCAAAACCGGGCGGTAAATTGAACCCCCACTATCTGAGATGATACGCCGGGGCACCCCATGCAGGTGATAGACATGTCCAATAAACATCGTCACAAGTTTCCATGCAGATAGTATCCCTTTGCATGGTATAAAATGAGCCTGCTTCAAAAATAAGTCAATGACCATCCATATAACTGTATGTCCATTGCTGTTAGGTAGGTCAACAATAAAGTCCATGGTGATCTCTTCCCATGGTCAAACAGGATCAGCCATGGCCTGTAACAACCCCATCAGTTTTCCTGGTTTTGTTTTGGACATCGCACAGATCGGACAGCTTTGTACATACTCCTCGATCTCCAATCGCATCCGAGGCCACCAGAACTGCCATTTGGCCAGGTGTAGTGTTTTCAGAAAACCGAAATGGCTGGCTTATTTCACATCATGACACCATCGCAGTACTGTGGGCCATAGAGTAACCGGTACATATAGCTTGTCCCCTTTCCAAGCGACATTGTCCGGCTGAGTACACAGTGTTGGATTTTTCTTTATACATGGTTCATGTAAGACAACAGTCTGCAGTTCTTTAATGAGATTATGGGTAGTGACTGCCCCAGCTCCCTCCAGTGCTTGTTGGTGTGGTGGTGGGATAATGGCTTGTACTACGTCCTCCTGACGACTATGGTATTGGGGCATATGCAATAAAGCGTCTGCTAGAAAGTTCCTCTTAGCAGGGACGTATTTGAGGGTGAAACGGGACCTGGCAAAATACTGCACCATCTTACTTGTTTTGGTGACAGGCGCCGTGGTGTTTTTTATGATCAGTCCACACCTCAAATGCCTGCTGTGCCCCTTCTAACAAATGTCACCAAGTGATTAATGCCCACCTCACCATGAACACCTCCTTCTCCCAGATAGCCCAACCCCTTTCCGTTGGAGTTAGCTTCCGGGATGTATAAGCACAGGGTTGTAAATGCCCATCCATGTTCTTTTGTAACAACATGGCCCCCATGGCAACGTCACTAGTGTCAGCCTGCACAGTGAATGGTTGCTCGGGGTCTGGATGTTTCAATACAGGTTCCCTCGCAAAGAGGGCTTTCAAGGTTTCGAATGCCTGTTGGCATTCTGTCATCCAGGCTAAGGGCTGTCCAGGTCTGGGTTTGGTGTTTGTATGTTTAGTCCATAATAGATCAGTCAAGGGCAAAGCGACCCATGTGAATGACAGGATGAATTGCCAGTAAAAATTGGCAAAGCCCAAGAAACTCTGCAATTGTTTCCTTGTCCGAGGGGCTTGCCATTCCAACACTGTTTGGACCTTGCGTGGGTCCATCTCCACTCTGTGGCTGGATATACGGTAGCCAAGATAGTCCAACTGGGTTTGATGGAATTCGCACTTGGAAAGTTTCATGAACAACTTAGCCGCTAGGAGCTTTTGAAGCACCTGCCTCACCAACTGAACATGTTCAGTCATGGTTGTAGTATATATCAAGATGTTGTTCAAGTACACAAGGACCCCCTGATACAGGTGTTCATGCAGCACCTCGTTGATGAGCTGCATGAACACAGCTGGGGCCCCTTGCAACCTGTACGGCATGACTTGAAACTGGTAGCTCCCCAGCAGGCAGTTGAATGTGGTTTTCCATTCATCACCCAGTCAGATTTGGACTCGATAATAAGCATCCCGTCTTTTATCAATGACAAGGGGTAGAGATGTTCTACACAAACACCATCAGGCCCCGGAAATCCACACACAACCTTAAGAAGACATCCTTCTTCTCCCGGAAGAGGATGGGCGCTGCCATATGAGACCTACTCGGCCGAATAAAGCACCTAGCTAAATTTTTGTCAACATATCTCCGTAGCTCAGCCATCTCCTTTGGCGTCATTGAATACATCAGGAGTTTTGGTAATTTTGCCCCAGGTAGCAGTTCAATGGAGCAATTTGTGGCTCGATGAGGTGGAAGCACCTCATACTCAGTCTTGCTGAATACCTCTGCTAGATCGGCATAGACTTGGGAAATGTGGAGCCATCCACAGCCAGATCCTTACTCCATGCAGGGTGAACCACAACTCCAGCCATGGCCCACTTATGAGGAGGTGGATTAGGGCCAGTCTCTATCCTAACTTTCCAGAAACTGCCCTCCCACCATATGGTAGGACCCCACTTGTCCAACCATGCCAACCCAAGGATAAGGGACTCTTTCATTGTCACTACCACCATGAACCGAATAAGCTCCCAATGTTCCCCCATCTCCAGTGTTACTAGTTGCATGATATGGGTAACTGGTGCCCACCCGAGCAATGATCCGTCCACTTGTTCAAATCTGATAGGTTTGGCCAGCCTCTGTATTCCTATACCCAATTCCTTAACCACCTTCTCATTAATAAGACACCAGGTACAATTGGAGTCAATTAATGCCCCGTATTGAGCCCCCTGACCCAAGTGAGGCCTCCATATAGTGACTGGAATGACAAACGGCTGGATGGGGTCACTCACCATTGGGTCTTCTACTTCATCCTCACTATCGTAGGATACCAGTGGTACCTGTGCTGTTGCAGGGGAACCACCTTCCTCCAGTTCCACCTGTTGGTTGCTGTTCACCAGTGCTGTCTGCACTGCTCCCCTGGACCATTCGGGAGTCTGGCAGGCTCGACCGGTGGTTTTGGCAGGCATACTGGCTTGCGACTGTGGTTTCGACAGCTGCTGCCCAATGGCCAAGAAGGTTGCGTGGAAAAATGGAGCAAGGGCCAGGTAGGTAGGGCTGGAGCCCATAGCAAAGTGACCCCAGTTCACATACCACCAGCTGTCATCTGCCTCTCTGGTTTTTGGGGTCCGAGACGCGTCTCCCTTGGCCGAAATTCCCACAACCCGGTGTCCAGTTTCTCTCAATCTGTCAGGGCAGGTCTGGCAAGAATAACAAATGCGACCTCAAGTGCAGCAAAATCAAGTGTTTAATTCCATCAAACAGACCTGGCCTCAGAATGAAGTGAGTTGGCATCAAAGACGACCATATAAAGCCAGCACTGGGAGCTCTGCCTTCCAGCACTGCTTTTCTTTCTTTCTTTCTTTTTATTCAAAATTTTTATTAGTACAAAGTACAAACATTTTTCTCTTTTTCCCCCCCTTCCCCCCTCCCCCTCCCACCCCCTCTCACCCATCCACCCCGACTTCCCAGAAAAAGCACAGGGCATAATATTCATTAAAATAAGTTTAAATTATACTAAGAAATTCTTAATTTCCACATTTCTTTGAATCTATAACTCCTTGTTGTTCAAAACTTTTTAAGCATAATCTAAGAATCAAGCATATTGTTAATCAAACATCATTTCAATATCTCAGGCTGCTAATTTACTCCACTAAATATCTTTCCTTTATATAATCTTTGTATAACCTAGTACAGTGGTGGCGAACCTTTTTCGGCTCGCGTGCCGAAAAAGTGGGGGGGCCGCTCGCGCGCGCTCGCATGCCCACACCCATTCCCTCCCCCCCACGCATGCACACAACACCCCCCCTTGCTGCCCCCTGCGCATGCACACCCCCCCACCCCCGCACAAAGGCTTACCGGAGCCTGGAACGACGAAACCGGCAAACCGGAAGTGCGAAAAAACGCACTTCCAGTTTGCCGGTATGCTGTTTTTTGCACTCCGGAGGGTTCAGGGAAGCTCCCTGAAGCTCCGGAATGCAAAAAACTACAAAACGGACAAACCGGAAGTGCGGAAAAGTGCACTTCCGGTTTGTCCGTTTTGTAGTTTTTTGCATTCCGGAGCTTCAGGGAGCTTCCCTGAATGCTCCGGAGTGCAAAAAACAGCACACCGGCAAACCGGAAGTGCGTTTTTTCGCACTTCCGGTTTGCCGGTGGGAACCCTCGCGTGCCGGCTTCTATGGCTCCGCGTGCCAGCTCTGGCACGCGTGCCATAGGTTCGCCACCACGGACCTAGTATAATAATAAAAAGAAAAAAGAAAAAAAGAAGAAATCTTTCTTTCACTATTTTATTCAGTTATAACCATTTCAATATTTCAGGCTGCTAATTTATTCCACTAAATATCTTTCCTTTATATAATCTTTGTATAATCTAGTATAATAATAAAAAGAAAAAAGGGAAAAGGGAAAAAAAGAAGAAATCTTTCTTTCACCATTTCATTCAGTTATAACCATCAACATCATTTCCTCAATATTAAGTAAAAATTTAGTAAATATTAAATAAATATTAAGTAAAACTTCCTTCTTCATTATACTTCTTCAATATACATAAAGATTTAAAATATTCTAACAAAATGTTAATTCCAATATTTCTAGATTTCTTTAACCCCTTATAACTCAGAAAATTTTAAACTTAATCTTAGAATCAAACACATTATTAATAACCTAACATTACAATAAGTTACTAATTTCACAAAAATTCTAAATCTTTAATTATTTTAAGATATAGTAATAAAAAGAAGAAGGAAAGACAAAGACAAAGAAAAACAAAAAAGAAAAACACAACCATCAAAGTCATTTCCTCAATAATCTTCTTACTGCAAAATGTCAATTTTTGTTCATCTCTCCATCTCTCCATCTGTCCTATAACATCCCACACTAGCACCAAACTCTAATCATTCCTTCCTCTTGATCGAATTTTGGATCTGGTTCTTGCAGCCTTTTGTAGCTTGGCAATTTTTGATTTGTCAGCTCTACTCTTGTCTGACTCTGATCCTCTCCTTTTCCACATTATAAACGTCTCTCTGGCTCTGTAAATCACCTTGAATCACCAAAGCTCTTTCCGTTTGCACAATTATCAATGACTCTCCTTTCTCCTCTTCTGTTGCTTTCATGCTTCTTTCTTCTGGAATTTTGGATATATCGGCCTTTAAAACTTTAACATAAAAATCAGTAGCTTTCATTATCGTGTTGAGTCGGTATCTCTTTTCCAAATATCTCACCACTACCCCCGTTGGGGCATCCCATTTGTACTGTAGGTTCTGTTTTTTAAGTTCTTCCACCAGGAAGGTATAATCCTTTCTGGCTCTGAGCATTTTAGGAGGAATTTCTTTCAGTGTCATTACTTCCTGTCCATTTACCTGAAGCTTATTCTTGAAGGTCGCCTGTAGGATTTTATTATGTAACACCCTTGTAGTAAAATATATTACAATGTCCCTTGGCAGATGTTTTTGTTAAGCAATCCAAGAATTAACTTGGTATATCTTATCAATTTGCATGACCAATTCTTCTTTAGTCATTCCTGACACATGCACCAGAGCCTCCAACATCCTCCCTTTCAAGTCTTCATGTTTTTTCTCTTTTAAACCACTTATTCTTAAAGCAAATTCCATGCTTCTAAATTGGGTCATTAACACCTCTGTTTCAAAATTTTCAATATTGTTTTGAGTTTTGTCTATGTTTTCCCCAAGGTTGTCACAGACTGTTTAATTACTTCCACATCCTTCTCCAAAATTTCCATATTTACTGCTATTGCTTGAAATGCAAATATCATATCCTTCCTCAGTTGTTGTTGTCTGATGTTCATCTCCTCTAGAGCAGCCTGCATTTTTTTATTAATTTCATTAATTTTTGAATTAAATTCCATGACCAGTTCATTCTTCATAACTTTTAAGGTATTAAATAAATTTTCAGGTGTTAAAGTCTGTGGGGGTGTTAAGTAAGAAGTGGATTACATTTTTGAAGTATAAACAAAGGGATGCTCAAGTCTTTTGTTAAAAACAGTCTTTCCAGGTTTAGAAGCCATTTAAAATTTTAGATTAAGCTTTTAGCTTTTAGTTTTAGTCCAAAATCATAGAGAGAAAAGAGTTCATCAAAGTCCAACATTTTCAGAAGTGTACAAAAAGAAAACCAAATCCATAATTAAAAAGATTCTTTCCAGATGCTTAAGCCATTTAGATTTTAACAACTGAATGAACAACAAATGAATTGTTATTTTAATCCAAAGTCAAAGATAAGAAAAAAAAATCCTCAGAATCAGAGGTTTCCACGAAGAGGGCTGCAAAATGAAACTTTCCTTATAACTTTCACTTTTCCACGCCCTTTCAGACTTCAATCGCCATTTTAAAACAGCTTGCTAGTTTGTAGCTTCCGAAATAAGAGTCAACATAGAGTTAAGTATGGTTACTTGCCCAGTTTGTCTCCTGGCTTTTTCTGCTGCTGCTGTTCCAAAAATTTGAAATCTGTCATTTAAAGCAGGGTTGGTCGCGATCTTCTTGCTCTGCTAAAAAGCGGAGATGTCCCAGGTCCGGAGCATTGGACAGGTTTCCAGGGAGCCCTCACCCTTCGCACCCCAGGATTTTCTCCTGGGACACTTGGGGGACTCTACCTGTGCCTGCCTGCTCTTCACCCTCCCCTTTGCCTGAGGAGGGGGTTTTTGGCCACCAGTCAGCTGTTTGTCGGCTGTTCTGGTGGCTTGAACGGAACCAGGGACCGGCGCTTGACGAGGAGCGTCTTTGGAGAACGCGGAGCCAAACCGGAAGCCCCAGCACTGCTTTTCAAATGTGCACTCCACCTCCCAATTACCTGATAACCATACACCCCCACCAACCACCATCCAGCCTAGCAATCACAGTTTCAGAGGCTGAATATCTGGTTTCCTCTCAGCTCTCTACTCCATTCCTCTGGGCTCCTTTCTCCACACTTTCAACAAGCAGTCAACAGGCAGAGACCTCAGTTGGGGGTTGGGCAGAAGCACGGTGGCCGGAGAAATCAGCTGGGAGTCGGGTATTCAGCTGGGAGGTGCAGAAGGCTCGAGCCATGTCCCAGCACACACACCCCAGGTATGGCAAGCCCACGGACTGGGCTCGACACAGAGTGCCCTAACGCAGACCCTGCCATTGAAAAAAAACTTACACCCCTTCGAGCCAGGAGATTGGGTTTGGATAAAACCCTTCACTCGTAAGTCACCACTGTAGCCAAAGTGGAGTGGACCCAAGTTTTGCTGACCACCCAAAGAGCTATTAAAGTCATGGAGAAGAATTCCTGGATTCACTGGACTCACATAAAACCAGCAGTGGTGGACCACAGTACAACACCTGAAGCAACCCCCAAAGTGCCACCCCTGCAACTCAGAAAGGACCCAGAAACTGAAGAGTGGACACTGAAAACCCTTTTTGAGATTGAACCAAATAGGGGGAGGGATGGTGAAAGGGAATAAGAAAAAACCTGTTAGAATGTATTATAGGATGTGTTGCTTGTTCATGTGCATAATGTATACCACCGCCAAAGCTCTTTCCAGACAAGGGAAATGTGTGGGAATACTTAGCACGAGAGGTGTTAAACACTACAAATTTTTGCCTTGCTGGGGAAGATCAGTGAAGGATATTTTGACCACATGTTTAATGGGAGTAGCATCAGAACCACAAGTGATAACCAATGACACCAGACTCAGGGGATTCCCACTTATAGTCACATACTCCAACATTTTTGATTGGGGAGTTAGCTCAGACATAAAGAATAGAAGCATGTATACCTTACATGTGACTGCTATCACTCATTCAGCCACATGTTTCACACTAGCAGGATGTCAACTCCCAGAGTTTCAGAGTGCCAAAGTCTCAATAACACAGAACTAATTTGCAACCACACCCACTTCATACACTTGTTCAAAGAAAAATGTGATAAATGCACTTTTATGCCCCTTCATTTTTTTCCTGCTTTTGAAATATTACGTTTAGCAACAATAAAGAAGAAAAACTTTTGTAATATCATTTCTCTTTCCCACCCCTCTCTCCCTTTCTCTCTCTATATATTTCCCTCATCTCTCTCTCTTTCCCTCCCCCTCTCTCTTTCTCTCTGTGTTTCTCTCTCTTTCCCATCCTCTCTCTCTCTGTTTCTCTCTCTCTCTTTCCCTCCCCATCTCTCTTTCCCTCTCTTTCCCCCTCTCTTTCCCCTCTCTCTTCCCCCCTCTCTCTTTCCCTCCCCATCTCTCTTTCTTTCTCTCCCTCTCTTTCCCTCCTCCCTCTCTGCTTCTGTTTCTCTCTGTCTTTCCCTCCCTCTCTTTTGCTCCCTTTCCCCCTCTCTCTCCCCCCCTGAACTGGTACTGGGTGGTGGGAATCTGACTTCCATAGGCCGATGAGCCCAGGAGCAGCATGCCAAAGCTCAGCAGGCCGACGGGGAGACCGGGCATCCCAACACAGGCAGCTCTGCAGGAAAAGCAACTGACATCCGGGAGGCCAGAACAAGTTGAGATGATGCAGGGTCGCATTGTGGCTCCACGTCATAATGGGCTTCAGGAGGAGGAGACCCCGTCTCTCCCATTGTGAAGATGTGAGTGAAAAAGTTCACACAATCAATTCCAACTTTATGAGATCTTTTTCTTTCACACGAAGTTGGAATTGATTGAGTGAATTTTTTTTAGTCCCATAAACTTTTGTTTCCCTGCAAACAATGGTGAGAAATGCAATGGAGCTGGGCTGGGGCGACAGTGCGCATGCCCACAGAGAGGGCTCTGCATGCCACCTCTGGCACCTATGCCATAGGTTCACCACCAGGGCCCTAGATGCTCTAAGTAGAGAACTGAGAAAGATCAGGGAAGCCACCCTCGAAAATCGAGCAACCATTGACTATTTATTATTACCACACAATCATGACTGTGAAGAATTCCGAGGACTTTGTTGCTTTTACTTAGCTAAAAATTCAGGATTAAAAGAACAGTACATCAAACACCTGAAAGAACTTACACAGAATATTGGATATAACAAATCTTTCTGGGACCTATCATGGCCTTTTCATGGTTCTCTCTCTCTCTTTCCCTCCCCGTCTCTTGACTTACATTGACTAAAAATTCTCATTTTGAGTACAGTCACAATTATAGTAGTGGGGTTCATCTTCTGCTGCCTCTGTCAGTGCATCCCTAAGATGCCAAAGACCCTGCATGACAACCCTAAGTAAACCCAGCAAAAAGGCAAACCAAATCTTTCTGATGATGAGTCAAATTGACAGTCACTACCAGGTCTATACAGAACCTCCCTAGGTTGTGTGAATTATAGAGCTGTCAGTAATAGCACAAATGGGGGGGTGTTGATGGAAGACCCCTGCCCCAAACAAATAGGAAGACACGATGCAGCAAAATAATAATCATTTTACTATTGCTTAAATCCTTAGAATAAAAAACCTCAGAATAAAAGTTCACTAGAAAAGAAAGAAATGCTGCTTGACTCCCTGCCAAGTCAGTTAGCCCCAGAGATGGAGGAGCTTAGCTAAACTGCAACAATATATCCATTTAAGAGGAGGTGTGAAACCATAAGAATGTAGCCGGAAAAAGGGCATTGTTACTTACCTGAACGCCCATTCTCGTAGAGTGGAGCTAGCCTCCAAGATTGGGATGACCTCATCCATCAGCCAATCAGGACTATAACAGACTATTACCCCCTACTATTACTCCACATAGGAACAAATGACACAAAAAAGAACTTGAAAGCAATACAGAACGACTATGAGCAACTAGGCATGAACGTCAAAAACCTAGGTGCACAAGTAGTCTTCTCATCCATACTACCAACAAGAGGACAACACCCAGCAAGGGAACAAAGAATCCTACAAGTAAACCACTGGCTAAAAGGTTGGTGTCGCCAAAAAAACTTTGGATTTCTGGACCATGGACTGTACTACCTCCAAGATGGACTTTTGGCAAGGGATGGATTACACCTCACAAAGACTGGGAAGAATGTCTTCGGAAAAAGACTGGCCCAACTTGTCAGGAGGGCTTTAAACTAAAATCACGAGGGGAGGGTGACCAATCTACAGGATCCCTGGGACCCAACTCCAAGAATGGACCCCAAGCAAACAAAACAAACAACAAACCAAAAAGGGATGGGGAAGAAAACAAACTCAAACGCCAAACAAGAGACAAAGAAAGAACACCCACAATCAGGCACAAAGAACTCAAATGCCTCTACACAAATGCACAAAGCCTAGGGAATAAACAGGGTGAACTTGAAATGTTAATGCACGAAGGTACACATGACATAGTTGGAATAACAGAAACTTGGTGGGACGAATCACACGATTGGAACACACAGATAAAAGGATACAAACTCTACAAAAAAACCAGATCACACAAAAAAGGAGGTGGAGTTGCACTGTATATAAAGGACCACTATGTAGCTACAGAGCTACAAGTAACCAAGAAAGAAAACCCATTAGAATGCATATGGGTCAACATAAAAGAAAAAAAGAACAACACAACAATAGGAGTTTACTACAGACCACCAAACCAAACAGAAACAATGGACACCCTTTTTACCAACCAGCTAAAGAACATATGCAAGAAAAACAACATTGTAATAATGGGAGACTTCAACTACCCGGATATCAACTGGAAAACCAACTCAGCACCAAGTGAGAAATCTAACAGATTCCTAACCAGCCTAGCTGACAACTTCATTGTCCAAAAAGTGGAGGAGGGAACTAGAGGGGCAGCCATACTGGATATAATACTTACAAACAGAGAAGAAACAATAGAAGGAGTCGAAGCTGCGGGAACACTGGGCGAGAGTGACCACGTAATACTAAAATTCACCATAACGCAAACACAAATAACTGAACATAACGACACCTATATCCCAGACTTTAAAAAAGCTGACTTCAATAAACTCAGAGAAAACCTGGGAAAGATCTCTTGGATGGAAGTACTAAAGGGTAAAACAAATCAAGAAGCCTGGGAGATCCTGAAAAACATGATCATAAAAGCCCAGAACACCACAATACCGATGAGGAAGAAAAACAAGAAATCCAAAAGGAAACCAGCATGGCTAAACAAAAATCTCACCGATAAACTGAATGAAAAAAAAGATAAATACAAAAAATGGAAAGAGGGGCACATAACCAAGGCAGAGTACCAACAGACAGCCAGAATCTGTAAAGAAACAATCAGGACAGCAAAGGCCCAGAATGAACAAAGACTCGCAACAAAAGTCAAAGACAACAAAAAAAGCTTCTTCCAACACATTAACAACAAGGAAAAAATCAAAGAAACAGTTGGTCCACTAAAGAGAGAAGATGGCAAAGAAGTAACAGGCAACACAGACAAAGCAGAGCTACTGAACACATTCTTCGCATCAGTCTTCACACAAAAGGAAACTGCAGCTCAACTACCCAGCAACACAAATATAAAAAACAGATTCGAAGCAAGACTCAACCTAAGCAAAAATACAGTAAGAGATCACCTATCTGAACTTAACGAATACAAAGCACCAGGACCAGACGGATTACATCCCAGAGTCCTAAAAGAACTAGCAGAAGTCATTTCAGAACCACTGCACCACATCTTCCACAAATCCTGGAACACAGGGGAACTACCTGAGGACTGGAAAAGAGCTGACGTGGTCCCCATCTTCAAAAAAAGGTAAAAAAACAGACCCAGGAAACTACAGACCAATCAGCCTAACATCAATACCTGGGAAAATACTGGAAAAAATAATTAAAAACCAGATCTCCCATCATCTAAAAACAAACCAAGTAATAACCAACAGCCAACACGGATTTGTTAAGAACAAGTCATGCCAAACCAACCTCATTTCATTGTTCAACACTGTGACCAAATTAGTAGACCAGCGTAATGCAGTAGACATAATATACCTGGACTTTAGCAAAGCATTTGACAAAGTAGACCACAACCTACTCCTTCATAAGCTAGAAAAAAGCGGGATAGACAGCTACACAACCAGATGGATTAACAATTGGCTGACCAACCATACCCAGCGAGTAGTCCTCAATGGCTCTAAGTCCACATGGAGAGAAGTAAGCAGTGGGGTACCACAAGGTTCCGTCCTAGGCCCAGTACTCTTCAATATCTTTATAAATGACCTAGATGAGGGAATAGCAGGAGAACTAACCACATTTGCAGATGACACCAAGCTGGCGGGAGTAGCAAACACCCCAGAGGACAGACTCAAAATCCAGAGGGACCTTGACAGACTCGAACACTGGGCCCAAACCAATAAAATGAAATTTAACACAGAGAAAAGTAAAATTCTGCACCTAGGCAAGAAGAATCAAAAATACACATACAAACTGGGCGAAACCACACTCAATAGCAGCGATTGCGAAAGGGATCTCGGAGTCCTGGTAGACAGCCAACTAAATATGAGCCAGCAGTGTGCAGCAGCAGCCAAAAAGGCCAACACAGTCCTGAGCTGCATAAATAGAGGGATACAATCAAGGACCAGAGAGGTACTAGTACCACTCTATAAAGCCTTGGTCAGACCACATCTAGAGTACTGCATCCAGTTTTGGTCACCACATTACAAAAAAGACATTGAAACTCTAGAGAAAGTGCAGAAGAGAGCAACCAGGATGATAAAGGGTCTGGAAAATAAAATATACAAAGAGCGGTTGCAGGAACTGAGCTTGGCCAGTCTAGCGAAGAGAAGGACCAGGGGTGACATGATAGCAGTGTTTCAATACTTGAGGGGATGCCACAGAGAGGAGGGTGTCAGGCTTTTCTCTATGGCACCAGAAAGCCAAACAAGGAATAACGGATGGAAGCTGACCAAGGAGAGATTCAACCTGGAAGTGAGGAGAAACTTTCTGACAGTGAGAGCGATCAACCAGTGGAACAGCTTGCCAGCAGAGGTTGTGAGAGCCCCAACACTTGCGACCTTCAAGGAGAGACTGGACTGCCATCTGTCTCAAATGGTGTAGGAACTCCTGCTTGAGCAGGGGGTTGGACTAGATGACCTACAAGGTCCCTTCCAACTCTAATAATAAATCTAAAAAATCTAAAAGCTGTCGTCCTGTCATAATCCCCCTCTTGAGACGAAGGACTAGGTCAGACCCATAGTTTACTCCCCACGCACACCTCTAATACTGAAAAACAAGAAAGGGAGGGACTTGGAGGCTAGCTCCACCCTATGAGAATGGGCGTTCAGGTAAGTAACAACGCCCTTTCTCCATAGTGGGTGGAGCTAGCCTCCAAGATTGGGACATACCAAAGCAGTATTGTCCCTTAGGGAGGGTTGTCACAAGGAACATTGACCTCCACAGGCGATGCCACAGTCTGTAAGACCCGTCGCCCAAAGTCAGCCTCCGCAGAGGCGAAGGAGTCCACCTTGTAGTGCCTAATAAAAGGCAACGGAGAAGACCACGTCGCCGCTCGGCACACCTCCTCAATAGAAACATTAGTCGTCCAAGCTGCCGTGGTGGCTGCACTACGTGTGGAGTGTGCCGTCAGACATGGTGGACGTGGAAGATCCTGTTGATGGTAAACGTCTGCGATAACCACGTGGATCCAAGGGCCGATAGTTGCTGCGGACGCCTTGCGGCCCACCAATGTATGGTGAAACCCTACAAACAGGGATTCAGAGAGGTGAAACGGCGCCGTGCGAACATTGTAGATCTTGATTGCCTCCCTCACGTCGACAGTGTGCCATTTGCGCTCGGCCACTGTGGAAGGCGGGGAACAAAAGGAAGGGAGGACCACCTCCTGAGCCCGATGGAAATACATGTTGACCTTCGGCAGGAACGTGGGGTCAAGGCGGAGCACCACCCGGTCAGGGTGAAAGACACAAAGATCTTCCCGGACGGACAGAGCTGCCAGCTCCGATATCCTGCGAGCCGAGGTGATCGCCACTAGGAAAGCGACCTTGTGGGTTAGATGCTTTAGGGACGCGGTTCGCAGCGGTTCATATGGGGCCTCGGTCAGGGCCAGAAGAACCCTCTGCAGGTCCCAGGTGGGGTACCTGTGCACCACCAGAGGCGAGATGTTGACAGCCGCCTTCAGGAAATGGGTGATCAACGGGTGCGCCGACAGCGGTTCAGAAGGCCCCCTGAACTGGAAAAGCCCAAAAGGCTGCCACGTAGACCCACAGAGAAGGGCAAGTGGGTCCATCAAGGTAAACCAAGGAGGGCAGAATTCAGCTCAAGAGGCACCTCTGCTGGCAGCAGATGACAGCAATGGTGAAAGTGAGGACAACCCGATGGTAAGTAAAACCATCCATCTGTTCACTATCAAATCAAGATTAGTGGTGCCCAAGACAGGAGTCCAGGCAGAAGTAGAGGCTGTCATAGACAGGGTATGCACCATTACCTGATCAGCCTTCCCCTCTGTCAGAAACTAGATATCCAAACAGAACTGCTAATCAGCCCCATACAATCTGAACAAGTTGATGGGTCACTAATTGGGGGAGCTGCGCCCATTCTGATCACCAAACCAGTTTGATTAGAAATGAGCTCATTGGGAGTTCATCCGGTTTATGGTGGCACCAAAGATGACCAACACAATCATCCTGGGACTGGCCTGACAGATGTGAGAATTAATCTCAGAGGCAATGTTTGATCTTTTCCCGGAATTCTGACATTAGAAATGAAACCGCAGTTTAAAAGTCTAAGTAAAAATATTTATTTCAGTACAAAACAATAAATTGGTACAAAATAAATAAATAAATCTCAGCGGCTTTCAATACCATTGACCATGGTATCCTTCTGCGTCGTCTTGGGGAGGTGGGAGTGGGAGGCACTGTGCTACGGTGGTTCTCCTCCTACCTCTCTGACAGGACGCAGTTGGTGTTGACAGGAGGACAGAGGTCAGCCCCTAGGCCCCTGACTTGCGGGGTGCCACAGGGCTCAGTCCTCTCGACCATCCTGTTTAACATTTACATGAAACCGCTGGGTGAGATCATCCGACGACACGGGGTGAGGTATCAGCAGTATGCTGATGATACCCAGTTGTACATCTCCACCCCGTGTCAGTTCAGTGAAGCAGTCGAGGTAATGTGCCGCTGCCTGGATGATATGAGGCTCTGGATGGGAGTGAATAGACTCAAACTCAACCCTGATAAGACTGAGTGGCTGTGGATGTTGCCCCCCAGGGATTATGTCGACTGCCCCTCCTTGGTTCTTGGGGGAGAAAAATTGACTCCCTCAGAACGGGTTCGCAATTTGGGTGTCCTCCTAGATCCACAGCTAAAATTGGATCAACATCTGTCAGCTGTGGCTAGGAGGACCTTTGCACAGATTCGACTTGTGCACCAATTGCGACCCTACTTGGAGAGGGAGGCTTTGCTCACAGTCACTCATGCCCTTGTCACCTCACGGCTAGACTACTGTAACGCGCTCTACATGGGGCTACCCTTGAAGAGCATCCGGAGACTGCAATTGGTGCAGAATGCAGCTGCGCGAGCTGTGGTGGGTGTACAGAGATACACCCACGTAACACCCATCCTCCGCCAGCTGCATTGGTTGCCTATTAGTCTCCGGTTGCAATTTAAGGTGTTGGTTTTGACCTTTAAAGCCCTACATGGCTCAGGGCCAGGTTACCTTTGGGACCGCATCCTACCACATACCTCCCTACGACCAGTAAGATCCCACAGAGAGGGCCTCCTCCAGGTCCCATCAGCCAAACAATGTCAGTTGGCGGGGCCGTGGGGGAAGGCCTTCTCTGTGGAAGCCCCGTCCCTCTGGAACCAACTCCCACCAGAGATCCAGACCATCCCCACTCTACTGGCCTTCCGTAAAGCCATGAAAACATGGCTCTTCCGACAGGCGGGGTGAATAAGGAGATCAGATTCCCCCATGAATGGTGTTTTTGATAATGTTTTAATATTGTTTTATTTTTAAATTGTTATTATTGCTTTTAATGTACATTTCTTATCCATGTTGTACGCCGCCCTGAGTCCTACAGGATTGGGCGGCCTATAAGAGCGTAGAAATAAATAAATAAATAAATCCTCATTTGTTTACATCTCTAATATAAATGTGCATCTTCTCTCAATGGAAGACAGCAAGAAGGATAGATCGGAGAATGGAATGCACACATGCGTACAAGAACATATCAATCACGTGCTCAGGAATAAACCATTATATTGAATAGGAATGCATCTCCCTGCATATACATGTAACAGGCAATAATCACACCATGACATGGCCTGGCTAGACAAATGGGGTCCAACCATCTCTTGGGAAGACGGCTACTGAAAAATGAAGCTGGGACTAGGGCCCCTCCCTGCTCACAACCTTTCTGGGGGGGAATAGCCAAGCCGCAAAAAGACAAAAAGGCAGATGCCACAACAGAGGTGTGGCCGGGAAGCCCCCAAGTCCCCAGAGAATATTGGGACCTGGTGGAAGTGTTTAGTGAGGAAGAATGCAATGCCCTCCCACCTCACTGCCCCACAGACTGTGCCATAGAGTTTGTGCCGAGGGCTAAACTGCCCAAATCAAAGATGTACTCCATGACCCCAAGGGAAATTACTAAATTGAGAGAATACATCCACACTAACCTAGGCAGAGGATTCATACAACCTGCCAAATCAAGACTGGCTGCCCCAGTTCTCTTCAAAGAGAAGAAAGATGGCTCAATGAGAGTATGCATGGATTTTAGAGGTATTAATGCCATGTGCATGGAAAACACCTATCCACTGTCCCTCATGAAGGACATGCTGGGCCAACTAGCAAAGGGGAAAGTATTCACCAAATTAAACCTGTGGGAGGCCTACTATAGGGTGCAGATAAAGGAAGGTTATGAGTGGAAAACTGCCTTTAACTGCCCATTAGGGAGCTTCCAATTCAAAGTGATGCCTTTTGGCTTACAAGGCACCACTGCAGTCTTCATGCAGCTAATCAACAAAGTGCTGCAGGGAGCTTCCAATTCAAAGTGATGCCTTTCGGCTTACAAGGCGCCCCCATGGTCTTCATGCAGCTAATCAACGAAGTGCTGCATGAACACCTATATAAAGGAGTTCTCATGTACTTGAACGACATTCTCATCTTCACTGAAACCCTAGAAGAGCACGTTAAACTGGGGCGCCAAGTCCTGAAAAAACTCCTCGCAGCTAAACTATATGCGAAGCTGTCAAAATGCGAATCCCATAAGTCAAGTCTAGATTACCTGGGCTACTGAGTGTCATACGAGGGAGTGGAGATGGACCCGGCTAAAGTTAAAGCAGTTTTAGATTGGCAGCCCCCCACATACCCAAAAGCAACTTCAAAGCTTCTTGTGGTTTGCCAACTTCTACCAGCAATTCATCCCCTCCTTCACGGATATCACCCTACCCATCACTGAACTCTTAAAAATGGGGGTGGATGTCCACAGAAACCACTCCCAAGCCAACCCCTTAACTGGATTTTAAAGTGCCAGTGGGATTTTGAGATTCTGAAGGCCCTGTTTACCAAAGAACCTACCCTCAGGCACCCCAACCCAGAACAGCCCTTCATCGTCCAAGCTGATGCCAGCGATATGGCCATCACAGCTATCCTCCTGCAAAGGAATGCTGATGGAAACCTGCAGCCCTGTGATTACACCTCCAAAGAATTAATATAGACCAAGAGGAGGTGTAGGAGAAGGAAGGCTATGCTGTCCATTGGGTCCTGCTAACCTGGAGACACTTCCTTGAGGGTAGTCATGTCCCGTTTGAAGTGTGGATGGACCACAAAAATCGAGAGGCATTGAAAACCCCACAAAGACTTTCTCCAAAGCAAGTTCACTGGGCACAATACTTCAAATGGTTCAACTTCGAGCTTAAGTATATCCCTGGAGGAAAAAACCTCCTGGCAGATGCCCTGTCATGTAAACCACAATACAATAGAAAGCATGAGGGGGGTGATCCATGCCATGATTCCCCTCACATCCTGCCTCACAAGTCATGACCCGCAGACAGCCAGGTGACAGGGAGCCAAAGAGGAACCCAGGGTGACTCAAAGACTGAGAGATGAACCGCCAGCTGACCCATGGTACAATGACAACAAGGAGGCACAGACCATTAGGGATGGAAAAGCCAGGAAGGGGTCAAAGTTGTACATCCCCACAAGCCTGTGGCTGCAAATCCTTCAGCAAAGTCATGATTCCAAGCAAGTGGGGCACTTTGGCTACTTGAAGACCCTGCACTTGACCTGGGGGCAGATTTGGTGGCCAAAAAAGAAGAGAGATGTTGAGGACTACATCAAGAGTTGTGCCACATGTGCGGCAGGAAGAAAAGGCCAGGAAAGCCCCCAGGCTACTACAGCAAATGGCTATAGGAGGAGATTGCTATGACTTTATCATGGAACACCCTGACAGCGGGGGGAATACAGTCATTTGTACCATGATAGACTTGTTCTTGAAGCAAGCCCACTTCATTGCATGCCCAGGGCTCCCTTCAGCAAAAAAATAACCCAAGCGATTTGTGAAGCAGATCTACAGACTGCATGTAGTTTCCCATAAGATTATTATGATTATTACAAACAATAGAACCCTTCTCCAACAGTGATCACAGTATGATTGACTTCAATCTCAATATACACCCTTACAAAAATCAACAATACGACAAGATCCCCAGTTACAACTTCAAAAAAGCAAACTTTGATCTCATAAACAATGACCTCTCTTCTCTTGATTGGCAAACCCTATTCATGGACTGCAACACTGCTGATGACCACTACAACATTTTCCTACGTCAAGTCCTAAGAGTCATAAAACTATACGTACCACTATTCATTCCCAATAACAGGAAGAACAAACTACCCACAACAATAAGGAAGCTCCAATCAAAAAAAAATATCTCTGGCGTAAAAACAAAACGGGCCACATAACCAACTATAAAACCCGATACAAAAACTTATGCAAACAAATAAAGACTGAATGCACTAATTATCACATCAATCAAGAGGAAAACCTCCTGCGCACAAATTCCAACCGAGCATTCTACAAGTTCGTAAACAACAAACTCAAAGTAACGAGATCTATCCCACCCCTCAAAGGCCCCAACAATAAAGACTGTAATGATGAATCCGACAAAGCCAACCTCTTCAACACATTCTTCGGCTCAGTCTTTATAAACAGCAACAACTCATGTCTTATATTCCCTAGTCGAACCTCAAACAATGACAATGATCTAATACAAACCGACTTTACAGAAGACAAGGTTAGAAAGGCTCTACACAACCTAAAACCATCCCTATCCATAGGTCCAGATGGTCTTTGTGCTTACTTCTTAAAAAAACTTTCCACCGTCCTATCAGAACCTCTAAGCATTATTTTTGACATATCTCTCAGAACCAGCACCCTACCCAACCTATGGTCACTAGCCACGGTTATCCCTGTCTTCAAAAAGGGAGACCCCAACCTAGTTGAAAATTATAGACCAATCTCCTTATGTTGCGCCACCTGCAGAGTCATGGAATCAATCATCAACCAATCCATTTCCCTCCACTTAGAGACAAACAACCTACTCTCTCAAAAACAATTTGGTTTCAGAAAAATGTTATCCTGCAACCTACAACTTCTACATTGTAAAAACATATGGACTACAAAACTCGACCAGGGCAAAGCAATAGATGCAATCTACATAGACTTTTGTAAAGCCTTTGACTCCGTAGTACACGACAAACTACTCCTAAAACTAAAATCTTATGGCATCTCTGGCCCCCTACATAAATGGATAACTGCATTCCTGTCAAACTGACAACAAGTGGTTAAAATAGGATCATCTCTATCAAACCCTGTACCTGTTAACAGCGGTGTTCCCCAAGGAAGCGTTTTAGGACCCACTCTCTTCATTCTTTACATAAATGACATTTGTGATATTATACAAAGTAACTGCGTCCTCTTCGCAGATGACGTAAAACTTTTCAACACCACAGACAATACTGCAACCCTTCAAAAAGACCTTGACTATATTTCTGAATGGTCTAACAAGTGGCAACTACCAATCTCTATCAACAAATGCTCAGTTTTACACATTGGCAAAAATAATCAAAACACCAAATACAAACTTAATGATAATGACCTTGATGATGATCCTCACTCAGTAAAGGACCTCGGAGTACTCATCTCAAATGATCTAAGTGCCAGAGCCCACTGCAACTACATAGCAAAGAAGGCATTAAGAGTGGTTAACCTAATCTTGCGCAGCTTCTTCTCTGGTAACATTGTACTCTTAACCAGAGCATACAAAACATTTGCTAGACCGATCCTTGAATACAGCTCATCAGTCTGGAACCCACACTTCATATCAGACATTAACACTATTGAGAATGTCCAGCGATACTTCACCAGAAGAATATTACATTCCTCTGTTCACAACAGAATTCCTTATGAAACCAGACTAGAAATTTTGGGACTTCAAAATTTAGAACTCCGCCGCCTTCGATCTGACCTAAGTGTAGCTCACAAAATTATCCGCCTCAATGTCCTACCCGTTAACGACTATTTTAGCTTCAACCACAATAATACACGAGCTCACAATAGATACAAACTTAATGTAAACCGCTCCAGACTTGATTGCAAAAAATTCGACTTCAACAACAGAGTTGTCAACGCCTGGAACACTTTACCTGACTCAGTAGTTTCTTCCCCAAACCCCAAAAACTTCAACCTCTTATTATCTACCATTGACCTCACCCCATTCCTAAGAGGTCAGTAAGGGGTGTGCATAAGCGCACAATCGTGCCTACTGTTCCTGTCCTAATGTACCCATATATTCATACCTCTTCTACTCTTATTCATGCTTGTAATATTACATATATATTCAATCATGTTTTACTGTTTGTACTTTGCTTATATTCATTTATGCTTGACAAATAAACAAATACAAATACAGTACAAATATATTTCTGATAGAAGGGTCCAATTCAAGGCTACGTTTTGGAGGGAGTTTGTCAAGTCCATTGGGTCCTCACAGGGGCTTAGCTCAGCTTTTCATCCGAGAACCAATGGGGTGGTAGAATGAATGAACACGATGGTAGAACAGTACTTGAGGTGCTATGTCAACTATCAGCAGTCTAATTGGGCAAAGCTGCTGCCATTAGCTGAGGTAGCATACAATAATGCTGTTCATAGTAGCACTGGCCTGACCCCTTTTCAGGTCACCAGCAGCATGGAATTTGTTCCTATGCCCAAACTTCCCAGGGAGCCTCCCTCATCTGTGTCATTAAATGAGAGGATGGACTCTCTGAAGCAGAGGTGGGAAAACACAAAGCGGGCATTGTGGGAAGCGGCGAAAACCTATAAAGCACAAGCTGACAAATGCCACAGCCCCCAACAACTATTTTGGGTTGGGAGCAAGCTTTATCTTTCCAGAAAGTACCTCTGTTTAAAGCTCCCAGGGAAAAAGCTAGGGCCGAAGTTTATTGGGCCTTTCCCCATAGTGAAAGTGATTAACCCGGTTATGATGCAGCTTAGCCTCCCTCGCCTATTAGGGAAAGTGCATCCGGTCTTCCATAGCAGCTTGCAAGTCTGAAAGTACAA
Source organism: Diadophis punctatus similis (assembly GCA_023053685.1). NCBI lineage: Eukaryota > Metazoa > Chordata > Lepidosauria > Squamata > Dipsadidae > Diadophis > Diadophis punctatus. The sequence continues at coordinate 19,183,690 of JALIGW010000008.1, forward strand.
ATCTCTCATCATCATTTATTGTAGCCTGATAAATTGGGGAAGATCCTTTTTGAGTTTCTTTTACTGCTCTTATGCACCTACAGGCTCCCCCCACCTCTTATTTGATCATTTCCTAGGCAACATTCCGCTTTCTCCTCCTATCTCCCATTTTCCATTGGAGATGGCCAATGGTCTCTACAGTACCTGATTTTTCTTTTAGGAATTGTTTCCTTCTCCATAGCCCTTGTGTCAACTTCAAAACGAACCAGGCTGTCACAGCCAACTTTCTGTTTCTCAGCTTGCCACATGGGGGGGGGGGGGCTGGAATGTCAACAGATCATCCCATGGGAATCAAGGTAATCTCAACCATTGCTGGCCAGAGATTGATGGTAGTTGCCAAGGAAATGCCAGAACACCTAAATAGACAATGTAATCTGTAACCATGAGGGAGGGAATTATCTATTCTTTAATTATACTGAAACCACGGGAAATATTTAGAGCTGCTTTTGTTTTATTTGTGCTGAAATGATGTACTCAATAAAACAGTTCTTTGAGAAAGCTGAAAGTCTTGGAATTGCTGAAATGGTTGGGTTCATTAGTTGTAACCTTGTCATTAACCCAGCTTTAACTTCTTAAGCTTTAATTAGCGAACAACCCCTTCGGGTCCTGAGCCCTGGCTGCCTACCTGATCACCTTTGGGAGGACAGAGAAGACTCAGGGGATGGAGCGAAAGGGAGAGCCCATGACCAAGTCTGGCCCAGGCCCAGTGAAGAAGGTGCAGGTTCTGGAGCCCAGTCGGTGGTGACCCAGCTGAAAGCCCGAGCAGAGAGAACAGAATAGCAAGTGGTGCGGGAGGAGACTATAGGGACTGGGGACCTCTATTGAGTGGACATCTGGTGAAGGAGGACACTGAAGGCTGCCAAAGCTGAAATCCCCCTGACCTCCCTTAGGACTTTGTTTGAGCTGATTCTGAGGTGGAGAGCAAAGAGGACGGTGGAGTGGGATGAGCAGACTGAGTGGAGATATCTGACTGCCAACCGCAGCACATCGGTGGAGCAACTGAGGGTGAGGAATGGAACCGGTGTGAAGAATGGAACCACTGACTAAAGCCAGGATCCACCTGATCCAACAGCCTCCGGCCCATCAAAGCCCAAGCCCGGTTGCAGTGGCTGGAGCAGCCAGTTCTCCTCCTAGAACAGTCACCTCAGCAAGTACTGCCCCCAGGCAGCACCCAAGACACCAATGAGCAGGGAGTCCACCTGCAGGCATAGCCAGCCATCTGCTGATCCCTCCCGGATGGCCTGGGCCCCAGCCATGCCCCTACATAGCAGTGAGGGAAAGGGATCTCTGGCTGAGGAGAACTAGCAACCGGCCCCTTACAAGAGTGATGATGAGGGGAGAGTCACCTGATGGTAAGTGGAGACATCTTCCCTTTTTCTATCCCAGTGAAGATCGTAGCGCCCAAGTCAGGAGCCCAGGGAGAGTTGGAGGCACTCATAGACTCAGGCTGTACCCATTTCCTAATGAGCATGCCAACAGTGCTGAAGCTAGGAATATGAGCAAAGAAATTGCTGCAGTCATGAAGTTTGAATGTGGACAGTTCGCTGATAGGGGGCTCCTTCATGATGCACCTAACAGAGCCCATGTGGCTAGACATAGGCCAATATCAAGAGACCATCCACTTTGTGATAGCGCCGAAAATGATGGAGGCAGTGATTCTGGGACCATCCTAGCTAGACAAGTAGGGCCCTACTATATAATGACAGAAGGGGGAGAGAAAGATGAAGCTGGGGAAGAGGCTCCATGTCAGGTCCCTGTTGGAACACTGCCATTCTGGAAGGGAGCAGGGATGCATCAGCCATAGTTTACATGCTTTCACTTTTGCTGAAAATGCTTGGCAGCATGAGGGAGGAGAGGTTCACATCATTTCCATCAACTCCTCCTGACCGGTTTGTGCCTGGTGTTCAAGGCCAAAGTGACCAGAGATGGTATCTTTCTACCGTGCTGCCTCGGAGAAGTCAAAACAGCTTTTCAGCAGATGATTGGCTACCAATGAACATGGGGTATTGGGGTGGGGGTCGAAGGGAAAAATTAGCTTTATGTTCATGCCTGATTTTCAGACTCTGCCTGACCTTTCTACAATCACTATCTCTCAGTAAAAGTTCCTTTAGAAATGTGACTTGTTTCAAGAGTTTTGCTTTCTGGGTAGAGGAGTTGAGGCAGATCCTTACACCCCTTTCCCCCAGTGAGAGTCCTTGGAGAAGTTGGACAGCAGAGAGTGGGGGTGGGGAGCTGAGAATCTGAAGGCTGCCTCAGAGCAGCTGCTGGGAATTCCATTCATTCCTAAAGAGTACAGAGACCTGGGTGAGGTGTTCAGAGAGAAGGAATTTGACGTCCTACCCCCCCCCACCCTATCAATTGTGTTTATTTATTTATTTATTTATTTATTTATTTATTTATTTATTTATTTATTTATTTATTTATTTATTTATTTATTTATTTATTATTCGCACTTGTATGCCGCCCACTCCACAGAGACTCTGGGCAGCTCACAACAATAAAAAATCTACATGCAAAAAATAAATCTAGAAAAAACATTAAAAACAATAATTATTAAAAGCCTTAAAAACATTAAAAACAACAATTTAAAACCCCATACAATTCAGTTCATTCATGGGACCAAGGGTTCACGATGTTATATTGAAATCATTGGCCCCAGGCCTGTTGACATAGCCAGGTTTTCAGGTCTTTTCTGAAGGCTGGCAGGGTGGGAATAATGCGGATCTCGGGAGGGTAGTGTATTCCAGAGAGCCGGTCCTGCCACAGAGAAGGCCCTCACTCGTGGGCCCGCCAGCCGACATTGTTTGGCTGATGGGACCACCAGCAGACCAACTCCGTGGGCTCTGATCGGTCTTAGGGAGGTATGCTGAAGATGGCGGTCCCGGACACTGTTCCCTGTAAGGTGTGCAGCTGCGCAGTAGCGCAGGCGACAGCAAACTGCAGCGCAGGGCTTTTGATCTGTAGCGCAGTTCGGGCTCGGTGGGAGGAGCAGTTGGGGGGAACTAGACAGGAGGCTAAAAAGGTTTTGTGCTTCCTGATGGGAATGGTAGTTTCTTATTGGCGTATGTCGAAGGAATGATTAGATGGAGAACTACATGTCCCAGGATGCTCTGGGAGAGAAAACAGATTAGGGACAATCAGCAAGAATAAAAGAAATCTCTTTCCTCCACCCTCCCCCTCCCCGTTTGCCTCCTGCTTTGAGACTGCAAATGAGGGGAAAGGGGGTGGGGGAAGCGAGGGCTTACTTGACTGGGAAAAGAGAGGGCTAGAAATAACATCTGTAAATAAATAAAGAATTGGGGTGATCTTTTCACTGGTTTCTGTTGTGGTCTTGTTCCATCTGCATCCTTTCAAAAACGAGCTGTTTCTGTGTTGGGGATAAGCCTCCTGGGTTTTCTTCCACCCCCACCCTCACACTTCTAGGGTTGCAATAAAACCATCCCGGCCTCCTCCTTAGGATTCCCCCCTCCAGCCCCTGCCCTTTTCTCCAAAGTCTCCGATGTGACTCTGTTCAGTTCCACATGCAAAGAAGTGCTTCAGGCTCCCTCACCGGGTTGTTGCAAGAGCTTGCTTTTCTGCAAGAGCTCACTTTGCGTGGGGTTCTGCTCTTTTTCCTCTGCCAAGGTAAGTAGTCCCCAGGGAGTAGGGCAGCATATAAGAACACTAAAATAAATAAATAATTAAATAAATAGTCCCGTGCGTGATTTCCATCCCTTACTTTCCCCTCCAGCCTGTCGTCTCTCCATCCCCGAGAAAGACACAGGTGCAACGTCCCCTCCAAAGTTTTTTTTCTTCTGATTGTGCTCCATTAAGCACTTAAGCAGTCTCGCTGCAGCCCACTGGTGGGGTTTCTTCTTCTTCTTGAAATCCAATTTAAAATATTTAGTTCCTTAAATAAAAACTTATTCATTATCAATGTAAATTATCATCGACTACATTTACAAAAAAAAGATAATCATTCAAATTCCAAAATTTTCAGAAATTAACTCATTTTGTCCATTTTTAGTTGTTATTCTTCCCTCCTAATAATAGATATATTTTAAATTTAATCCATCAAATCAAACTTACATCAACCATCTATATCAATAACTGTATTTAGTAATTGTCATCTCCTTAGATGACAGAGAGGGACAGTTGGGTGAAACAATTGAGTTGTAGCCATTTTCTTATTGTTGTCTTTTGGCTTTCTGAGGCTTCTTGATGTCAGGGAATACGTTTACACTACTTCCATCTTGCTAGCCTTTGAAAGCTTCAAAGGTGATCTGGAGTTGGGAGCGCGGAGCTTGCTTTAATCTGAATTTGGTTTCTGTTTCTCTCTGGGTGCGCTGTCCGTTTTGCCTTGTGATTTCCAACCCCCTCCCCACCCACTTTGCCCACTCCCTTTCCTCCTTCTCCCCCTTCCTTTATCCTTTAATCGCTCTTTCCATCGGTGGCAGTGAGGTAACTTCACTGGGTGTGTTGATATGTGTTATGTGCACCAGCAGGCTGGCTTAACGCAGGAGTAATTAAAACATTTTATATTCTGATGACCACTTCTAGGCCCCACATCAGCCTGCTCAACCCTTCAAATTCACCATTTGCATTCACCAAATGCAACAAACAAACAAACAAACAAACAAATAAATAAATTCAGGTGCTCATGGAATAAATTGTGCCGCTCAGACACTATACTTTTCTGCTCACACCGAAAAAAAATTAGAGGGAACATTGGTCCCGGAGGTAAACTGGTCCTAAGCCATGTAGGGCTTTAAAGGTAATCACCAACACCTTGAATTGCGCTTGGAGACCTATGGGCAGCCAGTGCAGCTCGCAAAGGATGGGTGTCACATGGGTGTATCTAGGGACACCCATCACCAAATGCTCCGCCGCATTCTGCACTACCTGTAGTCTCCGAACGTTATTCAAGGGTAGCCCCATGTAGAGTGCGTTGCAATAGTCAAGACGTGAGGTAACAAGGGCGTGAGTGACTGTAAGTAGTGCCTCCCGGTCCAAAAAAGGGCGCAACTGGCGCACAAGATGGACTTGTGCAAAGGTCCCTCTGGCCACAGCTGTTAGATGTTGGTCCAATTTTAGCTGTGGATCCAGAAGACCCCCAAGTTGTGAGCCTGTTCTGAGGGGATCAATTTGCCTCCCCAGAACCAAGGAGGGGCTGATGTCAAAGTCCTTGGGAGGCAACATCCAGAGCCACTTGGTCTTGTCCGGGTTGAGTTTGAGCCTGTTCACCCCCATCCAGACCCTTACAGCATCCAGACACTGGCACATCACATCAACTGCCTCACTGAACTGGCATGGGGTGGATATGTACAGCTGAGTATCATCAGCATACTGTTGGAACCTCACACCATGCCTATGGATGATCTCACCCAGCAGTTTCATGTAGATATTAAAAAGCATAGGGGAAAGAATCAACCCCTGAGGAACCCCACATACTAGGGGCCTTGGGGTCTACCTCTGTCCCCCAGCCAACACCGACTGCGACCGGTCAGAGAGATAGGAGGAGAACCACCACAGTGTGGTGCCTCCCACTCCCACTCCCAGCTCCCCGAGCCGGCACAGAAGGATAACATGGTCAATGGTATCGAAAGCTGTTGAGAGGTCAAGTAGCACCAAGATGGAGGAGTAACCTCTACAAGGACGGTCGCCTGTCCCTCCATTCAGGTTTATTGTTTTATATGTCTTGGTAGTGTAAAAATAGTGCTCAGAATAGATTTATGTTTAATTTTCTTTTTATGTCTCCCTGACCAAGGGTAATGCCCTCTGTTTCACTTCTCTCTCTTTTTAGAGGCTTGATTTTACTGTTACAATATCTCTATGCTCTGCAGAATTGCTTAAGATATGATTTATGTGAGAAATACAAAGACTTTGAGACGTTTCTTGAACAAACAAGAAAACAGTTTATTTAAATACAAACTTCTCAGTAAATGTCAAGTAAATTTCTTTCAGCCACAACCAGCTATTCAATTCTTTTGCATCTTTTCTTCTCCTCAGAGACTTTACTAGCTTTCCTGACTTAATCTATGAAAACCCAGTTCTTCTTTGCCTTAAGGCCTATAGATTACAGCACGTTTCACCATTTATCTCTATCTACGAATAACACAATATATCAATCACTAAAATTCCCTGACCCTGGCACCTGCTTCCCACAGAATTGCCTAGAGCCTATCTTCTCTCCTGTTAACTTCCCTCTTGGACAGTTAAACTCCTTATAAACCTTCCCTCCTGAAAGTTACCACAAACAGAGCTCTCCTCAGCTCTTCCACCTAGGCCTTTTATAGTTCCTGGCCCTGCTATCTATGATCTGATTGGCTGGCTCCTTATGATGTAATCTATCCCCCTCCCTTCTGGAGAACTGGGATAAACACCTCCCCCTTTCTACTTACCATACATTTAAAAGCTGTTTGGCTCCATACTTACTTGTGTATACAATTCCTTTTAACCACACTTTAACTTTATACAACAACTTAACTCTTTTACATTCAGTACCTGTATGTGGACACCACAACTTCCATCTCAGGCTCGCCAGAGATCATCCATCAGTGTGACCAAGGCAGTTTCTGTGCTATGACCAGGCCTGAAACCCGTGTGAAAAGGGTCAAGATACTCCATTTCATCCAACAGCTGTTGGAGTTGCAGCGCCACCACTTTCTCCACCACCTTCCCCACAAAGGGGAGGTTGGAGACTGGTTGATAGTTTTTAAGGTCAGTTGGGTCCAGGGATGGCTTCTTAAGAAGTGGCCTCACCACCACAACCTTTAAGAGCTGAGGGATGAACCCCTCCCTTAAAGAAGCATTGATTAACACCTGGAACCAACCTCGTGTCACTTCCCTATTGCAAAAACAAGCCAGGAGGGGCACGGATCCAGCATACAAGTGGCGGAGCTTACCACTCCAATGGCCTTGTCCACTTCCTCAGGGGTCACCAGGTGAAACTCTTCCCATAAAATAGGACTAAGATCTGCCCCTGTCATCTCGGCTTGCTTCGCCCAATTGGAGTCCAGGTCCGTCCGAATTTGAGTGACTTTATCCACCAGAAACTGTACAAATTCCTCAGCTCTACCCTGAAGGGGTTCTTCCGCCCCCTCCCCCTTGAGAAGGGACCGGGTCACCCTGAAAAGGGAGGCTGGTTGAGAATCTGTGGATGCAATAAGAGCAGAAAAATGAGAACATTTTGTCACCCTTATTGCCACAAGATAAGTCCTGATAACACATCTTAGTAGGGTTCGGTCAGATTCGGATTTACTGGCCCTCCATTGTCACTCTAGGCATCTCTTCTGGCGTTTCATCTCTCGGAGCTCCTCGGTGCTCTCCGGGATCCACCGCTGTGGAGAGGTTGCAAAGGTGCAATTCTATCCAAGGCCCCAGATGCCGCCCTATGCCAGGCAGCCGCTAGGGCTTCGGAGGAATTGTGTACCAGGGATTCAGGTAAATCCCCAAGCTCCCTCTGAAACCCTTCCGGGTCTATTAGGCGCCTGGGGCGGAACCACCTAATTGGTTCCGCCTCCCTGCGGTGAGGGAGTGGCGTGGAAAAGTCCAACCTCAATAGGGAATGATCTGACCATGACAAGGGAGAGATGACTAAGCCCCTTAATTCCAGATCATTAATAAACTGCCCAGAGAGAAATACTAAGTCGAGCATGTGACCCCCCCATGAGTCAGACCTTGAATTACCTGGGTCAGGTCCATGGTTGTCATGGAAGCCATGAACTCCTGCTCCGCATCAGAGGAGTAGCTCAGCGATGGCAGATTAAAGTCCCCCAGTACAGTGAGTCTGGGGAATTCCACTGCCAGGCTGACTACTGCCTCAAGCAGGGCAGGCAGGGCCATTACACACAGCTGGGAGGAAGGTACATGGGCAATAGGCCCACCTGAACCCCTAGGTTCAACTTCACCAGGAGAGACTCACACCCGACGATCTCTGGGGCAGGGATCCTATGAGGCAACGGATTATAACTGCCACTCCTCCACCCCTTCCCTGGGGTCGTGGCTGATGCTGCACCTGAAACCCTTCTAGGCACATTTCCGAGAGGGGAACACCCCCCTCAGGTCCCAGCCAGGTCTCAGTTATACATGCCAGGTCGGCTCCCTCCTCTAGGATGAGATCCCAAATGAGGGGAGCCTTGTTCACAATTGACCTGGCATTTAGTAGCAGCAGCTTGAGCCCAGGGCCCTGACAACCCTAGTCCACAGGCCTCCAAGTTGACTCCGAGGGGCCAGAACATGGAATCGCTTGAAGGTAGCGAGTCCTAGTTCTCCGAGTGTGGCCCACTCGGAGAACTAGTGTTGTTGAGATCCTGCCGGCAGTGAAGCTCCCTAAACCGAAAATGTGCTCCATGACCCCAAAGAAGATGGAGGAGCTGAGGAACTACATTGACAAGAACACAGCCTGGGATTTCATTCAGCTGACCAAATCCCATGTGGCAGCCCCCGTACTATTCAAGGAGAAGAAGGATGGGTTGATGAGGCTGTGCATGGATTTTAGGGGGATAAATGGGGTGTGCATAGTGATCATGTACCCCCTCCCCCTGATGAAGGACATGCTAGGTCACCTAGCTAAAGGGAAGATCTTTGCTGAACTAGACTTGAGGGAGGCGTACTATAGAGTGAGGATCAAAGAGGGCAACAAATGGAAAACTGCCTTTAATTGCTCATTAGGAAGCTTCCAGTTCAAGGTGATGCTGTTTGGACTCCAAAGGCACCCACAGTATTCATGCAACTGATTAATAAAGTGCTGCATGATCACCTGTACAAGGGGGTCCTAGTGTACCTGAATGGCATCCTCATTTTCACTGAAACGATGGAGGAACACATAAAGTTATGTCAGGTGCTCAAGAAACTTTTGGCGGCAAATCTATATGACAAACTGTCCAAATGTGAGTTCCAGAAGACCTGCTTAGACTACCTGGGCTACCGAGCATCAAGCGACAGGGTAGAGATGGACCTGAGGAAAGTAAAAGCCATACTAGAATAAAAGCCCCCCCCAGATCTGAAAGCAATTGCAGAGCTTCCTGGGATTTGTAAACTTGTACAGGCAGTTCATCCCCTCTTTTGCAAGATCTCCCTGCCGAACACTGAGCTATTGAAGACAGGGAAAGGGGGAGGAAAACCTTGACCAGGCCAGCCATTAAACTGGACAATGGGGTCCAGAAGGCTTTCAAGGAGTTGAAGAGGTTGTTTGTGGAGGAACCAGTCCTAAAACACCCCAACCCCAAAGAGCCCTTTGTCATCCAGGCAGATGCCTGCAATATGGCAGTGGGGGCAGTACTCCTCCAGAAAAACTGAGAGGGGAAGATGTAACCTTGTGCTTACACCTCCCAAAAGCTCACTGAAACAGAGAGGTGTGGGACAGTGTAGGAAAAGACAGAATTTAGTAGAATAATAGAGTTGGAAGGGACCTCGGAGGACTTCTAGTCCAACCCCCTGCTCTAGCAGGAGATGCTATACCATTCAGGACAAATGGTCATTCAATCTATTCTTGTAAACCTTCATGATGAGACAGACAGAAAGACACATAGACAGACAGACAGACAGACAGACAGAGGGCTGGAGAGCCAATGAGATGGAGAGAATTACAGAATAACAAAGTTTGAAGTGACCTTGGAGGACTTCTAGCCAACCCACTACTCAGGCAGGAGACCCTAGGTTTTAACAGATTTAACAGATTAACAGAGTTGGAAGGGACCTTGTAGGTCATCTAGTCCAACCCCCCTGCTCAAGCAGGAGACCCTACACCATTTCTGACAAATGGCAGTCCAATCTCTTCTTGAAAGTCTCAAGTGATGAAGCTCCCACAACTTCCGGAGGCAAGCTGTTCCATTGGTGGTTTTTTATTTTCTCCACTTCAATACAATTCAATACACATGTACCTTAAAATATTACAATAAAAATACATATTTGTTCAATATAGTCAATCATTCAAAAATCAATATCTTATTCAACACTTGCCTCATCAGTCATCAGTCTGTTCTACTTTATTCCATTACACTCCCCTCTCTCTATCTCCAACATCTCCTCCTACTTTCTAACTCCTTCCCTCCTCCTCTACCCTCTCTACACCTTCTCTTCCTCCTCTTGTACTTCCTCTTTCACTTTCTTTGCCTTTCCTTGAGTGCTTTTATGCTAACTCATTTTATATATGACAGACTGATGCTAATCTCAATTTTAAACTAATCATATCTCTTTTTAAAAAAATAAATAAATATAATATAAATAATATAATATAAATATAATAAAAACAAAAATTTAACCAATATAATAATATTATTATTCTTTTTATGTAGTACTCTCTTCTAGGTACATGCTGCTATTTCCATCTTAACTCCAAAAAGAAAAAAGAAAAAAAATCTAATTTCTAGTTTTGTCATCTGGGATATTCACCAGTTAATTTCAAATTTCCTTCCAAATTAACCACTATTTGCTTAACTTTCCAAGATAGTTACTGTCTTCTGCTTCTTAGTTTTAAGCCATATTGCTTCCTTCAATTCTTTAGTCTCTTTATTCATCGCTTCTGGTTTTTTTCCTTTGTTCTATCAGAAAACTAAATGCCCAATTATTCTTTTAATTTCTCATATTAATCATCAATGTTCTTACTAATTGTATCCACTCTATAATTTTTCAACTATAATAATAATAATAATAATAATAATAATAATAATAATAATAATAATAATAATAATAATAATAATAATAATAATAATAATAATAATAATAATAATAATAATAATAATAATAATAATAATCATCAAAATCACTACATGTGACGGAATTGAAATGCCCAATGGCCAATTAATTAAATGCAATCAAAATGAAGCCTATAAATATCTGGGCATTCTGCAGTTGGATAACATCAGACATGGAGAAGTGAAAACTATCATTAGAAGAGAGTACACCAACAGAGTTAGGAAAATTTTGAAATCTAAATTAAATGGTGGAAACACCATCAAGGCCATGAATACCTGGGCAATACCAGTCATAAGATACACGGCTGGTATAATTAACTGGACACAAGCTGATTTGGACATTTTGGACCGAAACACCAGAAAACTAATGACAATGCACTACAGTTTACATCCACGTAGTGACACTGATAGACTTTACCTGCCCAGAAAATCAGGTGGCAGAGGACTACTACAAGTAAAGCAAACAGTTGAAGAAGAAAAGCATGCATTGGCGGATTATTTAAAAGAAAGTCAAGAACATCTATTAATTGAAGTAAAGAACAAAAATCTACTGAAGGTCCAACAGACGAAACAAGAATACAGAAAAAATGTGATAAAATCAAGAATGGAGAGTTGGCAAAATAAAGCATTACATGGCCAATTTCTGGAAAAAATAAAAGACAAAGTGGACAGTGAAAAAACTTGGTTATGGTTAACATCTGGTACTTTAAAGAAAGAAACAGAATCATTGATCCTGGCCGCACAAGAACAGGCAATTCGTACAAATGCCATAAAGGCCAAAATTGATAAATCTTCAAATGATGCTAAATGCAGATTATGCAAGGAAGCTGATGAAACTGTAGCCCATGTGCTCAGCTGCTGCAAGAAAATCGCACAGACTGATTACAAATTACGACACAACTCTGTTGCACAAATGATCCACTGGAATTTATGCAAAAATTATAACATCCATACTGCTACAAACTGGTGGGAACACAAGCCTGAAAAAGTCACTGAAAATCAGATGGTCAAGATCTTGTGGGATTTTCGTATACAAACAGACAAGGTACTGGCGCATAATACACCAGACATCACGTTGGTCGAGAACAACAAGGTGACTATAATTGACATTGCAATACCAGGAGATAGCAAGGTCGATGAAAAGGAACACGAAAAAATTGCAAAATACCAGGACTTAAAAATTGAAATCCAACGATTATGGCACAAACCAGCAGTGGTAATTCCAGTAGTGATTGGAACACTGGGTGCTATCCCAAAAGCACTGGAATTACATTTAAAACAGCTCAAAATTGACAAAATCACCATCAGTCAAATGCAGAAAGCCGCACTGCTCAGTTCCGCACATATATTTCGAAAATACATTACGACTTCCTAGGCCCCTGGGTGGGGCTCGACTAGTAATCAATGCCAAATCCGGCGAAACAACTGGCCGCTGTGATACAATTGTATAATAATAATAATAATAATAATAATAATAATAATAATAATAATAATAATAATAATAATAATAATAATAATAATAATAATAATAATAATAATAATAATATCTTAAATTTTACATTTAAACAAATCTCATATATAAAAGTAGTACACAAGCATAATATACAATCATAATATACTCCTTTTTTCTGACATTTAAATTCATTTTCATTATTTCTAATTCTTTATTTCCTGTCTCAATGCAAATATTTAATTAAATCAAATCAAAAAATTTATCTTACCACTATCAATTCATCCACCTCTTATATTTAAACATCAAAAAATAGAAAAGAAAAGACAAAAAATAGTAAAGAAAAAATAGAATATAAAAAGAAGAGAGAAAAATCCAAATCAACTAACTTACCAAATCTCAATTTAATAAATTTTTAAAGTGATAAACATTCATAATATACCCTGTTCTTTTTATTATTTAGGTAATTTCCCTTAAATTCTACTAATCATATTTATTCCATATTTCTCATATTGTCATTGTTTTAACCACATTATTCCAAACACTTCAACAATATTAATTTTCATAAAAAGAAGAAAAAGGAAGAAGAAAAAAGATCTTTGAATTTCTAATCAGATAGTTATATTAATTTTATATATCAAAATTTTTATCCATTAACATACTTATCACAATTAAATCTTATATAATAATAAGAAAAGAAAAACAAGTAAATAATAAAAGAAAAAAAATTCCATTTATAATATTTCAAAGTCTTCATCCGTTCCCTTTTAATTTCCCAATTACTTCCGTTTTATATATGTATTTCCTCCATCCCCATTTCCTTAATTTCTTCCCTTTCTTTTGTTTACCTTTATACCAATAAGATCTCATTTCCCAAGCCCTTTTCTTCCCTCTTAAATCTACTATCTGTATGTATCTAGTTTTCCCCTTTCGTTCTTTAATTTTATGTATCTTAAAATCATCTTCCTCAATCTGAGCATCATCATTTTTATTATCTTTATCTCTATTTTCACTGCCAAGCCCAGTGGAATCGTAATAAATCTCAACATAGTCATTAATCAATATTTTATTTTCAGTGTTCTTTCCCTTTTGATCATCATTTATAGTGTTTTCATCAGTCTTCTTGCCTTCATCTGTTATTATTTCCTTTTCATTTTCCATAATTTCCCCTTTCTCCTTTACGTCCAGTCCAAAGCTTCTTCTTAAGTCTTTAAACAAATCTTTCAAGAATTCAGCCATTTCTTTGTAATCAATATCTCCCATATTTTCAGTTATGTTTCTCAAATCTAAAATCTTATAGAGCTCCAGCTGTTAACTGGAAACTGACTGTACCACAAAACAAGATTTTTCAATAGGTTCCAAGAGTTTTTAGCAATCGCTTATTTCTTTGTCAGCAAGATCACAAATCACCAAATTTCTATAGTCCTTCCAGCTGCTAATAGTAATATATTTCACAGCCTTTAATTGTCTTCTAGTAAAATGTTACCAATTAGATCCTTTTAATTCCATTTAGTCATTACAAGTCTAAATCTTTCTTGCTGTTCCTTTGTTGTTAAGATTCAATCCAGTCCAGTTCTTATCCATCTTAGTCCAAATATTTTTCTTTTATACAGTCACAAGCTGCTCTGTTCCAAAAACAACAGCTGTCAAAACATTTATTTCTGGTACTATCCCATGCTTACAGTGACTCCTCCAACCAGCAGATGGCTCTGTTTCCATCTCCCAGCTCTGCCTTTGTTATTTATAATCCAATTCTTCCGTTTTTAAATAATTCCATTGACCAAATTACTTTCCTTTAAATTCCAAATCTTCAAAAAGTAAAAACTCCAAATCCTCAATCAATTGGGCTTTAGTTATAATTCAGTTTAAAAAAATCTTTTTCCCACTCTATATTCTTCATATGCCAAGCAGCCGCTCCTTCACTTCCAGTCTTTTTGTTTTGTTCCCTTTTATTATGTCCAAGTAAAGTTTCTTAAAGCTTTCTCCAGCAATATCACTCACCAGCTTCTTCTGTCTTCCTCACGCTCACCAGCACCTCGCTTTTGATTTTCTTTCCCAGATGCTAGCTCAATTCGCTAGCTCAACTCCTTGTGATGTGATTGCCGCGGCTAGAGGACGGCTGCAATGCCGTCTTTCGCACACCACCGGTCTAGGAGCAAAACTGGTTTCCTGGGGGGTTTGCCTCCCCCCCAGTCTGCCAGCCAGCACTCCCTTCTTTGCCACCCCTTCAGGGTGGATCCGACCTGGTCCCGTTTGGTTCAGGTCCCAAGGCGACATGGAGCGCGGGGAAACTCCGTAGCGCCGCGGCGTTAGCCACTCCTTCCACGCTGTTCCATTGGTTGATTGCTCTCACTGTCAGAAAGTTCCTCCTTATTTCTAGGTTGAATCTCTCCTTGATCAGTTTCCATCCATTATTCCTTGTCTGGCCTTCAGGTGCTTTGGAAAATAGCTTGACCCTCTCCTCTCTGTGGCAGCCCCTCAAATACTGGAACACTGCTATCATGTCCCCCTTGGTCCTTCTCTTCACTAGACTAACCATGCCCAGTCCCTGTAACCGTTCTTCATATGTTTTAGTCTCATTCCCTAATCATCCTGGTTGCTCTCCTCTGCACTTTTTCTAGAGTCTCAACATCTTTTTTTATAGTGTGGTGACCAAAACTGGATGCAGTACTCTGGGTGTGGTCTTACGAAGGCTTTATAGAGTGGTATTAGTACCTTACTTGATCTTGATTGTATCCCTCTGTTAATGCAATTAACAGAGGGATACCACTGCACACTGCTGACTCCAAGATCCCTCTCACAGTCACTGCTATTAAGCCTGGTTTCACCCAGTTTATATGTGTACTTTTGATTTTTCTTACCTAAGTGTAGGACTTTACTTTTCTCTACATTGAATTTCATTTTGTTAAATAGGGCCCAGTGTTCAAGTCTGTCAAGATCCATCTGGATCTTGAGCCTATCTTCTAGGGCAGGGGTCTGCAACCTTAAATACTCAAAGAGCCATTTGGACGCATTTCCCACTGAAAAGAAAACAGCGGGATCAATAATTTAAAAACTGGTGTGATTGGATGGGTGTGGCCAACTTGACATCACTCACTTCCACCCAATCACATGACCCCCAGCCATGCCTACTTAGCTGGTCATTAGGGCAGAGAACTGGTTGTTAAATTATTTGCCCCGCCCGGCCCTGCCTCACCCCTCCCCTCCCAGCCACCTCTTGCCACACCCGGCCTTGGGTGCGTTGTTCACCTTTTTTTCTCTTTCTCTATGTCTGTCTCTCTCTCTGCCCCCCTCTCTCTGTCTCTCTGTCTCTGTCTCTGTCTCTGTCTCTCTCTCTGTGTGTGTCTGTCTCTCTCTCTGTCTGTCTCTCTCTGTCTGTCTCTCTGTCTCTGTCTCTGTCTCTCTGTCTCTCTCTCTGTCTATCTCTCTCCCTCTCTCTATCATCTCTCTCTCTATCTATCTATCTCTCTATCTCTATCTCTATCTCTATCTCTATCTCTATCTCTATCTCTATCTCTATCTCTATCTCTATCTCTATCTCTATCTCTATCTCTATCTCTATCTCTATCTCTATCTCTATCTCTATCTCTATCTCTATCTCTATCTCTATCTCTATCTCTATCTCTATCTCTCACTGTGTGTCTCTGTCTGTCTCTTGTCTCTCTCACTCTCTGACACTGCTGCTGTTGCCAGGGGCGAGTGGGACATGGTCACATTGTGGCTTCGCATTGTAATGGGTTCCAGGAGGAGGAGGGGACCATATCTCCACCATTGTTTTTTTTTATTGAAAAAGTTTTATTAGTACAGAGTACAAACATTTTTTAATTTTTCTCCCCACCCCCACCCCCTCCCCTCCCCCCTCCCCCCCGGACTTCCCAGAGAGAACACAGGGCATAATATAATATCAGTAATTACAGAAGAAAAAAGAAAAAAGAAGAAAAACCCCTCAGCTCCAAATTACACATTGCTAACATCATTAAATTTCTATATTTTATATTATTTCCCATATAATTCTAAAAAATAAAAAATAAAAATTAAAAATATATTAATTATATAATCTGGGTTATACAAAGGAAGGAAAACAGTTTCTCCCTCCTCCTTTCAATCAACTTTCTAGATCTATAAAAATTATTAATAATACTAAATCTTTAAAAAAAACATTAATAATAATAATAATCTCATAATTAACTAAAACCGAAAATTTTTTACATAGCTAATATCAAGATATTAAATAATAATACCTTTAAATTTCATCATAACAACATATTATTCTAAAGCAACTTATTAACTCAAATAAAACTAAAAAGTATTACATGTCTACATATTAAATAATAAAACTTTTAAATTTCGTCATAACATAATATTATTATACAACTTTAATTCATAATAAAAAATATTAAATAATAATACCTTTAAGTTTCTCATAATAACATTATTATACAACAACTTATTAACTCAGATAAAAAATTATTACATGTCTACATATTAAATATTAAAGCCTTTAAATTTCATCATAACCACATAGTATTATTGTTCAACAACTTGTTAATTCATAATAAAAAGATATCCTTAAAGGTAATAATAATAATAATAATAATAATAATAATAATAATAATAATAATAATAATAATAATAATAATAATAATAATAATAATAATAATAATAATAATAATAATAATAATAATAATAATAATAATAATAATAATAATAATAATAATAATAATAACAATAATAATAATAACAATAACAATAAAAATAAAAATAAAAATAATAACAATAGTAATAATAGTAATAGTAATAGTAATAATAGTAATAGTAATAGTAATAATAATAATAATAATAATAATAATAATAATAATAATAATAATAATAATAATAATAATAATAATAATAATAATAATAATAATAATAATAATAATAATAATAATAATAATAATAATAATAATAATAATAATAATAATAATAATAATAGTAAAAATCTAGAGAAGAGAGAGAAAAACAAAAACCTAAAACAAATGAAAAAAAAAGATCCTTCCTTTAAAACAATTTTTAAAATCTAATTGTAGTAATTTAAAACTCAATAGTTTTAATTAAAAATTAAGAATTCCAATTCTTAAAGAATTATTAAAAAAGAGAAAAAAAGAAAGGGAAAAAAATTCTTCTCTTTCTCTTTCCCCCTTAAAAAAAGAAAGAAGAAAAAGAAAAAAAGGAAAAAAAAGAAGAAGAAACAACAATAAAAAAAAGGAGAAGAAGAAAATACAATTATATTATCTCCATCCATCTAATACATATCAACACTACTTCTCTTTATATCTTATTGGTTGCCTCCTTTTGTATCTTGATGATTTTGAATTTATCAGCTCCTCTTCCATCTGATCCCAATACTCCATCTCCTTTTTCACATCTTTCTGGCTCTGCGATTCACTTTGACTCTTTGAGATTATTTCATTTTGATCCAATAAGGATGACTTTTCCTCCTTGTCTTCTTCTACATTCATACGTTTTTCTTCTGGAATTTTAGATATATCAGCCTTTAAAATATTAACATAAAATTTGGTAGCTTTGTTTATCGTATTCAGCCTGTATCTTTTCTCCAAAAATTTCACCGTAACTCCTGTTGGTGCTTCCCATTTGTATTGTAAATTCAATCTTTTAAGTTCATCAATCAAAAAAGTAAATTCTTTTCTAGCTTTAAGCATTTTAAAGGGAATTTCTTTCCAAATCTTAAGTTCCTGACCATTCACCTGAAGATTATTCTTAAATGTCGCCTGAATAATTCTGTTCCGTAAGACTCTTGTAGTAAAATATATAACAATGTCCCTTGGTAAATGTTTTTGTTTTGCATGCCACGAGTTGACCCTGTATATCTTTTCAATTTGTGTAGCCAGCTCATCTTTAGAAATTCCAGAAACCTGTACCAAGGCCTCAATCATTCTTCCCTTCAAATCATCATATAAACCTTCTTTCAACCCCCTTACTCTAATAGCAAATTGCGTTCTTCTAAATTGTGACATCAACACCTCTGTTTCAAAATTTGCAATATCCTTTTTAAATTTGTTTATATATTCCACCGAGGTTGCCAACGCTTGTTTATTTGTTTCAATACAGTCCTCCAAAAAAATCAACATTTGTTGCTAAACCTTTGCAAACCTCTAACATGTCCATCCGTAGCTGCTTTTCCATATTCTTCAAAGCTTCCTGCATTTTATTTTCTATTTCAGTAATTTTTTGATTAAATTCCAAAATTAAGTCTTGTTTCATAATCTTTAAAGTATTTAATAAATTTTCCGATGTCAAAACTTGTGGAGGTGTTGGTTCAGTAGCAAGTTGCATTTTAGAAGTATAAGCAGAGGGGTAAATAGGCCTTTTATTCAAAGCAATCATTCCATATTTTGAAGCCATTGTTATAGTTCCAAAAAATTAATCTGAAAACACCAAATCACTATCAGTTGTTATAATCCAAAATTGAGGATCAAAAAAATAAAAACCAATTTTCAAGTTCAAAAATTTCCCAAAGTCCAAAGACCACAAACAAAACACAAATAACTTTCACTTCTTCTTTATTATACTTCCAAAGAGGTGCAAAGGAGAGTCAAATCTGTAAAAAAATAAAAAAAAATCTTGCAATTTCCAGGGCAAATAGTCTTTTATAATTTATTTATATTAGTAAAATTATCAATTACTGTTATAGTCCAAAGTCACGGAGCAGAGAATAAAAATCAGTTTTCAAAATTTCCACAAGAGAAAAGCCAGAAAAAAAAATCAAACTTTCCAAACTTGAAACCATTTTTATATTTCCAGAGAAATATAGAAAAAAGCCATAACTCTAAATAAAATTCTTTCCAATGTAAAGGATAAAGAGTTTTTTAATTTCCAAAATCAGGAGACAGAGAAAAAAAATCAGTCTTCAAAGTTATAATTTTCCATAAGAAAAAGAGCCACAAACAAACAAGGCAAAAATCACCTTCACTTCTCTTCCCAACTTCTTCAAAACGCCTTAAAAAGCCAGATCTCTAAAAAGATACTTTCCACTTTCAAAGGCAAATAATCCTTATTTTTTTTAAAAAAGTTATCAGTTATCAGAAAATATAAGGAGGACAGCCAGTTTTCAGTTTTCAGAACAAAGAGTTTCCATAAGAAAAAAAGACCACAAGCAAAACGGAAATCACTTTCACTTCTCCTCCTTCAAACGCCATATTGTTGCATATTAAATGTTACTTTGTTTCTTCAAATAGAAGTTAGCCGAGGGTTTAAAAAAGGGAAAAAAAATCCATACTTGCCCAGCAAAGCCCCTGGTTCTCTCTGTCTGCTTCTTTAAATGCACAGAAAAAAAGTTTTATAAATCCTCTTCTAGAAGCAGCGGCGGCTTCTGCGTCTTGCTCCGCAAAAGCAGAGATTTCCAGGCTCCCGGAGCTGGGGGCAGGCTACCTGGGGAGCCTTCCCTTCGCGCCCCTGGATGGCTCCTAGGGCGCTAGGGGGGCTCTACCCCACCTGCCACGCTCTCCTCTCTCCCCTATGTCCGGGGCAGAGAGATTCCAAGCCGCCGGGCAGCTGTTCTGGCGGCTCGGCAGGGAGTCGGAAAGGCGCCCTGAAAAAGGAACGCCATCGGCGCAGAACGCCAAACCGGAAGTCGTCATATCTCCCCCATTGTGAGATGGTGCTGCAAGAGCAGCGGGCAGGCCATAGCTCCTAGCTTGAAGCGGCTTACAGCTCCGAGCCCAAAGCAGCGGGAGGTGAGGGCTGCCTTCAGCACAAATGTACCATGATGAAGGCAGAATGCTGTTGCTGAGCAAAGGCAAGTACAGTGGTGCTTCATTCCCTCTCTGGAATATGGAGAGAGTCTCCATCCCCCGCCATCACCTTTACCTTCACAGGCCAGGTGAGGAGTGATTGGGAGGGGCCAGCCAGTGGTGGGATCAGTCGATAGGGAGTCGCAGCAGAAGGCTGAAAGAGCCGCATGCGGCTCCAGAGCCGCAGGTTGCTGACCCCTGTTCTAGGGTGTTAGCTATTCCTGCCAGCTTGGTATCATCTGCAAATTTGGTAAGTTCCCCTTCTATTCCCTCATCTAAGTTGTTTATGAAGATATTGAAGAGTACTGGGCCTAAGATGGAACCTTGTGGTACCCCACTGCTTACTTCTCTCCATCTAGACTTAGACCCATTAAGGACTACTCGTTGAGTACGGTTTGTCAGCCAGTTGTGAATCTATCTGGTGGTGAAGCTCTCTATCCCAGTTTTTTTCTAGCTTATGAAGAAGTAGGTTATGGTGTACTTTGTTGAATGCCTTGCTGAAGTCTAAGTATATTATGTCCACAGTATTTTGCTGGTCTATTAATTTAGTCACTGTGTTGAATAATGAAATAAGATTGGTTTGGCATGCTGTTTTTAACAACCCGTGCTGGCTACTAGTTATTACTTTACTCATTTCTAGGTGTTGGCAGATCTGTTTTCTAATTATCTTTTCCAGTATCTTCCCGGATATTGATGTTGGGCTGATTGGTCTGTAGTTTCCTGGGTCTGTTTCCCCCCCTTTTTTTGATGATGGGAACCACATCAGCTCTTTTCCAGTCCTCTGGTAGTTCCCCGGTGTTTCAGGATTTTTGAAAGATGTGGGTACAGTGGTTCTGAGATGACATTGGCCAGCTCCTTTAGAACTCTGGGATGTAATCCATCCAGTCCTGGTGATTTATATTCATCAAGATCAGACAGGTGTTCTCTTACTATTTTTTTGCTTATTTTAACTTTAATTAACTTTAACTTTAAAGAGCCGAAGTGGCGCAGCAGTTAGAGGCAGTACTGCAGGCCACTTTAGCTGACTGTGATCCGCAGGTCAGCGGTTCAAATCTCACTGGCTCAAGGTTGACTCAGCCTTCCATCCTTCCGAGATAGGTAAAATGAGGGCCCAGATTGTTGGGGGCAATGTAAATATACATTGCTTACTGGTGTAAACCGCTTAGAGAGTGCTTGCACTGTGAGGCGGTATATAAATCTTACTAAATAAATAAATAAATAAATAAATAAATAAATAAATAAATAAATAAATAAATAAATAAATAAATAAATAAATAAATAAATAAATAAATAAATAAATAAATAAATAAATAAATAAATAATTTCGGGTCTGTTTTTTACAGTTATATTTCTGGTAGGTTGGGCTATAGTTTCTTTTTGCGTGAAGACAGATGCAAAGAATGAGTTAAGCAGCTCTGCTTTCTCTCTGTTGCCTGTTACTTCCTTGCCGTCTTCTCTCTTTAGTGGACCAACTGTTTCCTTGATTTTTTTCTTGTTATTTATATGTTGGAAGAAACTTTTTAAATTATCTTTGACTTTTGTTGCAAGTTTTTGTTCATTCTGAGCCTTTGCTTTCCTGACTTCGTCTTTGCATATTCTGGCTATCTGCTGATATCCTGCCTTAGTTATGTGTCCCTATTTCCATTTTTTGTACTTGTCCTTTTTGTCTTTCAATTTGTCAGAGAGATCTTGTTTTTCTTTTTCAGCGGCATTGTGCTGGTCTGGGCTTTTATGATCATATTTTTCAGAGTTTCCCAAGATTCTTGAGTTGTTTTCCCCTTTAGAATTTTCTTCCAAGGAATCTTTCCCAAGTTCTCTCTGAGTTTATTAAAATCAGCTCTTTTAAAATCTAAGATTCAATCAAAATAAATATCAAAAACTGCTATAATTATATGTCATAAACTAAGACAGTATAAACAATAACGAATGTCTACTTTTTCGCATAGACCGGAACAAATTATGGGAATATATACAATTTTACAAGGTTTTAAAATATTAATCAAGTTGAACAAAAGAACCATTGTTGAAAAAGGAAAAATTGTTTTATCGGAATGATAATAGACTGAATATGATATAATAATAGAAAAGAATAAGGAAAATATTGGAAGATATAAGGAAGATAATGATGTAAACAATAACTATATAGAATAAACATGTTTTTGTATCACTAGGCTGTAAAAGGATAGTGTCGATGGGATGGCTGACATGTATGTTCAATGTTTTCTATTTTCAAAGATATTTGATACTTTATTTGTATATACATATGTTTACACATGTTTTTATGTTTGTTTGTATGTTTATTAGTTTTTTTAAACATAATTAATAAAGATTACTTTTAAAAATAAAATAAAATCTAAGATTCTGGGATCATTGTATTCTATTGTTTGTGTTTGCGTTATGTTGAATTCTAGTATGACATGGTCACTCTCACCCAAGGTTCCTGCAATTTCAACTCCCTCTATCACTTCTTCTTTGTTTGTAAGTATTAAGTCCAGTATGGATGTCCCTCTAGTTCCCTCCTCTACCTTTTAGACAACAAAGTTGTCAGCTAGGTTGATTAGGAACCTATTTGATTTCTCACTTGGTGCAGAATTAGTTTTCCAATTGATATCAGGGTAATTGAAGTCCCCCATTACTATTGTAGTGTGTTTCCTCATATGTTTGTTAGTTGTTTGGCAAAAAGGATATCTATTTTTTCTGCTTGATTGGGTGGCCTACAGCAGTGATGATGAACCTTTTTTGGCTTGGGTGCCAAAAGGGTACATGCGTGCACGTGCCCACACCCATAATACAATGCTCTCCCCACCCCCATGCATGCGCAAATGCACAACCCCCCTACTGCCCTGTGCATGCACACAACCCCCCTGCACTGCCCCCCTGCGCATGCACACAGATCTCACTGAAGCCTCCGGACTTCCAGTAGGCCCACTGTTTTTTGCTCTCCCCAGGGTTCAGAAAAGCCTCCTGAAGGCTGGGGAGAGCGAAAAATGGCCAAATGGGGCCATTTTTCACCATCCCCAGAGTTCAGGAAAGCCTCCTGAAGCTGGGGAGAGTGAAAAATGGCCCAACAGGCCAACTGGAAGTTCGAAAATGAACTTCTGGTTGGGCCATTGGACCGTTGGCCGTTTTTGCTGTCCCCAGGGTTCAGGGAAGCCTATAGTATACACTGGCTTATAGTATACACCTATGGCCATGTCATTCTTTTTTTCTTTTATGTTGACCCATATGCATTATAGGACGTTTTCATCTTTGGTTTCATGCAACTCTGTAGCAATATAGTGGTCCTTTACATACAGTGCAACTCCACCTCCTCTTTTATGGGGTTTGTTTTTGTTTGAAGAGTTTGTATCCTTCTATCAGTATGTTCCAGTCATGGATTTCATCCCACCAAGTTTCTATTATTCCACCTATGTCATATCTACCTTCGTGTATTAATAGTTCAAGTGACAGATAAGAATAACTCTCATCAGAGGTGAAAATAGATCTTTCCCTGGAACTCTGACATTAGAAAAGAAACCGCAGTTTAAAGTTCTAAGTAGAAAATATTTATTTCGGTACAAAAACAATAAAATCTCATTAATCACATCTTAGCTATAAAAACACGTCTTGCTTCTTACAGAAGCTGAAATAGAAGGACGGATCAAAGAAAGGAATGTACACATGCGTACTAGGAACATATTAATCACGTGCTCAGGAATAAACCATTATATTAGATAGGGATGCAGCTCCCTGCATATACATATAACAGGCAATATAAAATCACTGCCTGACACCCCTTCTTTGTCTGTTGGATGGATATGCTTATATCACTCTACACACATTAAATATGTTAAAGATTCATGTCTTGCTGCTGGCAACGGCTTGTTCAGGATGTCAGCTATCTGATATTCTGTTAAAATTCTACAAACATTATCAACAGTTCTTTGAGCAAAAGGTACATGATTGGTTTGTGTGATGGCCTCTCTCCATGTGTAATTTAAGGATTTGGTAATAATACTGACCATTTGATTATCGTCCATTGGATAGCCACGTTCTGCGAGGTCTTTTCTCATGCGTTTCATCTTTGTTAAATGTGCCCCCATGATGTCTGTGAGTTTAATTCTAGTTCCATGAAATTGTGACAAAAGCAGGTTAGTAGATTCAGCTGAAACTGGCTGAAAACAACGTTCTAATTGAGCCCATATTTCTTGGGCAGTTGCATTTGGAACAAAAGTTTGTTGCATTTCGATCTCCATTGACATCAATATACTAGTAGACACTTTTATATCTAATAATCTGACAGCATCTGGCCAGGGGTGGGCCGGTGGGTTAAATACCATGTCGTGCGTGCCCTCACGACGAAGCAAAATAGTCATTTCACTGACCCAGGCTTTATAATTCTGGCCTGATGGCTTTAACTTTGAGTGTCCAGTTAATGGGGCAACTGGTGCCTGGTAAGGTGGAGCAGCAGCTTGAATTGGCTGTAAAGGCGGTGCGCCTAATGGGGCCTGCGCAGGTGCAGCCTGAGGAATTGCCTGTGGACCCACTTGGGGTTGAAGAGGAGGCGGCAAAGGAGCCTGCACTGGAGCAGGTGGTGGTGCCTGGACTGGCTGTTGTACAGCAGCTGGTGCAGCAGCAGGGGCCGGCTGCATAGGAGCAGGTGGTGGAGAAATTGGCACTAGCTGGGCCACAGTTAGGGCAGGCATAGGAGCTTGCATTGGAATAAGTAATTGTCCCATTTGGGGTTGCTGTTGGGCAGTTGAAACAGCAGGGGCTGGAGCAATTCCAGCTTGCGAAGCAGCTTGAGTTTGCTGCATAATTTGTGCAGCCATAGGAATGGGTGATGCACTTTGTGCCTGTATTGTTTGGGCAGGTTGAAGAAATTGTTGTTGGGCTATAGGTGGAGGTGGAAGAATCTGTAATCCAGAACCTCCAGGTGGCATAGGTGAACAAAGGTTGTCTTTTGCCAGACATCAGGAGATCTAACCTTTCCAACAGTTTTAAACATCATTTCTGTTTTATCTATATTTTGTCCACTAGATGGCACTGCAACATTACTTTTGGGAAAGTCTCTCTGTTCATAAAATTTCTGATCAGAAGCAGCCCCTATTGACGTATAGTTATATGTCCCTTCCGGCAAATGAAAGGTAACGCCCATTTTGGGGCAGGACTCAAATGTTGAAGAGACTGGAAAAGATGGCCCAGGAAAAGTTTCTGGAATGTAAGAAGGCTGGCAGACATCTTGTTTTTCATATAGGCGTTGGCTTTCTAGTAACTTAAGTATTTAATTTCTCTGTCTTTACTATCAAGAAAGTCTTTGTGATGGGCATCAATAAATCTTTCTGTGGCTGATACGGTAGGGTGCTCTCTCAGAAAAACTTTCAAGTAATTGGGGCTGAAGTAGCTCATAATGAGTAATCTTTGGAATGGCCCCCGTTTGAACAGTCCCCATTTGAGTTGAACTAGCACCCGGGAGAAAGGGCGTGTTTTTGACTTCCACTAACCTTCGAAAATCTTGTTCCTGTTGCAAAGCCTCTGCCGCTGTGATTGAGTGCGCAGGCGAAGATGGTGCCGGAGAAGTTTGCAGAGATGTGATAGGAGTCTGTCTCGGAGGAGTGATTAAAAGCGGAGATGAGACAGGCAAATAAGTTGCTTCTTGAGGTTTCTCTGCTTCTTGAATTGGCTGGTCAAGAAGAAGTGAAATTTCTTTCTCCGGAGAAGACATTTTAGGAGATTTATGGAGTTTTCACTTCAAAACAGACAAAAACATTCTTATCTATCTGACTGAGCTAAACGCAATAAACCTGTCAGAATTAATTAAGATCCAGGACCCAATCCTCTGCATACCATGACAGATAAGAATAACTCTCATCAGAGGCGAAAATAGATCTTTCCCTGTAACTCTGACATTAGAAAAGAAACCGCGGTTTAAAGTTCTAAGTAGAAAATATTTATTTTGGTACAAAAACAATAAAATCTCATTAATCACATCTTAGCTATAAAAACACATCTTGCTTCTTACAGAAGCTGAAATAGAAGGACAGATCAAAGAAAGGAATGTACACATGTGTACTAGGAACATATTAATCACGTGCTCAGGAATAAACCATTATATTAGATAGGGATGCAGCTCCCTGCATATACATATGACAGGCAATATAAAATCACTGCCTGACATCAAGTTTACCCTGTTTGTTCCCTAGACTTTGTGCCTTTGTATATAGGCACTTGAGAGCTTTATGCCTGACTCTGGGTATGCTTCCTTTGTCTCCTATTTGGTGTTTGAGTTTGTCTTTCTTCCCATCCCTCCTTACTTCATTATTTGTCTTGCTTTCTAGGGGTTTTTGCTTAGGTCCTGGAGATCCTATAGTGGTCACCCTCCCCCCCTCAATTTTAGTTTAAAGCCCTCCTGATAAGTTGAGCCAGTCATTTTCCAAAAACATTCTTCCCAGTCTTTGTGAGGTACAACCCATCCCTTGCCAAAAGCCCATCTTGGAGGTAGTACAGACCATGGTCCAGGAATCCAATATATTTTTGGCAACACCAACTCTTTAGCCAGTGGTTCACTTCTAGAATTCTTTGTTCTCTTACTGGATGTTGTCCTTTCATTGGCAGAACAGATGAAAAAACTACCTAAGTGCAACTACCTGTGCACCTAAGTCCTTGACTTTCTTGCCTAGCTGCTCGTAATCACTCAATATTGTTTTCAAGTCCTTTTTTGTGTCATTCATCCCTACATGTAGTAATAGAATGGGGTAGTAGTCTGTGGGTTTTGTTATTTTGGTTAGGTTCTCAGCCACATCTTTGATTTTAGCTCCAGGGAGACAACATACCTCTCTGGATTGACTGTCTGGTCTACAGACAGCAGGTTCTGTTCCCTTGAGAATTGAATCTTCTATCACCAACACTCGCCTTTTTTTCCTAGGGATGTTTGGGGTGTTTTTCTATCGATCACAGTTTCTCATTCTCATCTCATTTGCCATGAGATAGGCCCTATTTCTTGAGGGGAGTAAAGTGCCATTTAAAGTGTGGACTGACAGTAAGAATCTGGAGACACTGAGGACCCCCTGGAAACTTTCATCAAAGTAGGTCTGTGGGCACAATACTTTAACCGGTTCGACTTCAAGTTAAAATACATCCCAGGGGGGAAGAACTTTTTAGCTGATGCCCTGTCCTGCATGCCACAATATAATAGTAGTCAGGAGGAAGTGGTAAATGCCATCATCCCTCCAGCCCAGAAAGTGGTGCAAGTGACCATGAGGCAGCAGGCTTGGAGGAGGCTGTTGAATCCCAGCAGCGAGCTGACCTAACAGTTAAAAAAGGAGCTGCAATCTGATCCATGGTTCAAGGACCATGGGGGAAGTTGACCTTGAGAGAGGGACTGGCATGGAAAGGAGACAAATTGTATGTCCCTAGCACCCTATGAGTCCAAATCCTACAACACAGCAAGCAAGCTGGCCACTTTGGGTTTTTAAAGACTCTAAACTTAGTGAAGAGACCGTTTTGGTGGCCAGGAATGAAAAAGGATATAGAAAGCTGTGTGAAAAGTTGTGTCATGTGCATGGTGATGAAGAAGAGGCCAGAGACTATTTCAGCAAGTGGCAGAGCCGACCTGATCCTGGGAAGAAATAGTGATGGATTTCATAGTTGAACTCCCAGAGAGCAGAGGGAACACCATCATCTGGACAGTAATAGACATCTTTTCCAAACAGCCCCACTTCATAGCCTACCCTAGACTCCCATCTGCCCAGAGACTGGCCAAGCTGCAGCACATCTATTGACTGCATGGGGTGCCAAAGAGAGTCATCTTGGACTAGAAGGTCCAATTCACTGCCAAATTTTGGAGGGAGTTTATAAAACTTGTCAAAAATGTCAACTACCAGCAGTCTAACTGGGCAGATCTCCTGCCATTTGCTGAGATTGCATACAATAATGCTGTACATAGCAGCAAAGTAGCCACTGGTGTGGAATTTGTCCCCATGCCAGAATACCCTCGGGAACCTCCCTCCTCAGTGAGTTTAATGGAATGGGTGGGTTCTTTGCAACAGAGAAAGTGTATCTCTCCTCAAAATACCTGAAGCTGAAGCTGAAACTGCCCTGCCGAAAGCTGGGTCTGCAATTTATAGGCCCTTTCCCCATAGTGAAAATAATAAATGCAGTGACAGTGGAGTTAAAACTGCCACATCTACTGGGAAAAGTTCACCCAGTCTTCCATTGCAGTTTGCTTAAGCCAGTGGTAGGGTCAGAACTAAGGCCAGTAGCCAGGATAGCTCTGGGTCCAATTGTGGTAGAGGGGGAGACACACTACAAGGTTAAAAGGATCCTGGATTCCAGGTTATATAAAGGCAAACTCCAATATCTAGTCCAATGGAAGGGATATCCAAAGTCAGAAGCTAGATGGGTGAAGGAACAGAATATGAAGGCAAATTGATTGATAAGGAAGTTTCACGAGAAATACCCCCAGAACCCAAAGGATCTTCTTAGGGATAAAGGGGACCCTGAATTTCATTAATGTCTCTGTGTGTGTAAGGATTGCCTCTCCCTCTAACTTAAGAAAGTGAAGACTCTAGAAGTATTTCAAAAGGAAGCTTTTATTAAGCAGAAGTGAAAGCAATAGATTCCAAGCAATGTCTGAATACCCTTAGGCAAGACAAGTAGAATTAAAGCAGTAGAGACCCCTCCCATTAGCCAGAATGCAGATTTTAACCAATACACAAGTGTGAAGATGTTTTCTTTACCAGCTGCCTTGAGAACCGGATAAGCATACATTCCCATAGCTATCTTCCATTAGCCATTAAAGTGAAACATCCCACATGGCCATCATATACATTCCCCAAAAGGTGAGGAGATCTCAGGGCACTTCGGTGCCAGGATACAAGTTGTAAATTACCAGTTGTCACAGGCAATGTTAATAAATCAAATCCAAGGCCTCCCCTTCTCCCAATTGAACGGCAGTATCACTTTTAGGGATCTGACAGTGTGCTTGATGTTTTCCAGGTACTTCTCACTTTCTAGGGGGATCAACTGTCAACTTCGAAATGGATCAGGCCTGTTGCAGCCATCTTTCCATTTCTTAGCTTGCCATACTGTGTGTGTGTGTGTGTGTGGGAGTCTGGAATGTCAGACCAGACAACAGCAACAGATCATCCAGCAGGAACCAAGATCATCTCAACAGGTGCTGGCCAGAGACTTAGAGTAGCTGTCAAGGAAATGCCAGAACACCTAATTGGACAACGTGACCTGTGACCATGATGGAGGGAATTATCTATTCTTTAATTATACTGAAACTGCAGGAAATATTTAGAGCTGGTTTTGTTTTCATTTGTGCCAAAATGATGTACTCAATAAAACAGTTTTTTGAGAAAGCTGAAAGTCTCAGAGTTGCTGAATTGGGTTCATTAGTCAGAACCTTGTCACCTTGTGCATTCCTATTCAAGGTGTTTATGCATATCCTTTCACCCTCTTTTCCCACATTGTATCTTTTGATACTAATGCAACCAGGGGTGGGATTCTACTGGTTCGCACCTATTCGCTAGAACCTGTTGTTAACTTTCTAAGCAGTTCGGAGAACTGGTTGTTGGAAGAAATCTCCTTTTGTTTTTTTTCTACTTTACAGGGCTAATCCTGTAAGGAAGGCATTCTGGTGTTCTTTCTAGCCTAATCTTTTTTGCCCTACTTACAGAAACTGCCTCCCTTATTACATTTTTGGCAGTACACCTAGATTTACTGTCGCCTGAGCTTCTCTGGAGTTTTTTTTTCTTTGCTGGTACTTTGCTGGGGCTTGACTTTCTTAAAGGGGGAGGGTAGTTTTAAGCTTTTACACAGCTGTTGGGAATAAATACTCCCCTGTTGGAGTTCTTTCAGCTGGGATGCAATGATCAGCACTTTGAAGAAATCATTGAATAACAAAGCAGAGCTGCCGGAAAGAAACTTTTAATGACAAGGAACGAAGATGAATGACATTCAGCAAGGCTTCTTGGCTAGCTAGAAAGATTGACATTCAAACATGAGTTTACATACCCTTTCTGAGTTTTGGTCTAAAACTGGTTTTTGGTGAAGTTTAATTCTGTGCTTGGTGACCTTTAATCCTGTGTTTATTGATGGGATAATTTTCCCTATTCATCTTTGTTTGGAAGGGAAAAGATTAATCTCTGTTCCTGAAAAAAGACAGGGTTCAGAAATCTGGCTAGCTAGTTCTTGTGTCTATTTGTTCTGGTAATTAGTTTAACAAGCAACCGCTGCTGTGTTTGCTTTTTTGCTTCATTCTAGCGCTAATTGCTTTCTTTGTAATTAGGCTTATCTCAAATGTTTACACTTGAGCTTGCCTGGGGTGTGAGTTCTGGCAATGAGCAAGACAAGGCTTGTGTTTTAGTTTTAAAAGGATTTAAATGGTTGTGGTTTAATTATTTGTATTGTGTTTGAATTTTTTCCTGCTTCATGGTTTCTTTTTCTTTCTGGGGAGGAGGTCTTCCTTCACTGTTTTAGTGGTTCCTGGCACTGTCCTTTTGGGGTGTACTTCCAAGAGGCAGGATGCAAGCTTGGCACTGATTTTTTTACTGCCTTTATGGGGGGCATGTGATCTTTCCTTAAATCTGAATGATTTCCTTAGGATATCTTGTGGGGTGAGTGAGATCAGACATGCTTGACAAACTTGGGAGGGCAGAGACTTGAACCTGGGTTCCCTATATAATTTATTAATTTGTTTCTTCAGCTTGGCATTTTGTAGCCCAAAAATGCAAACCCACTTTCTGGAGAGCTTAAATGACCTCTCTGCTAAAGGATTTCACTTTATGAGCAAGAGGTGGCTGCTGATAGTTATCATAGCATTTTAACTATTTTAATTCCTTGAAGTGCTCTGGCACCCTGCCTGATTTGTAACTCTGGGTTGCAGTTATTTCTAATCTAATGATTGGTATTTAGGGCAGCTTTTTGCAAGCAAAGAAGCTTTTTGTATTTTTGTACAGGTAATCCTTGACTTACAACAGTTCATTTAGTGACCATTCAAAGTTACAATGGCAATGAAAAAAGTGACTTATGACTATTTTTCACACTTACAACCATTGCAGCATCCCCATGGTCACAAGAGGCCAGGTGAGGAGAAGTGCCCCTCGACGTGAGTGATGTCGAGTTGGCCATGCCCACCCAGTCACATAACTACCCAGCTGGTCATTAGGGCAGAGAACCGGTCATTAAATTATTTGAATCCCACCACTGAATGCAACCTTTGTCTCTTATTTTTTTTCTTGCTTTCCTTTATGGTACTATTATAGCTCCAATGTCAAAGCAAAGCAGTAGGGAACAGATAAGTCTTTCATTTCTACTTCCTTTGTAGTCCACAGTCATCTTATAACAAGTAAGAACTGAGAATTCATAGAAGCAAAGTGGCAAAGTATCTGCATTGCAACATAAATATGTTTTAAAAAATGAAAGAAGGAGAAAGAAAGGAAGAAGGAGTAGAAAGGCAGCCTGGATAAAAACTGAAGAGTATATGTTGGGAGATGTACAGGTTGGATGGAACCTGATTGTCTATGGTTGAACACAATTCATTAACTTAATGAACTGTTGTTGGACCAACTACAAGATTGTTAACTGCCAAACAGCTGGGAGCATAGGAACCCAGCATCCCAGAACAAAATAGCTGGAGGGAAGAGGGCATGTGAGCACTGCAGCCAATCAGAACTGGATCTGTTACCAGAATGGAATGAAGTGCTGGAGATCATCTGCTCTGAAGGATCTAAGACAGCTCAAGTTGTAAAATAGTTGTTTTGAATTAAAGCTGGAAAACCTGGGAGTGGGGCATATTTCAGATGGACCAGTAATGGGAATAGAACAATGCCATCTTTTCTGCTCTTAAGAAGGAACAAGGGAACCACAACAAGGGTGAGGAGTCAAGAAGAAAGTAAGGATCTGTGCAGTGCTCCAAACTCAGAAAATTTCAAAACTAACAAAAATAGGCCATTTTGAAAAATAAAATAATGGTTATGTCTTTAAAATAGATTGTTGTGAATTTAAAATGATCACCGTTTTTAGCATTTTGCATATCGCTACAGAATCCTACCTGACAAAATACCTTCAGGGATATTGAGATATTCCAATGTGGAAAAAAATTCTGATTCAGTTCTTCATTTTTAAGTGCTGGAATAATCAAGTCCATAAAAGATAGCATCTTACTAGATGTATAAGTGCAGTCTGGAAGAATAGAATTCTGTTATTAAAAGTGCCTGTTTTTTTCACTGTAGACTAAATTAGGTATAGTTGCAGTCAAAATATGATTTAAAAAGCAAGTCCAAACTCTATTATTAATTAACTTCTTTGTCAAAATAAATTGAAAGTGTTCCTTTATCAGAATAAGAGGGAGGGAAATATCTATATCCCATGAGGATAGCAAGAAATTGATTTTTCTGCTTGAGATTATGTGGCCTTGCTATATAGGCTTAAGGCTTTTAATTTGCTTACAACATAAATAGACTGGTTGAGCTCTATACTTCATGCGATCAATGAAAAATAGTTTACTTTGAACTTTGTCTGATTTTAAAAGAATTTCATTAACCAGTAATAAAGGCCTTCTATTAATATGATTACTACAGGGGTTTGAGCAAAGAGGGAAATACATTTTATCCTTAGTGTGGATATTGTAGAATTGTTTTTAAGAAATGGAATGGAAAACAAGGGAGACATTCTCCTTGTGTCTTTTTTTTTAACACAATTGTCTATGTACCAATCAAGAGGAGGGCATATTTCCCTTTACTGAAAAATTTGGACTCTTGGAACTCCAACAGCTTTAACTGTAAAAGTTGTACTAACTTATATAATTGCAATAGTACTATCTTACTAAGTTTAGCTTCTAAAGCCAATTTAAGTTCATTGTACATCCAGTAAGTGGACTGGAATAATTAAATTAATTATTTAATTATATAATTAAATTATAAAGAGTCCCCAGGGAGTTGGGCTGCATAGAAATCCATTAAATTAAATTAAATTAATTAAATTAAATTGCTTTTTTCTCCAGTTAGACAATATGTGATTTCATTCTTGGACCAAAGAGATCTAGATGATGCTGGTGCCAATGATTATCATCTACTAGCATCATCTACTAGCATTTATATTTTAGAGTATTAAAAATAATTAAGATACATTACTGTGTAACCATTTTTATAAGATTGATACACAAGTGAGTATTAATATCCCATAACTCAAATGGAGCTTGAAGTTGAGTGAAAGTAAATGATTGAAGGGCATTTAATGAATTTCTGCAGCGGCCTGAGAAAATGCTGTTTCTTTGCTGACATTAAGTGGTCATCTAGAGTTTTGCAGCCCATATCTGGGAGAGATGAACTGGGAAAATCTTGGTTTATAGCTCAGGTTTTTTTTTTAGAATAGATTTAGAATAACAGAATTTAGAATAACAGAGACCTTGTAGTCAATGTCCAACCCCCTGCTCAAGCAGGAGACGTTATACCATTTCTGACAGATGTCTGTCCAGTCTCTTCTTGAAAGCTTCCAGTGATGAAGCACCCACAACCTCTAAAGGCAAGTTGTTCCATTGGTTGATTGTTTTCAGTCAGAAAATTTCTTATTTCTAGGTTGAATCTCTCCTTGATCAGTTTCCATCCATTATTCCTTGTCTGGCCTTCAGTTGCTTTGGAAAGTAGGTTGACCCCAGTAGTGGATTCTAAATCCCGCCACTACTGGTTCGCTCATGCGTGCGCACTCACACATGCTCACGCCACTTCTGCCCATGCGCAGAAGCATCCGGTTGGTGGGCGGAGCCTCCCGCCGCCGCTGCTAGCAGGTTCGCCAAACCAGGCTGATCTTGATTGTATCCTTCTGTTAATGCAACTTAGGATTGCATTGGCTTTTTTGGCTGCTGCCACACAGTGCTGGCTCATATTTAACTGGTTGTCCACTAAGACACCAAGATCCCTCTCACAGTTACTGCTATTAAGCCTGGTTTCACCCAGTATATATGTGTACTTTTGGTTTTTCTTGCCTAAGTGTAAGACTTTACTTTTCTCTACGTTGAATTTCATTTTGTTAGATAGGGTCCAGTGTTCAAGTCTGTCAAGATCCATCTCGATTTTGAGCCTGTCATGTAGGGTGTTGGATATTCCTGCCAGTTTAGTATCATCTGCAAATTTGATGAGTTCCCTTTCTATTCCTTTCTATTCCCTCATCTAAGTCGTTTATCAAGATATTGAAGAGTACTGGGCCTAAGACAGAACTTTCTGGAACCCCACTGCTTACTTCCCTCCATGTAGATGTAGTACCATTAGGGACTACTCATTGAGTATGGTTTGTTAGCCAGTTAGAAATCCATCTGGTGGTGATCCTATCTATCCCACTTTTTTCTATCTTATCAAGAAGTAGGTTATGGTCTACTTTGTTGAATGCTTTGTTATAGTCTAAGTGTACTATGTCCACTGCACTTCGCTGGTCTACTACCGTATTTTTCGGAGTATAGGATGCACCGGAGTATAAGACGCACCTAGATTTTAGAGGAGGAAAACAAGGAAAAAAGTATTCTGAACCAAATGGTGTAGTAATATATTATTTAATAAATTACCAATGTAGCAGAATACTTTTTACAACCATGTACACTTTTTACAACCATATACACTTTTTACAAACTTCAAACTTGACAGCTTTAAGACTAGTGGACTTCAACTCCCAGAATTCCTCCTCCAGTCATGCTAGCTCAGGAATGGGAGTTGAAGTCCACAAGTCTTAAAGCTGTCAAGTTTGAAGTTTGTAAAAAGTGTACATGGTTGTAAAAAGTCTTGCCAAGTTTGAAGACCCTTGCACTCCTTGCACCCCTAACCCCTAACCCAGGGGTCTTCAAACTTGACAGCTTTAAGACTTGTGGACTTCAACTCCCATTCCTGAGCTAGCATTACTGGAGGAGGAATTCTGGGAGTTGAAGTCCACAAGTTTGAAGACCCTTGCACCCCCTTGGCAAGTTTAAGACTTGTGGACTTCAACTCCCAGAAACTCTTAAACTTGCCAAGGGGGTGCAAGGGTCTTCAAACTTGTGGGCTTTGGAGTTGCACAACCATCAGCCGAGCAGATTCCAGCTCTAGAGCCACCCCAAACCCCCCCACAGCTCGCGAGCAGGGCGGAAGAAGGGAAAAGCCCCTCTCTTCCCATTTCCCCATCGGGCTGGGCTCCACCAAAGGCTGCCTCCCGGTCTCGCAGCCAGTTCCCTCCTGAAGTTTCAAGGGCCGCCAGGTGATTTCCATGAACTTGAGCTGAGCAGATCTGCGGCGCTGGGCAAAGGCGAAAGTGGCGGCTCCTGGTTTTCCCGGCCAAAGAGCGCTCGCTAGAGAAGAGCAGCTGGGGAAGCAGGTGAGGCGCGGTGGCAGGCAGGTGTCTGGGAAGTGCTGAGGGCAGCACGCGCGTCTGGGATGCCCCTCTTTGGGCTTTCCGCTTAGGTGGCGGCAGCGGGCCCATCCCCACGGGCGTCCCCGGTGCTTGCTGTGGCGACGCTGTTTTCTCGGAGACCTTTGGCGCCCTTTGGCCGACTGATCAGCCGTCCAAGCTCCTCTTTCTCTTCGGCCAGGATGTCTCAGAGGATCCCCGCCACGGGAAGCATTTTGGAAGTTCCTCGTCCGACGGGACCCTGCAGGTAAACCGAAGCCCGGGAGGTGTGTGTGTGTGTGTGTGTGTGTGTGTGTGTGTGTGTGTGTGTGTGTGTGTGTGAGTGTGTGACAGACGTGCCTCCAAGCAAAACTTGCCCGGGATCGCGTTCTTCAAATCGCGACTCCCAGCCGGGTCTTGGCAGGAATTCTTTCGTCGCTGCCGTTTGGACGCCCCAGACCTCGCTCACATGCCCGCTCACGTGGGACAGCAGGGACGGCGGCGGGGGCAAGCAGCGGTGGCAGCGGCGGCAAGCAACAGCGGGAACAGCGGGGGCAAGCAGCGGGGGGGCGAAGTGGCGGTGGTGGCGGCAGCAGCGGGCAGCGGGGACGGCGGCGGGGGCCAGCAGTGGATGGAACCGGCCAAAACTGCAACGCATGGAGGCTGAAAACCTCCAAAGGGTGGGGGCTGGTGGGTGGGTAGGGCTACATTCGATGTATAAGACGCACCCAAATTTTCACCCTCTTTTGGGGGGTAAAAAGGTGCATCTTATACTCCGAAAAATACGGTAATTTAGTCACTTTGTCAAAGAATGAAATAAGTTTGGTTTGGCATGATCCTTTTTTAACAAATCTGTGTTGACTTCTAGTTATTACTT
The DNA here is from genome assembly GCA_023053685.1 of Diadophis punctatus similis. Classification (NCBI taxonomy): domain Eukaryota; kingdom Metazoa; phylum Chordata; class Lepidosauria; order Squamata; family Dipsadidae; genus Diadophis; species Diadophis punctatus. Next base: position 19,219,855 of record JALIGW010000008.1, read on the forward strand.
TATATGTTTCTAGATGTTCAGAGATCTGTTTTTTTATTATCTTTTCCAATATCTTCTCAGGTATTGATGTTAGGCTCATTGGTCTGTAGTTTCCTGGATCTGGTTTTTTTTTTTTTTTGTTTTGAAGATGGGAACCACATCAGCTCTTTTCCAGTCCTCTGGTAGTTCCCCAGTGCTCCAGGGTTTTTGAAAGATATGGTACAGTAGTTCTGAGATGACATCTGCCAATTCCTTTAGAACTCTGGGATGTATTTATTTATTTATTTATTTAGGATTCTTATATGCCGCCCTACTCCCTGGGGACTCAGGGCGGCATACAACATTTGAAGAACCACTAAACAATACAATTTAAAACAATTTAAAATACATTTTAAAAACATACAAAATCTTACATGCATAGGGGAGACCAAGATGAAATTGTCTCAAAACCCCGCCTTTTCGGAAGGCCAGCAAGGTGGGGACAATTTGTATCTCTGGGGGGAGTTGATTCCAGAGAGCAGGGCCCCCCACAGAGAAGGCCCTCCCCCTAGGCTCCGCCAGCCAACATTGTTTGGTTGACAGGACCTGGAGGAGACCCACTCCGTGGGACCTGACTGGTCGAAGGGAAGTATGAGGTAGAATGCGGTCCTGGAGGTAACCTGGTCCTAAGCCATGTAGGGCTTTAAAGATGATGATCAACACCTTGAATTGTACCCGGAGACCAATGGGCAGCCAGTGCAACTGGCGGAGTATAGGTGTTACATGGGTGTATCTTGAAACACACACCACAGCACGCGCAGTCGCATTTTGCACCAGTTGAAGTCTCTGAATACTCTTCAAGGGTAGCCCCATGTAGAGTGCATTACAGTAATCCAATCGGGAGGTGACAAGGGCATGAGTGACCGTGAGTAGAGCCTCCTTCTCCAAGTATGGTCGCAATTGGTGCACCAGGCGAACCTGTGCAAAAGCCCCCCTAGCCACAGCTGTAAGGTGTTGGTCCAATTTTAGCTGTGGATCTAGGAGAACTCCTAAATTGCAAACCCGTTCCAAAGGAGTTAATTTTTCTCCCTCAAGAACCAAAGAGGGACAGTCGACATGGTCCTTAGGAGGCAATATCCAGAGCCACTCAGTCTTGTCGGGGTTGAGTTTGAGTCTGTTTCTCCCCATCCAGGTCCTAACATCGTCCATCAGTTCCCAGTGATTTATATTCATCAAGATTAGATAGATGTTCTCTTACCATTTTTTTTTCTTATTTTAACTTTTATTTCTAGTCTGCCTTTTACAGTTAAGTTTTTGATAGGTTTGGCTATAGTTTCTTTTTGTGTGAAGACTGATGCAAAGAATGAGTTAAGCAGCTCTGCTTTCTCTCTGCTGCCTGTTACTTCCCTGCCATCTTCTCTCTTTAGTGAACTGACTGTTTACTTGATTTTTTCATTTTATTGCATTGGAAGAACAGAATATTCTATGCTATTATAATCAATTGTTCATTTTTAAGATGATACACAATTTTTTTAAATTCAAAAAGTTTTATTAGTACAAAGTACAAACATTTTTCTCTTTTCTCCCCCTCTTCCCCCCAAACCTCTACTCACCCCCTTACCCTCCCCCCTCTCCCCTCCCCACACCCCCGGACTTCCCAAAGAAAGTACAGGGCATAATATTCAATATAATAAGTTTAAATTAAGTTCAAAGAAATTCATAATTTCCACATTTCTTTGAGTCTTTAACTCCTAATTATTCAAAACTTTTTAAACATAATCAAAAAATCAAGCATATTATTAATCAAACACCATTCAGTATCTCAGGCTGATAATTTACCCCACTAAATATCTTTCCTTTATATAATCTATATATGATCTAATAAAAATAAGAAAAAAGAGAAAGGGGGGGGAAAAAGGAGAATTGTTAATTTCAGTATTTTAAGATTTCTAACCCCTTATACTTCAAAAACCTTAAACTTGATCATAAAGTCAAACACAATATTAATAACCTAATATTACAATATATCAAGTTATTAACTTCACAAACATTCTGAATCATTAATTATTTTAAAATATATTGATAAAATAAAAAAGGGAAGAGAGAAAAGAAAAAAAACATATTAGTCTCTCCATCCATCCTGTAAATTCCAACACTAACACCAAACTCTGACCATTCCTTCCTCTCGATCAAATTTTGAATCTAGTTCTTGCAGCCTTTTGTAGCTTGATGGTTTTAGGTTTGTCAGCTCGCCTCCCATCTGACTTTGATCCTTTGTCTCCTTTTCCACATTATAAACATCTGTCTGGCTCTGTAAATCACCTTGAATCTTCAAAACTCTTTCCGTTTGAACAAATATAGAGGGCTTTTCCTTCTCTACTTCTGTTACTTTCATGCTTCTTTCCTCTGGAATTTTGGATATATCAGCCTTTAAAACATTGACATAAAAATCAGTAGCTTTCTTTATCGTATTAAGCCGGTATCTTTTTTCCAAATATCTGACCACTATCCCTGTTGGGGCAACCCATTTGTACTGTAGGTTCCGTCTTTTAAACTCTTCTACCAAAAAGGTAAGGTGACCAACTTTTTTACAATGAAAAGGAGGACAAATAAATTGAAAAAAAATATCGTAAATAAAAGAAACATTTTATTCATTGCAACAATAATACACTATAATATGATATATGCATAATAAAAACATTTGTAACATTTTATATTGTAATTATGCTTACATGCCTGTTAATTATTATTTAAATGAGTACTTTTCCATTGAATTAATATTTTTTGTCAATGTATCATCTTCTAACAATATATTGGAAATATCTGAACAAGAAATATCCTTCATATTGAATTTTACGGCAAGTGCTGCAGCTAGAGTATCAACATTCAATCTCGATTTCTCACTTGTCCAAAAATCATTGGCAATTGAAAAAACTCTTTCAACTGCTGCATTAGTTCCAGGGCAGCACAACGTAAATTGAACAAGTATAAATAAATTTTCACATGGAATATGTTCATTTTTGAAATGGCTGAAAATATCCACCCATCTTTTATCAATTTCAATTGTTGATTTTCCCATTGTATTAATTTTTCAGAAGTTAAATATACATTCAGTCTTCTAATTTCTTCAAAGAGACAATTGTTGTCTATTTTAATGTCTGGCATTTCTTTAGATAAAAACTCAACACAAGATTCAATATCTGTCCAATATACTTGCAATGAAGTCAAAAAACACCATTGAAAACTGTTATTTCCCGTGATGTTTGTTTCAGATCATTCTTCGATATATTGAAAACATGTTTGGTAAAAATTCTGCACTTCTTTGATAAACTTTTCCGTTATGCCCAGATTTGATTCCTCTAAGTCTGACAATTTTCTTTTTATAATTAAAGGAAGAAATTTTTCTTCAAATCGAGATTTATATTGAAGGATAAAGTCATTCAAAATAAGACTAACTTCTGTGGCTGAAATGTGTTCACCTTCAATCTTTTGAATCGTTTTGTGAAAAATAGATGCTTGATTATGTACAAAATACATTAATATCTCAGATATTTCATTATTGAAAAACGATTCCAGGATTTTAGGACATTTGTCTAAACTTAAAAAATATGAATGGAGAGGCTCAAATAATTGTAGAACACGCTCTACAGCAGGAGTTAGAGCAAGCCATCTAACTTTTGAATATCCTAAAAGTTTTTTGTATTCAACATTCGCTTCTTCGCAAAATTGTTTTAAAGTAGCCACACGAACGGTAAAACGACTAAAATACAAATAAATTGTAGTTATTATTACTTCTACATCAATTGGCATGGCACATGACGCCGTGTTGATTGCATTTGACAAAATATGTGCATTACAACCTATTCCTAGTATTTTCTTTTGGAGTAAATCTTGTAATTTTACATACACATTATTCACCCCTTTGCGTCTTCGCCCACCAAAATTTGTGTTTGTATTATCAGCTGTTAGTGCAACAACTTTGGATTTCAAATTGTTTTCATTTATTACTCTGTATAGATGGTTTGACAAAATTTCAGCAGTTTCACCCTCAATGGATTCTAAATTTAAAATTTTTACTTGAATCCCCTTGGTAACATTAAAATATCTTACTAGTATTGGATACAATTTGGTTTCATTATGATTTGATGCATCAGATAAAACCATTACAAATGGTGCAATTTTCAAGTCTGCTGTAAGTATTTTATGACAGTAATTTTTAAATACTGATTTAATAATAGCCTCGCATTTTGTCCTGGCGCATGAAAATTTAGCATTGTGAAACTTTCAATAATTTAGTTGTACAATCCATACTACAAAAACTTTGATTGTGAATTATGGTATGAAATGCAAATGTTCCCTCCATTGCAGCTAACTGTTTTTCATCTTCAGAATAATTTGAAGTTTTTAAAAAACCTGTTACTTTACGACTGGAAGCTGATGCATCTAATGATTGCTTATGTTTGTTGGTGGACAAGTGTTTCGTTATAGCTGCTCTGCCCCCATCTGCAATACAAAATTCTCCTCTGCAGATATTGCAGAAAACAATGGCATCTTTCTTTGATATGAGAAATGGAAATTCCTTTTTCAATTGATCGTTGAAATGGCATTTCCTCTTTTTTGATTTTTCCATCCCTTAAATGAAATTTAAAATTAAAATTAAAATATAAAGCTACACGAACAATGGAAGCACATTATGAATAAATAAAATTAATTATTACAACTGAAACTTTAATAACATAAATGATAAGCTTCACTAAAATTTAAATTTAAATTATTTTACACTTCTGTTGACAACAGGGTTGTATAAACTTGTAAATAAAATTATACATATTTGGAAATTATTAAATAAATAATGAATTAATAAAACGTGAATTGTACCGTATTTTTCGGAGTATAAGACGCACCTTTTTACCCTCAAAAAGAGGGTGAAAACTTGGGTGCGTCTTATACACCGAATGTAGCCCCACCCAGCCACTCCCACCCTTTGGCCTCTGCCTGCCAGCAATTTACCTCTTTGCAGCAAACAGGGCAAAGCACAAGAAGAGCACAAGAAGAGATGATCTGCTTCCCGACCTATAGCTGAGGCTTGCAAGCCACGTGGTAAAATGAAACTAACTACGGTGGCTGTGATGAGACAAATTGCTGGGAGATAAACTGCTGGCAATATTAGACTGCTGAAATTGCAAGAAAGCAAGCTATAGCTGCTGTGGCTCAGAGTTAGAGGTTTTGCCTCACAATTAGGAGGTTGTGAGTTCTATCCTAGGTAGAGGCAGATTCTGTTAATATGTTATTTTGTTAAATGTTTGTAGAGTGTTCAAATTATTAGACTTATTTTTTAAAGACTGCTTTATTATTGTTCTAGACAACTTAACAAAATGAAGAAGTTTTTAAAATAAATGCTTGCTCTGAAGAGGCCCAGTGCTATTGTATCTTCTTTTAAATAGCAGAGAATATTTCCAGAAAGCCACATCAATTTTAAAGATCTGTAAAAGTATAATCTGAAATGTCCTGTTTTAGTATTAAGTATTAGTATTAAGTATTAGTATTAAAAGAAGGCAGCTGAGAAACCCTGACTTAGTCATGTTTGGAGTAGATCTATTTAAATAATTGGGAGGAGTTAGTGTGATTACATTTAAGAAAACTTTCTGTGATTAATATACTGCCATAAATGTACATTTCTCCAATTCTTTGCCATTTCTATGGGTCAGGCACACATGCACAGAAATACACAGCAAACAGTGTATATCCTCTGTATTGTTTGCTGTTTGGCAAATTGCTGGGAGGCAGAGGCCTTTTTTCCTTGTTTTCCTCCCCAAAAACTAAGGTGCGTCTTATACTGCGGTGCGTCTTATACTCCGAAAAATACGGTACTTACCTCTGTATAATTGAATATTAACTGAGAAAGAAATAATTACCGTGAGTCATTCAATTGCCGATGTGCCGTGAGTCTACCGTGTTTCCCTGAAAATAAGACAAGGACTTATATTTTTTGACCCCCAAAAATGCCCCTGGCCTTATTTTGGGGGGGGGGTGGCTTATTATTTTTGGGGTGCAGGTGGGGCAGGGCATGAGACGCACCACTTACTGGAGTTTTGCAGCTCCGTGGTCTTGGCTAGTCTGTTTAGGGAAAAAACCTTGCAAACAGACAAGCCGAGAGACCACGGAGCTGCCAAACCTCCAGTAAGTGGTGCGTCTCTCTTGGCAGGGCGGGCGGACAGACAATTGTCCTGGTACTGCCGTCGCATTCCTCGGTGTCTCCAGGGCAGTCCGTTCTAAAAGAGAACGTCTCCCAGAAAGCGCGGCTTCCAGACGCGACAGTGAGAGTGATAGCAAGCGAGAGGCGGGTGCGCACACACCCCGCGGGACTAGCTCGACTCCTCTGGACAGGCAGAAGCCATAGGGTGAAGACCGACCAGAATCCTCTCCCGCAACAGCCGAAGTTTGGGGGAAATAAAGAAGGACTTCTGCTGCTTCTGCTTTTGGCTGCATGGAAGGAAAGCAGCAGAAGTCCTTCTTTCTTTGCCCAAAACTCCAGCTCTTCATCAGTCCCGGGATCTCCATGTGCGGGGAGGGCTGCGGGTGGCCCTCCCTGCCTCTTTTCCGGGGGAGAAGCAGCTGGCCATCATGCTTCTTCTCCCCGGCTGGATCCTGCTCTGGGCTCTGCTGGGCGCGGGATAAGGGGTGGAGGAGCCCCCCCGCAGGTGAGAACAGCCAGGCCTTGCGCCCCCACCCCGGGAAGAAAGGGGATCCGAGGGGGCCAGGTGGGAAAGCCAGAGCCGGCATTGCCCCTGTGTAAAAGCGCAGCGCTGCTCTCCCACCAACCCCGCCAGTGCTCATTGCGCGAGGCTCGAAGCGAAAAGAGTTTCTGTACTATGCAAAGTTTTTTTCCTAAACAGACAAGCTGGGAGACTACGGAGCTGCAAAACTCCAGTAAGTGGTGCGTCTCGTGGTGGGGCAGAGTTTGGGGGTTTGGGGATGGGGATGGGGTGGGACAGGCTGTGAGACCCTTCCCCAAGGCTTTTGGGGCGGAGAGGGGACCCCCTCAAAAGCCGAGGTGCCCCTGCGCGCAACGAGCACTGGCGGGGTTGGTGGGAGAGCAGCGCTGCGCTTTTACACAGGGGCAACCCTGGCTCTGGCTTTCCCACCCAGGCCTCTCAGATCCCCTTTCTTCCCGGGGTGGGGGTGCAAGGCCCAGCTGTTCTCACCTGCGGGGGGCCTCCTCCACCCCTTCTCCCGCACCCAGCAGAGCCCAGAGCAGGATCCAGCCAGGGAGAAGAGGCATGATGGCCAGCCGCTTCTCCCCTGGAAAAGAGGCAGGGAGGGCCACCTGCAGCCCTCCCCGCGCGTGGAGATCCCGGGACTGATGAAGAGCTGGAATTTTGGGCAAAGAAAGAAGGACTTCTGCTGCTTTCCTTCTGTGCAGCCAAAAGCAGAAGCAGCAGAAGTCCTTCTTTATTTCCCCCAAACTTCGGCTGTTGCGGGAGAGGATTCTGGTCGGTCTTCACCCTACGGCTTCTGCCTGTGCAGAGGAGCCGAGCTAGACCCGCGAGGTGTGTGCGCACCCACCTCTCACTTGCTATCACTCTCGCTGTTGTGGCTGGGAACCTCTCTTTCTGGGGCGGGTGAGCAAGGCGGCGGCGGCAGCGGGAGGCAGAGGATGGCAAGGGGGTGGCATTGGGAGGCAGAGCCGAAGAGGCTTGCTCTTGCTCTTGCTGCCGAGAGCTGCTCTTTGTGCGGCGGGCGAGCAAGCGAGGGAGGCGAGGGGCGGCAGCGGCGGCAGCAGCAGCAGCAGCGGGAGGCAGAGGGAGGTGGCATTGGGAGGCAGAGCCAAAGGGGCTTGCTCTCGCTCTCCCGGCCGGGAGTGCTCTTTGTGTGGTGGGCGAGCGAGGGAGGCACGGGGCGGCAGCGGGAGGCAGAGGGAGGTGTCATTGGGAGACAGAGCCAAAGGGACTTGCTCTCGCTGTTGCGGCTGGGAGCTGCTCTTTGTGCGGCGGGCGAGCGAGCAAGGGAGGCACACGGCAGCAGCGGTGGCAGCAGGAGGCAGAGGGAGGCAGCATTTGGAGGCAGAGCCGAAGGGACTTGCTCTCGCTCTCCCAGCCGGGAGTTGCTCTTTCTGCAGCGGGAACTATTTGGCCAGGAGAGAGAGAGAGAGAAAGTGAGAGGTGGCTACGCGCACCCCCTGCGGGACTGGCTCGGCTGTTCTGGGCTGTCTCTGGCAGCGTTTTGAAACTCGCTCCTGCCGGCAGCAATGCAGGGATGCGGAGCGCATGCGTCTCATAATCGCATCTTATACCGCACTGTACCGAGCCTTGACGAATCATCATGTCAAATACAAATACGTCACATAACGTGCAACAGATTAGTCTTCAAATATTAAAAAGGAGGACATGTAGGAGGACACTTTTCGAGGGAGGACAGAACTTACAAAGAAGGACTGTCCTCCCTAAAGGAGGATAGTTGGTCACCTTAAAAAAGGTATAATCTTTTCTGGCTTTAAGCATTTTAGGAGGAATTTCTTTCAATATCATTACTTCCTGGCCATTTACTTGAAGCTTATTCTTAAAAGTCTCCTCCGTAGAGCCCTTGTGGTAAAATATATTACAATGTCCCTTGGCAGATGTTTTTGTTTTGCAAACCAAGAGTTGACTCGGTATATCTTATCAATTTGCATAGCCAGTTCCTCTTTAAGCATTCCAGACACCTGCTCCAAAGCCTCTGCCATCTTTCCTTTCAAATCTTCATATTTTTCCTCTTTCAGGCCCCTCACCCCTATAGCAAATTCCATGCTTCTGAATTGAGTCATTAACACCTCTGTTTCAAGATTTGCGATATCACTTTGAGTTTTGTCTATGTATTCCCCCGAGATTATCAAGGATTGTTTAGTTATTTCCACATCGTTCTCCAGAACTTCCATATTTACTGCTAATACATTGCAAACATCTAACACATCCTTCCTCACTTGTTGATCCATCTTCTCTAAAGCAACCTGCATTTGTTTATTAATTTCATTAATTTTTGAGTTGAATTCCATAACCAGTTCATTTTTCATAACTTTTAGAGTATTATATAAATTTTCAGGTGTTAGAGTCTGTGGGGGTGTTAATTCAGAAGTAAGTTGCATTCTTGAAGTATGACCAGAGGGATATTCAGTTCTTTTATTTGAAACAGTCTTTCCAGGTTTAGAAGCCATTTGAGGTATTAGATTAAAAAAAATAGCAATGCTCATCAAAATCCAATATTTCCAGAAGAGAAAGCCAAGTCTCTAGTTGACAAAGTTCTTTCCAAATACAAAACCAGTTAGTCTTTTATTTTTAAAAAGATATAAGTTGCTATTTTAATCCAAAATCAGGAAACAAGAAGAAAAAAGCCAATTCTCAGGATCAAAAGTTATTCCTTTTGATCCTGAGATCAAAACTTGCATTAAGTCTTACTTAGTGGTGATACGGGTGGCAAAATGCTCGCATTTTTCCGCCCTTATTGCGTCCGCCGACTCCCGCCCAGCCGCCCTGTTTAGGGTGACTCGCTCCCTTCTTGCAAAGGAGGGTGCCGAAGATCCCTTGCAGGGCAGAGCTTAGGAATTTTCTCAGTTTCTGGCGGATAAAGTCATTCAGATTGGGACAGACCTGGACTCCATTTGGACAGGGCAGGCCGAGACGACAGGGGCGAGTCTTAGTCCTGTTATATGGGAGGAGTTTGAGCCTATCACTCCTGGTGATTTGGACAAGGCCATAGGAGCGATGAGCGCCTCCACTTGTTTATTGAACCCGTGCCCCTCCTGGCTGGTTTCAGCCAGCAGGGAGGTGACACGTGGCTGGCTCCAGGCTGTTGTGATTGCATCTTTGAGAGAGGGGTCCGTACCGCAGCCCTTAAAAGCTGCGGTGGTAAGGCTCCTCCTCAAGAAGCTTTCCCTGGACCCAGCGGATTTAAAGAACTTCCGTCCAGTCTCCAACTTGCCCTTCGTGGGTAAAGTTGTTGAGAAAGTGGTGTCGCTCCAACTCCTGTGGTTATTGGAGAACACTGATTATCTGGATCCCTTTCAATCGGGTTTCAGGCGCGGCTACAGTATGGAGACTGCTTTGGTCGATCTGATGGATGATCTCTGGCGAGCCCGGGATGGAGGTCATTCCTCCATCCTGGTGTTACTTGACCTCTCAGTGGCTTTCGATACCATCGACCATGGTATCCTTCTGCGTCGTCTTGGGGAGGTGGGAGTGGGGGGTACTGTTCTACGGTGGTTCTCCTCCTACCTCTTCGATAGGATGCAGTCGGTGTTGACAGGAGGGCAGGGGTCAGCCCCTAGGCCCCTGGTTTGCGGGGTGCTACAGGGCTCGGTCCTCTCCCCCATCCCGTTTAACATTTACATGAAACCGCTGGGTGAGATCATCCGACGACACGGGGTGAGGTATCAGCAGTATGCTGACGATACCCAGTTGTACATCTCCACCCCGTGTCAGTTCAGTGAAGCGGTTGATGTAATGTGCCGCTGCCTGGATGATGTGAGGGTCTGGATGGGAGTGAATAGACTCAGGCTCAACCCTGACAAGACTGAGTGGCTGTGGATATTGCCTCGCAAGGACTATGTCGACTGTCCCTCCTTGGTTCTCGGGGGAGAAAAATTGACTCCCTCAGAACAGGTTCGCAATTTGGGTGTTCTCCTAGACCCACAGCTTAAATTGGAGCAACATCTTTCAGCTGTGGCTAGGGGGACCTTTGCATAGATCCGTCTTGTGCACCAATTGCGACCCTACTTGGAGAGGGAGGCTTTGCTCACAGTCACTCATGCCCTTGTCACCTCATGGCTGGACTACTGTAACGCGCTCTACATGCGGCTACCCTCGAAGTGCATCCGGAGACTACAATTGGTACAGAATGCAGCTGCATGAGCTGTGGTGGGTGTACCGAGATACACCCACATAACACCCATTTTCCGCCAGCTGCATTGGTTGCCCATTAGTCTCCGGTTGCAATTTAAGGTGTTGGTTTTGACCTTTAAAGCCCTACATGGCTCAGGGCCAGGTTACCTTTGGGACCGCATCCTGCCACATACCTCCCTACGACCAGTTAGGTCCCACAGAGTTGGCCTCCTCCAGGTCCCATCAGCCAAACAATGTCGGTTGGTGGGCCCACGGGGGAGAGCCTTCTCTGTGGGAGCCCCATCGCTCTGGAACCAACTCCCACCAGAGATCCGGACTATCCCCACCCTACTGGCCTTCCGCAAAGCAGTAAAAACATGGCTCTTCCGGCAGGCGGGGTGAAGAGAGGATTCCCCCATGTATGAATGGTTTTTAAATACAATGTAATGTTTTTAAAATGATATTTTATTGTATCGTTCTTATCTCTGTTTGTACGCCGCCCTGAGTCCTACGGGATTGGGCAGCCTATAAGAACTTTTAATTAAATTAAATTAAATTAAAAAGGAAAGCAAGGCAGGTCCAAGCTTTTTTGAGGGTTGTAAGAATTGTAAGAACCTAGTGGACAGATACACCCTGACCCCTACTTTATACAGTTTTGGTTCTGTCCTTTTCTTTTTTTTAATTTTTTTTATTATTTTATTTATTTTTATACATTACCATATTTTGACATAAGTCCATATCTGTTATTTATACATTCTTAATATTAAATATTGTACATTATTTATTGTAGTTACATATCTTCATTCTTTATCACAGTCTTTTTCTTCTTTTTCTTTTATTTTTATTGTCTTAGTCCAGTTGTACCATTTAGTCCAAACCACATAGTATTCTGAATCATTTTGTCCTTTAAGTTCAATAGTGAGTTTGTCCATTTCAGCACATCTGTATATTTTATCCAGCAATAAATTATCCGATGGTATGTGGTTCTTTTTCCAGCACTGAGCGTAGGCTATTCTCGCAGCTGTTATAATGTGAAGAGCTAAATACCGAAGATTTCTGGGATACTGTTTATTCATTATTCCCAACAGAAAAAATTCCGGTGTGAATTCCACATTTCTTTCCATGATTTCCTGTAACCATCTGTGGACTTTTTTCCAAAAATATTTCGCTTTTAAACATGTCCACCACATATGAAAGAAGGTGCCTAACTCTTTGTTGCATTTCCAACAGGTCGAATTAGCATTTGGGTTCTGTCCTTTTCTTATCTGCTTGTGCTTTGTATGCTGCCCATGCCTCTTCTAACACTTTTTGCACAACTGGCCATGTGTTCTGTAGTTGTTGTAGCCACTCCTTAAGGGAGGCTAATGTGGGCTCCTCATCTGGTAACTTTGGCATGGAATTGAAATTTTAGCCAGTGGCTACTCTGAAGGGAGTAAACCCTGTACTAGAATGGACTGCATTGTTGTAGGCCATATCTGCAAAGGGTAGTAGGTTGGTCCAATCATCCTGTTGATAATTAATAAAGCATCTTAGGTATTGCTCCAGTACCAAGTTTGAATGTTCCATCCCACCATTAGTTTGAGGATGGTGACTAGAACTCAGGCCCTGATCGATTCCTAGGAGGGCTAAGAATGCTCTCCAGAACTTCGAAGTTAATTGAACCCCCCTGATTCTTTGAGGGGCCCCATGTAGGCAATATATGTGGTGTAAAAACTTCTCTGCAAAGGCTTTTGCTGTGGGATTCTTTTGGCATGGGATGAAATGGATCTGTTTGGAGAACAGGTCTGTAACTACCCAGATGACAGTACCCTGTACTCTTGGGTAATTTCAATGATGAAACCCATGGAGATCTCTCTCCAGGGTGCTGAAGTTTCAGCAAACATCTGCAAAAGGCCAGGCATTTTTCCCTGTCACCTCTTTGCTGCCGCGCAAACGGGACAGCTCACCACATAGCTCTCAATGTCTTTCTTGAGGGATGGCCACCAAAGCTGTCTCTTTATTAGGTATAGTGTTTTCATGAATCCGAAGTGGCTGGCCATTTTTGAGTCGTGGCACGTTTGCATTAGGCTGAGTCTTCGGCTTTTCGGGACATATAGTTTCCCTCCCATCCATGGTAAGCCCTCTTTCATTAGACAAGAGTTTTTATGGTTCTGGAACCACTCATCAGTCATGAGGGCTTGTTGAAATGCTTGGGTAGTGGCATTGTTGGTTTGGAGGTCTCCCTCTGTTTGTGTTCTGGTCCTCATTTTAGCGGCTAGCTGTGATGCTGGGAGCAGTGGTCTATTATTTCTGGCTTATTACTATTGTACTGTGACAATCTAGACATAGCATCAGCCAGGAAGGTTTTCTTTCCTCTTGGGAGGTATCGGAGGGTGAAATTGAAATGTTGGAAGCACTGGGCCCAGCATACTGGCTTAGGGGATAATTTCCATGGGGTTTTAATGGCTTCCAGTTTTTGTGGTCCATCCACACTTGGAAAGAGATTTTTTCCCCTCCAAGAAATGGCGCCAGGTCAGAAGGGCCCAACAGATAGTGTAGGGTTCCTTTTCCCAAACTGCCTACCATTGCTCCGTGTTGGTCAGCTTTTTTGAGGTGTAAGCACATGGCTGCAACTGCTTTTGCTCATTTTCCTGGAGCAAGATGGCACCGATTGCTACATCACTGGTGTCAGCTTGGATGACAAATGGGGTTTGTTTGTTTGGGTGCTTTAAAACCAGCTCAGCAGAAAAAAGCCTTTTTAACTTTTCAAATGCCACTTGGCACTCCATTGTCCATTTTAAGGGCTGCCCCAGCCTTGGTTTGTCCCCCCACTTTTGTCTTCAGCAAGTTAATGATAGGGAGAGCAATCTGGGTAAATGCTGGGATAAATTGCTGGTAGAAATTGGCAAAACCTAGGAAACTCTGCAGCTGCTGCCTTGTGTATGGCAGAGCCCAATCCAGCACTGCTCGCACCTTCTTCAGGTCCATCTCTTCATGGGAGATGCAGTAGCCCAGATAGTCTAGTTTATCTTGATGAAATTCACACTTTGATAGGTTAGCTTGGAGCTTTGCTGTGCTGGTTAGGGTCTGCTCGGACCAATTTTATGTGCTCCACTGTGGTTTCCATCTAGATTAATATATCACCAAGGTAAACTAAAAACTCCTTATAGAGGTGTTCATGTAGCACTTCATTGAGTAGTTGCATGAACACAGCAAGGGGCCCTTGTAACCCAAAGGGCAGGACCTTAAATTGGAAACATCCTAGTGGGCAATTGAATGTGGTTTTCCACTCATCCCCTTCCTTAATTCTAACCTGGTAATAGCTTCGTGTAGGTCTAGTTTGGAAAAAAATCTTTCCTTCTGAAAGGTGAGCTAACATGTCCTCCATGAGAGGAAGGGGATACACATTTTCCATACACACTGCATTCAGACCTCTATAATCAATGCACAAGTGCAAAGACCCATCTCTTCTCAGAAAAGCACAGGGGCTGCCACTTTGGGTCTGGCTGGTTGAATAAACCCTTGGGCTAGATTTTTATCTATGAAGTGTAACTCCCCCAGCTCCCTAAGGGTCATGGAATACAGCTTGGGTTTTGATAGTTTAGCTCCCAGGAGGATCTCAATGGCACAGTCTGTGGGCCTGTGAGGGGGCATTTCATCTGAGCTTTCTTCACTGAACACTTCGGCTAGGTCCCTGTATTCTTGGGAATTCCCTGTGGTGGCTTTATTTGTGCAGTGGCTGCAGGTTCCTCTCTTGGCCCACCTCCCCACTTTTCCTCAGTTTTGTTCGGCACCATGACTCCCCACAGGAACATTAAGGCCCCCTCTTTCCAGTCTACTTGGGGGTTCTAGTGCTTTAGCCAAGCGAGACCCAGGACCAGGGGCCAGTCATTTCAGGGGCCACAATGACTACTAAAGTCTCACTATGATCTCCCATGTTTAGTTCCAAAGGCTCAATGGCAAAGGTAGCCGGCTCCCCCTCTGCAATAGATCCATCCAGCTGGCAAAAGGCAATCAGGTTTTTTAGTCTCTTCAGGTGGATTCCCAGTCTCCCCACCAGGGTTGGGCTCACTGGACTTGGGCAACCCGAGTCCAGCAGGGCTGTCATTTTCACTCTTTCCCCCAAACTGGGAACCAATTGTCTTAGGGGTAAAGTGACCGGCTTCATTGGCTCACTTACCAAGGGGTCATCTTCAAGGTCACTATCGGAAAGCCCAGGGTCTTCCTCAGATGGTGTCGGAGTTCCCTTTTCCAGTTTGACTGAGGGATAGAATGCCATGACCTCCCCATCTCTCATTGCGGTGTCCTTCCCATGTGTGGTTGTCTTTGCCGATTTCCCACCGGACAGGTGATCTTGCTTTTGGGTTGGGGTCTTCAAGCAGCATTCAGCAGTGTGATGCTTTCCTTCCCTCACTTGAAGCAGGCAGTTGACCTCAGGGCCTCATTTGTGGCTTTGACTTCAGAACCCTGGTTTACAGCTTGAAGACCTCCCATTTCCCCTGGGGCGGCGATCTCTTCCAGGCCCTCCCAGCTCAGTACTCATTTCTGGCTATGTTGATCTCCACTTCCTCCACCAGATAAGGGCTCTGTGGGCTAGCAGGCATGGTAGAGGTCGTTGTTCAGCCCGTCTTTGAACCAGCTCACTAGGATGTCCTTCAGCCAGTCCACGCGACAAACAAGGTCTCAGAATTCCTCGGTGTATTCAGCCACCGGCTGGTGACCCTGCTTCACCGTTGTAATGCAATCTTGAGCTTTGCAGTCTTCCAGTGGGTCCTCAAACCTGCGGTGAAGTGCCATCATGAAGTGATTGAAGTTCCGGAGCTCTGGGGCATCTGCATTGTGGAGGGTCACCATCCATCTAGCCGCTGCTCCTTCCAGGGCCAGGGTGATGAGCCTGATTCGGGCGCATTGGGTTTGGAAATTTCTTGCGTATTCCTGCATGTATGTGAGGACATGCACCAGGAAGAAACCCAACTGCCTTGGGTCACCATCATACTTGATGCCTGGGGTGTGTGTTTTTCACTCCACTTGCGAGGTTGTTGATGGTCCCAGAAAGTTTGTGGGGACCGGCGCCAGGAGCAGTGGGTTGGCTGGTGTGGTGGCCACACATCTGCCCCATCCACTGGAATAGTGATGGCTGGGATCAAGGTATTGGCTCTTGTGCAATCGGGTGCTGCTGCTGCTTCATCTCCTCCACCCAGGTGATCCAGCTCACCCTGGGCTATCAGGTTCTCAAATGCTTCCATCACAAAATGCATGATGTGTTTCTTGAGGCAATCATCTCAGACTGGTTCTTCGGCCAGGTCTTCATGGTCTGATAGGGCTTCCAGCTTGCACTTCCAGCTCGCACTTCTAGCTCTAGTCCAACCTCAGACCTTACACCATTTCTGACAGATGGCATCCAGTCTCTTCTTGAAAGCTTCCAGTGATGAAGCTTCCACAACTTCTGAAGGCAAGCTGTTCCATTGGTTGATTGCTCTCACTGTCAGAAAATTTCTCCTTATTTCCAGGTTGAATCTCTCTTTGTTCAGTTTCCATCCATCTGGCCTTCAGGTGCTTTGGAAAATAGCTTGACCCCCTCCTCTCTGTGGCAGCCCCTCAAATATTGGAACACTGCTATCATGTCTCCCCTGGTCCTTCTCTTCACCAGACTAGCCATGCTCAGTTTCTGCAACTGTTCATCGTAAGCTTTAGCCTCCAGTCTCCTAATCATCTTGGATATACTTGCCATAGTTGCCCACCCCTGACCTAGATATATTTATTTCAGATCTCCAGAGATTCATTCTAGCAGAATAAAGAGTTGGTTTATGCTCCTATGAGATTTTCTTTCTTTAAGTGGGGATTGGTATATTTGAAGTGTGAAGGACAGTTTTCCAGCATCGTCTCTGAATGCAGTCAACAATTCTGTGATTCCCATATGAACTTTCCCACTTTGAAGTTTTTAACTATTCATCCATTTTTCATCTTTTCAAGTTCTATCCTCCACTGTGCCCACTTTAGGGTGCTAAAATATTGATTCTAGTTTGCTGTAGCACAGGAGCCACAGGACTCTGACTATCTCCTAGGGGTTAGACTTGCAACCAGAAACTGTAAAGTTGCTATTCCAGATTTAGATGCGGTAGAATATTGTGTGCAGTATAGTTTGGGAGAAATTTAAAACTCTTGGTTTACAATTTTGGACAGTGTTTAGGGATATGGAAAAATTTGGCTGACAGGTTTACTAGAAGATTGGGATGTTACTATATACTGTAGTGCTCCTATTTCTCCAGGGTTCTGCAAACCTCCGTACATCCAGTCTTTTACATCTGCTCCTCCCTTTTTAGGTTTGGTCTGAAGTGTATGCTGTTTTGTTACTATTCCTGTGAACAAACTCATTTAGCTGAGAACTAGCTGAGAATTAGTAATTGTAAACTTCAGTTATTGTTGGATTTCAACCTGCAACCCAGAAAAGATGTGAGTTTTAGTCCATCAATATTTGGAAGACTATATATTCCCCAACTTGGTTTAAATGCAGAAAACTAAGAAACAATTTCCCTGAGGATTGGATTCATACTATAAGAAAATCAGAGTGCTCTTAAACTGAATTGTCCTGAAATAATTAAACTAGTCTTTGCATCTAGATTATGTCTGCACCAGCCCACTTCCATTGGAAATATTAGTGCATTGTTTGACTGACTACCAAGTTAAGCTTAATTGACAGTTTTCAATAGTTTTGCAGTATCAAGTTCTTAGAATTACCATGTGACTCCTTGTTACCATCAGGCCTTCTTACATTATCTAGCAATCCATGAGAGAAATATAGGAAATGACACATATACATACATGTAAGTATTGTAACATATCCTAAGTCATTCATTTCTATATATCGCAGCATCTTATTTAATTAAGGTTTGCCTAGTACCATTCTCAGTACTATTTTAATTCACACAATTCCCCCAAACATGTGGCATGAAATCAGTCTGAGATTCTAGCAAATTTTATATGGAAACTGTGAACCAAGTTATAGAATGTGGGCCAGGAGGCATGGTCAGGTCACGTGGGTCATCCAGTTGCAGATAATGAGCTGGGATCACAGAAGAGATTGTCACAATTCTTCTGTTACAGTCATGTTTAATGAGGTTTCATTTTAAACCTCATTGTTCAGGTAAATTAAGATTGGGGAAAATATGATGAATAAAGACTAATGCAAAGGTAACATAAATTATGAAGAAACATAATCAAGGCACATTCATAGCTAATCACACAAAAGCAGGCAACAATGCCTGGAAGTAACACACCAAAATGTGATAAAAATAGCAAGAGATAGAAGCTAGAAGCCACTGGGAAATGTCCTAATCCCATTTTCATTCTTGATTATGAACCTCACTTTCTCAGAAAATGCCCCTTAGCATCTTAGAAAATACCCTTTGAGTGACTATATTGGAGATCAGATTTGTTCCCGTGCTCTAGTTTAGGATGGTTGGCAGACATATAATAGCTATACGTCATTTCATTGTTCCTAACTCATTTAATATAATCGTGTTCACTGAATTTTAAAACCTAAATAAATCTGTTGTTTCGTTGAGCACTCCAAGTTACACTGCACAACTTCCCTTTCCTTCTGCATGTCAGACACTCAGATAAGCAGAGAGCAGCATTAGCAATTCTGTCTGCTTTCCTCTTTTGCCCTGACATTCTCCTCCCTCAGCTCCACACCTCTCTGTTCATGGTTGCTTCTAAAAGGATTAATTAGAAAGATGTGAGCAGGGATTGGAACATCAAGAAACAATCATCACTTTCCTATCTGACCCCTATCACCAGCTGCAGAATTAACAAATTGAATGTCGTCAGCAATCAGGAGTTGCAGATGATATGAAGTTCATTACTAGCAGTGCAGGGCTTGTTGTTCAAAGCCCATTTTAAACAACGCTGGCTGATTAAATTCCTTGCAGGGACCCCTGCCAGACACTGTTAGAAAAGATGGACATCTAACAACTCTCTTTCTGTCTTTCTTTTTAACATGTGCCAATTATTTGTCTCCTATCTGCAGGTGCTGGCAAGGATCAGTATTTTGGCCCTGCTGTCTACAGTCTTATCCATTTGGCGCCTGATGTAGCACTCTCACATTACCAGCAGTTTGATTGTGAAAAGTTATAAGAATAACCTCCGTCTCTCCCCACCCACTCCCCAACTTCCCTTCCACCTTCCCAGTCTCATAGCTCTTTAAAAGTGTCTCAGTGATACTAATCCTGTCAAGGAGGCTTCTGAGATGACATATACTGGGGAAGGAAGAAGACAAAACTTTCATTGAACAAATTGCTCAGGTGTACTTTTACAGGGGTTCCCCATTTTCTGCTTGCCATGAGGGCTGGTTTTTGTTTTTCTCCCTATTTTTTAAAAAAGAAAAATAGCTGTGCCAAACAGGATACTTATGCTGTGAATTATTAAGAATTTAAGAAATCTGTTCTTCAGATGGAAAATTATGCTTTCAGATTTGGCAATCTTGTCTTATTGCTATTGTAGATTCATGTTGGGGATGGGATAACCAACCAAAGTTATACTGGAGCCATATTAGGAGTGATGTTAAATATAACTTTGTACATCACAAAAATAAGGAATCTGGGGCTCTAATTCCTATTTTTCTGAAGCTTCAGTAGTCTCAGCAACTGGAAAATCATCAACACAATTCCCTCGCTATTGGGTCCGACAAACCAAGAAGCAAGAGGCGAGGCTAGTGACTTCAGCTCTTTATTAGGTGACAGTGAGCAAACATCAGCGAGACTTAGAGTGTGGCAGGGATTTAAATAGGGCGCCTGACTGGCGAAGGGCCAATCAGAATTTACCTACTCCAGTTCCCTGTCGGACTGGAGTGAGAACTTCCCCAGTTTCACAAAACATAACATCCCTTTCCCTCCCGCTCTGTGCATACATTAGCATACGTAATCATCTAGATGCGTAGGACATTTCACAGCTCTAGTTGACCTGCACAGTTCAGTCTTGTTGGTGGGCACCGGAGCCTCTCTAATGGCCCTAAGCTTACTTTTATTGGGGTGCAATCCTTATCCATCAATCCGGTAACCTAGAAATTCCACTTCTGAGACCCCTATTTGGCACTTGCTGGCTTTGGCTCTCAACCCTGCAGCTCTGAAGTGCGAGAGCACCTCTCGCAATCTCTCTCTCAAATGGGAAAGTTCCAGGCGTCATTCAATACGTCGTCAAAATATGGAATGACGCCTGGAACTTTGTTTAATACCTGTTCCATTATTCCTTGAAATACCCCAGGGCTACACTAACGCTGAACTGTAGCCTGTTACATTTAAAAGCCCCGCGGTGGGTTACTATTGCTTGAGCTTCTGCAGTCTCGCGATCGACTGGAAGTTGTTGGTACGCTTGCGTGAGATCTAGCTTAACAAAAATGGCACCTGGACCCAGCGTGTGTAATAGATGCTGGACTACGGGCACCAGATATGCACTCTGTTGTAGTGCTTTATTTAATGTGCATTTATAGTCAGCACAGATGCACAGAGATCTGTCGCTTTTTAAGATGGGCACTATGGGAGTTTCCCATTTTGCATGGTCTACCGGCTCTAAAATCCCCTGGGCTATAATCTGTCTAATTCTTTATCTATTAATGGCTTTTATGCAAAGGGAACCTTCCTTGGTCTTAATCTAATAGGCTGAATTTTTGGGTCTAAGCTAAAAGAGATAGGGGTGCCCACGTACTTGCCCAGTGATGGATCAAACACGTCCTGGTACTCGTGCAGCAGGTCGTCACAACCATCCACGACCATCGCATTGATTGCTTTTTCATCTCGGGTCAGCTTGATTCGTAAGCTTCTGCACCAGTCACGCCCCAATAGGCTAGGAATGTGGTCTTGGGTGATCGTCAGGGGCAGGCTTGCTTCCTGGTCCTCATACTTCACATGCATCCGTTTGGTTCCCATCACCGGAATCCGGTTTCCTTGGCAATCAGCAATCTTCACTCGCTGCATTCTTAGCTGCTCCGGAGTGAGGCTTGGTATAGCTCTCTTGGCAGTCTCCCAGGAGACTATTGTGATTGATGAGCCAGTGTCAATCTGCATCTTGCAAGGCAACTCTTCTATAGCCACTGTGATGCATATTGGTGGATTTTCGTCCATACTCACTTGGTTAATTTGAATGTAGTTCACTCCTGGGTGTTGAGAATAGTTACTGGATCGTCTGTTCTGGCTTCTGTCATCTCGCCTTGGCTCATGTTGATAGTAATTTTGGCTCAGTCCCCTGGGAGGAAAACATGGTGCCTTGCAGACTCTTGTTATGTGGCCGAATTTTCCGCATTTGTGGCACACCACGTCCCTAAACTGGCAGGAAGCTCGGAGATGTTACCCTCCGCAACTGGGACATGATGTTATTTTTTGGTCTGGCCTTTGATCCACTCGGAAAACTTCTTCATCTCCCTTGCTCCCTCTCTTCCTCTGTGGGACTCTGGATGTGGGTCTCATTTCCTTCTGGAGTTGCTTTAGTTTGGGCTGGCGTAGTCTTCTTTTGTAGCGCTTCAGCAGCTTGGTCAGAGGTTTCAGCTGCTGTGGCTTCTTTTAACGCCATTTGTAATGTCAGGTCATCGCCCTTGCCTAGGAATCTTTTTTGGAGTGATATATCACATACCCCCCGGACTAGCTGGACCAACAGCGCTTCGTCGAGGTTCTGGAATCTGCAATGGACTGCTTTCTTTCTCAAAACTGCCATATAGTTATTGATGCTTTCGTTCTTCTGCTGCACTCATTTGTAGAAAGCATAGCGGCTCACAATTTTAGAGGGTGCTGGGTTGTAGTGCTTCTTCAGCTTGGACCATGTGGTAGCTTCTATTGTCTCAGGTTCCAGTAGTGCTACAGCCATCTGAAGAACTTCTGATCCACAATGTGTCAGGAACATGTCCCTTTTCCTGTTGTCCGAGAGCACGTTCAATTCATTTGCTCCCAGGAAACAACAGAATCTCTTCAAATAGTTTTCCCATGACTCTTTTCCTTGATTGAAAGGTGATAGTGGGTTGTAGGATGCCATCTCAGCTGCCTTTACTGTCCGGTCTTTGTTCGGAATTTAAATTTTGGCACCTCGAGGTTTGCTTCCTTCCGGCCGGGCTGGATTGCCTTTTGTCTTCAGAATCCCACCTTCATCGCCAGATGTTGGGTCCGACAAACCAAGAAGCAAGAGGCGAGGCTAGTGACTTCAGCTCTTTATTAGGTGACAGTGAGCAAACATCAGTGAGGCTTAGAGTGTGTCAGGGATTTAAATAGGGCACCCGACTGGCAAAGGGCCAATCAGAATTTACCTACTCCAGTTCCCTATCGGACTGGAGTGAGAACTTCCCCAGTTTCACAAAGCATAACACTCGCCATTTTTTGAGAAATAATCAATACCTTTTTTCCTTTAATTTCTCCAAATTAAAAAAAGGGTTAACATCTCAAAATACAAATAAAGTAAACAAAGAAAACCACTTGTTTAATCTTAGAGAAGATTAAAAGCTTGCCCTCTCTGCCATTCATATTAGGGATAGGGAATAATTTGGTCCCATGAAGATGCTAAATGATCATATTTTGTTGCTGCAAATCCAGATAAATATAAGCATATGTCCTCCTCCTATATTTTGTAAAAATATACAGGTAAATGCATATTGTATTTAACTTTAGTTTAGAACTAGATGAAAAATACATAGTTGCTTCTACAAACTGTCCCCCTTTTTCTGCCTCTAAAATGGAAGGTGATTGCTCTATGCATTCCACTTCTTACAAATATCAAATATTTCTTCTACAAATATCAATATCAAAGATGTGGAGTGAAATTTAGGAATTTTAGGAAATACAGAAATTTACATCACTTCACATCCTAGTTTTGGCTATACAGGTACATGGAACATAGTATAGTAGTTGGAAGGAAATGTAAAGATCTTCTAGTCTAATCTCCTGCTTGAGCAAGACACCCTATCCTATTTCACACAGATGGTTGTCCAGTTTCTTCTTGAAAACCTTGAATGATAGATCACCCATATCCGGTGACAAGCCATTCCACTGATTGTTTTCACTATCAGGAATGTTGTCCTTAATTATAGGTTGTATCTCTCTTTAATAATATTCCACTCATTTATTCTTGTACTACCCTCAGGCTGGGCCATCTTAACAGCATTATGGGCCCCAGGCAAAGCAGTGTACTGGGGCACCTATGACAACTACTCACAGGAATAAAAATGTAAATGGTCGATAAAATTAAACATATATTTATTTTATTGGCACTTCCAACAAAATCGGTGTTGAAAAACACAATAATACTCAGTAAGCTATACAGTTGCTGTATTTATATGATACAAGGTGCATTGAAGGGTTAACATACACAGATTAGTATGGGGTCCCTATGCTCGTGGGGCCCACGGGCAACTGTCCATCAGGCCCATGCATTAAGACAGCCCTGCCCTCCGGTGCTTTGGAGAAAAGATCATCCCGCCTCTTCTCTCTGAGAGCCACTTAAATATTGGAAGACTGTTATCATGTAATCCCTAGTCCTTCTCTTCATTAGATTAGATATACCTAGTTCCTGCAACCATTCCTCATACAGTTTAGCCTTCAGATCCCTTATCATCTTTGTTGCTCTTCTCTGCATTCTTTCTAGAGACTTAAAATTAGACTTCAGCATCTCAGGAGATATTAGCAATATGTTTGCTTGCACAATTCAGGCAAAACCATTTGGTCTATGTTTACTCACATGTCATCATCACAACCATCTTCATTTTAGCCATTGTCTATCCATTGCAGAATGAAGGCCTCTTCCGCATATTTCCAACCAATATTTATTTATTTATTGGAATTTATTTTATTTATTTTATTTATTTATTTATTTTTGTCAAGTACGTGTTAGTAATATACATAGATATAACATTGTTTATATACATAAAATGAGTACTGATAAGAGGGAACATTAGGACAGGGACGGTAGGCACGCTGGTGCACTTATGCATGCCCCTTACTGACCTCTTAGGAATCGGGTGAGGTCAACAGTGGACAGTCTAAGGGTAAAGTTTTGGGGGTTTGGTGACGAAACCACAATGTCAGGTAGTGAGTTCCAGGCATTTACCACTCTGTTGCTAAAGTCGTATTTTCTACAGTCAAGTTTGGAGCGGTTCACTTTGAGTTTGTATCTGTTGTGTGCTCGTGTATTGTTGTGGTTGAAGCTGAAGTAGTCATTGACAGGAAGGACATTGTAGCAGATAATTTTATGAGCTATGCTTAGGTCATGCCGAAGGCGACGTAGTTCTAAGCTTTCTAAGCCCAGGATTGGTTGCGTAAGGTATTCTGTTGCGAGTAGAGGAGGACTCTTCTTGTAAAGTATCTCTGGACACTTTCTAATGTATTTATGTCCAATATGCGGTGTGGGTTCCAGACAGATGAGCTGTATTCAAGGATTGGTCTGGCGAATGTTTTGTATGCTCTGGTTAGTAGTGTGATATTACCGGAGAAGAAGCTACGTAAGATTAGGTTAACAGTTCTTGAAGCCTTTTTGGCGATGTTGTTGCAGTGAGCTTTGGCACTTAGGTCATTTGATATGAGTATTCCAAGGTCTTTGACAGGGTGAGGGTTGTCTGCAAGGTCTTGTCTGTTCAGCTTGTATTTGGTGTTCTGATTTTTTTTGCCAATGTGTAGGACAGAGCATTTGTTGGTTGAGATTTGGAGTTGCCAGATGTTTGACCATTCTGACACAAAGTCTAGGTCTTTTTGGAGGATAGCAGTGTTGTCGGTAGTGTGGAAGAGTTTTACATCATCGGCGAAGAGAACGCATTCGCTTGTAATGTGATCGCAAAGGTCATTTATATAAAGTATAAAGAGTGTTGGTCCTAGTATGCTGCCTTGGGGAACACTGCTGTTAACAGGTATAGGATTTGATAGGGCACTCCCTATTTTGACCACTTGTTGTCTGTTTGACAGGAACACAGTTATCCAGTCATGAAGGGGTCCAGAGATGCCGTAGGATTTCAGTTTCAGAAGTAGTTTATCGTGAACCACTGAGTCGAAGGCTTTACAGAAGTCTATGTAAATTGCGTCTATTGTTTTGCCCTTGTCAAGTTTTGAGGTCCATATGTTTTTGCAGTGTAGTAGTTGTAGATTGCAGGATAATTTTTTTCTGAAACCGAATTGCTTGTTTGAGAGTAGGTTGTTAGTTTCTAGGTGGTGGGTGATGGATTGGTTTATGATTGATTCCATGACTTTGCATGTGACGCAGCATAGAGAGATTGGTCTGTAGTTTTCTACTAGACTGGGATCTCCCTTTTTGAAGATGGGGATGACCGTGGCTAGTGACCATAGTTTTGGTAGGGAACTAGTCCTGAAGGATTTTTTGTCAAACAAAAACGAGAACAAGAATAAGAGAATAAAAATACAATAACAGGGATGATAGGCACATTAGTACACTTATGCATGCCCCCTCTAATATGGTCCTGAGCTTTCTTTTGCCAAAAGGGCCTACAATACTTGCTGATATCATCGATCCATTTTGTTTTAGGTCTCTTTCATGGATGATTTTTATCAAGTGAGATTCATTCTATGTCTGCCTTGGTCCACCTGTCATCAGTTCTTGTTATGAGACCAGCCCATTTCCATTTCAATTACTCACATGTATTTGGAAGTATTTCCAGTAGGTTTTAATGCCATATATTTCCAAATAAATAAGATTGTGAGGTTATTCTTGGACCGACAAAAAAAAATTAGAGAAATGTCTGGATAAATTGTAGAAATAATAAGTATAAAAATTAGAATATTTTTTTCATGGGTCTTTCATTTCAATGCAAATCGACTTTTTTGTGATTCCTCAGCTCAGTTTTCTCTTTTTTCTTTTAATTAAACCATTCCATTTTACTTGATAGAAATTAAGATAATTTAATCACTTAACTATGTTTTCTCCCCAAAAGAAACTATTCTACAATTCAGATGATTTCATACTCTTATAAAGAGATAGTTTGCACAAACACAAGCATAATTTGATATTGTGTGATCTGATTACCCCACACCTGATGAATCTGTGAAGAATCAATTGATATAAGATATTGGGTTTGAGTTGGCCTCAAAATAGGTGCTATTCTTTTGTTGGCCATGTACCAATTGTACCTCACAACATAAAAGTCATTACTTGATTTGCCATCAATGCATGATGACTATACTCACTGTGAAGTAGCCCACAAAAACACACTATACTGAAATTCCTGCAATTCTATTTATTCTGGAAGCTTAAATTGAATGCTGTATCCCCAAACATGTTTAAAAGTATATGAAATACAGAGCTTTTGTTCTACACTTACTTGTAAGACAAATAGTTTATAATATGGTATCACTAAACTGTACATCTTCACATTCAGACTTGTCATATAGAACAGAATGCAATGATGTCAAGCTACTCTCTACATTACAAAGTAGGGAGTGACAGAGGAGAATTAATATCAGCACTTTGCATGGTTCTTGCTTCAATTTTTGGTCTTAAAAGGCTCAGCAATGTAAGAGTGTAACATAGTTTGTACATTTATTTATTGGTTGCAAAATGCTTTGCTCTAATGACATAAACAAGCCATAGCCAAACACATGCATTGTGGAATTGTAAAGCAGAATACTTTTCTAAGTATTCAGATGGGCCATAAATTAATTTGCTGAGTAATTTAAATCCAAGGCAGGGGTTGGCAACATGGCACCCATAGCTATCCTTACTATCCCAAATAAAAATAACTTGTCAGATAACACTTGTAAGATTCTGAAGCTTCTCATGACAGTTTGATAATATCAGATGTATAGTAGCAGTCCATTTGCTTTGGTGCGTTGTCAAATGCACAAAAGCATACAGGGAAATGAGAGGACAGAAAAAGTTGCCAACCACAATTGAGATCTTGCAAGCAGATCATCCGATGTATTTGCTTTCTTCAATTTTCAATTAGTGTACATGGCTTAAGAAAACATTTTAACTGTAAAGTCTGAAACTACAAAGCATCTTAACACATGTATTATAAGTTTTTTTCCTCTCCCTAAGTTTCATATTTTGAATTTTTCACTTTTTATTATCACAATACATGACTGAAACTTGAGATGCATTACTATGCAGTTGGTATTGTACTGTTCTTTTTAATTTGTTGTTCTTGCACAGCTAATGCACAATGAAGTAGGCTACCATATTTTTTGGAGTATAAGACGCACCTTTTTCCTCCCTAAAAGTGGCTGAAAATTTGGGTGCGTCTTATACTTCGAATGTAACTTTTTTTTTACAGCCCTAACTAGGTGCTAACAGATCTTCCCAGCTCTTACCTTGCAGGCTTTTTCATTGTTACTCTCTCCAAAAAATGTTTTTCCAGCCCTAAATCTTTGCAAAAAATTTTTTCATTGCTCTACTTGCTCCGAATAAGTTTTTTTTCTAGCCCTAACCAGGTGCTAACTATCTTCCCAGCTCTTACCGGCTTGCAGGCTCTTTCATTGTTATTCTCTCAGAAGAAGGTTTTTTTAAGTCCTAACCAGGGGATAAAATAATGTGCTGAAGCTGCTCCGAGTAAGTTTTTTTTTAGCCCTAACCAGGTGCTAACGATCTTCCCAGCTCTTACTGGCTTGCAGGCTCTTTCATTGTTACTCTCTCAGAAGAAGGTTTTTTTAAGTCCTAACCAGGGGATAAAATAATGTGCTGAAGATGCTCCGAATAAGTTTTTTTCTAGCCCTAACCAGGTGCTAACGATCTTCCCAGCTCTTACTGGCTTGCAGGCTCTTTTATTGTTACTCTCTCAGAAGAATGTTTTTCCAGCCCTAAGTCTTTGCAGGGTTTTTTTCATTGCTCTACTTGCTCTGAATAAGTTTTTTTCTAGCCCTAACTAGGTGCTAACGATCTTCCCAGCTCTTACTGGCTTGCATGCTCTTTCATTGTTACTCTCTCAGAAGAAGGTTTTTTAAGTCCTAACCAGGGGATAAAATAATGTGCTGAAGCTGACCAGATTAAGGATGCTAGCCAGATGAATACCTGGTAGGCAGATTGTTTTCCTCTATTTTCCTCCCCAAAAACTAAGGTGGGTCTTATACTCTGGTGCGTCTTATACTCCGAAAAATACGGTATGTGGATATTCTTCTCTCCTTTGGCATATTTGTGGTTCCACACAGATAACAGTTATCAACACTAATAAATCTTTTTTCATGCAGATATAGTGAGGATGCCTAAAAAGTATTTTTTTCATATATCTAATGCTGAAAATAAAAATCCATTTCAAAAACATGTCGTTCAATGTGTAGTTTGCTTTTGTTTAGCTTTTATTCAGGTATCACTGATATAGTCCAGAACAGCACTGATATTAAGTATTCTTTATGAATTGTGACAGAAAGTGCAATAAAACTAATGTTGAATGTTGTTGCTTCAGCAGGATGTTTCTTGATTGAAGAGGGCACCAAGTAAGTACAACATTCTTGTAAGTGGGAAAAAAGCCCTAACAGAGTTAAGAAGCACTAAATGTGTAATTAATGTCAAGGAATATAAAGATTTACCATTTTCCATAAGACTTGATCTATCTCATGCTTTAAGGAAATTTCTCTGTGCTTCTCAATGGTAGAATGGAAGCACAAAATCCTAGGTTCCCCATCATTCTCTCTAAATCACACGTTTTGGTAACAGTAGAAAATGTTATACGCCTCACTTTTGCTGCAAAAAAACTGGGTTTGCTGAGTATGATATTTTTTACTGTTACCAAAACTTGTGATTTAGGGCCAATGTTTCTGTTCTGGATGAAACCAGGGTACCTGAGATAGAGACGATGATTTCTACCTGTCCTGACTCAAAACTCCCTGACCTGAGGTTCCTATTCTGATCTGTTGCCTTGGAGTGACTATCCTTGTTATATGCTCCTTAGCCATTCAAAAAGAAAAAAAAGAAAAAACAACCCTAGGCATGATACTAGTCCACATAGCATAGATTTATGGTCTGATTTTAAATTTGATAAAAACAGATGTAATAGTTTTAGAAGGTTCTGGAAAATAGGTATGTTACTGCTTTAATCTTGTTTAGAGACTACTTTAACTTTGTGACCATAGAGACTTCTCATGCAGATTCAATAGAGACTGTTTTGCTGCTTTTAGTTTGGCATTTTATTTTATCTATATTGTGCTCTTTGCTCTCTACAAATTTCTTTTTTACTTTTCTATTTGAAGGATTGGATTGTTTTTCTCTCTCTTTTTGCTGACATTCTGAGGCCTGGTGGATTAGGGCAAAGAAAGCCTGAAGCTCTTTTTTCTTTTTTTCTCTTTTTTTCTACTTTTTACCCCCTTCCAAGACCTGGATTATTCGGATTATTGGATTCTTTTATCTTTTTTTTAAATCCTTTTTTCCTTTTTCTTATCTCAATCTTTAATTTTTGTCCTTGCTCCTATTTTTGACTCTTTTTTTCATTTTTTTGATGAGATTGTTTCTCCTTTTCAAATTATATACTTTTGAAATTTTGAAATTTCTTTTTTGTAGCTTTATTGTATTTTGTTTTTTCTCTTTTTTAAAAAGATATCTTTACATGGAAGATATTTAACTTTGGATTATTGGATTCCCCCCCCCCTTTTTTTTGCTTGTCCCTTTCCGTCTTTGCCTTTTTTTGCTTATTGGCACTGACCCATGGGCACTGGATTTTTTCAACTACCCTGATTGGATTACAAATTTGATTCCATTACCTGAAGGATTATAAAATGGCTACAAGGAAGATACCACACCACCCACCAACTACAACACTGATATCACCACATAGCTCGGGAGAGAAAATGGATGCAGCAGAAGTAAAAAATATGTTCTTAACTCTACATGAAGACTTCAAAAATAGATTTGATGGAATGAATGAAAACATAAATTAAATGACACAGGAAATTAAAGAAATGAAAGGAATTATGGAGAAAAATGAACAGGGCTTACAAAAAATGGAAGAGAAGGTGGAAGCTAATGAAAGAAAAGTCGATGAATTGATGGTAGTTGATAAAAATCAAGAAAGAACAATAATAACTCTGGAGATGGACAGATCTGAATTTTATTTACGTTTTCAAAATGTAATGGAAGAAAGAGGAGAAAATTTTGCAGAAACAATGGCAGAAATATTAGCCAACGCCTTGGAAGAAAATAAAGAAAAACTATTGAATGACATCGATGAAGCATATCGGGTACACACTAGATATGCTATGAGACATAACCTACCAAGAGAAGTACATGTGAGATTTACTAAAAAGACTCGGAGAATAGAATTACTACAAAAGTTGAGAAACACCACCTTCAAATATAAAGAGAAGGAGATTGTAGTCTTAAAGCAGGTTCTGAGAAGAGTAAGAGATCTAAGAAGAGAATATCATTTTTTGACAAAGAAACTGATAGAAAGAGGAGTGAATTTTAGATGGTTAATTCCAGAAGGCATAATGTTAGTATGGCAAGAGCAAAGATTGATGCGACATTTTGCTCCTGGTGGGCCGTCCATGAGTTTAACCAAATAGAAGGAAAAAGACCGGACAGTTTTTCCTTGGGATGAACGGCCCCAAGTGAGACTTGGGTAGGTTCTTTTATTAGGTCCAGACAAAGGAAGGATGGACATGATTACATCAAAACACACATGGTAAACTTTGCCCAATAATAAAGTTACAGCGTGGCAAACTCAGCCCCTTACAAGGGGGAATGGGTGGGAGACAGGTACAGAGGGGGGGTGATTAATGGATGCTCATTAACTGGCATTTGCCAGGCACAGCTCCCATTCCAATGTCCATTGGAGCTGTTTACTAGTTGATAATTTCCAGATATGGGGAGGGCTGTGCTGGGCTTTCTAGCACGTAGGCTGACTAAGATCAGGATGTGAGCTCTTGAGGAATGCAAAAGGAGTGTGTCGTATCTGCCTGACCCTAAAACAGTGTGTTAGCTTACAGCAAACAAGCCAATGCTTTTTTCACATTTGGATTAAAGAAGGAGTGAATCAAAGGGCAAATTACAATGC
Source organism: Diadophis punctatus similis (assembly GCA_023053685.1). Taxonomy (NCBI): domain Eukaryota; kingdom Metazoa; phylum Chordata; class Lepidosauria; order Squamata; family Dipsadidae; genus Diadophis; species Diadophis punctatus. Next base: position 19,250,599 of record JALIGW010000008.1, read on the forward strand.
ATTTTGTTACAAGGATATAGTATACATATAAAATAATATTGCAACATCTCCTCTATTTTTATTTTTTAAATGTGGAGAGAGGCTAACATAAGTAGAAAACAAACATATCAAAGCACAAAGTTTTTTCTTTTGTCGGTCATACAAAAAGGACGCTTCACGGGTGACTGTCCAGAGTCCATACGATCACTGTTGTCCTCTGCATCCAGAAGGCACTTGCTTTCGCTGACATGAACGTCCTTCCTAGCAGAGGGAAAAAAGGCTTTGCATAGCTGGAATAGAGAAGGTATGCGCTGAATGAAACAACAAAGTGAGACAAGTAGGACAATGATACACATGATGGATGAAAAAATGGTCCTTAACCAAGAGCTATCCGGTAGCCAGGACCACAGACCATCCCACCAGGCTGGCAATATTTCTTCGCGAATCTGAGAAGTCAGCACCTTTAGGGAGGTGATCTGATGCTTGACCAACTGAGAGGTGTCTGACAGGTTGAAGCAACACATATTTCTGACAGATTAGCAGGTATATAGTTGAAAGTTGTTTGACCACATGTGAAAAACCAACCAGCAGGAAGCAAAACATGAGCCCAATTGTAGGAAATGTTCTCATAAGTGGAACAGTTACCAGGAAAAATTCCCGTGGGCATACAATTTTGTGTGAAAGAAGCAGTACAGTTTTCAATGCGTGCACATGGAACGTTGTGTCTGCTGGCTACAAAGGGTGTGGTAAGAGACATGGCATTGACTGGGAGCTTCCTTGTGATAGGGCCCCAATTCGGAGAGTCGCCATAATCAATTTCCTCCCCTTTTGTAAACATAGCCAGCTGGGTGTCATTTAATATGGCAGATAGAGGCGTGCAAACTGGTATTAAACAACTCCCTAATAATGTATGCATATCCAGAGTTTCAGTTAAACAAAAATTGGAAACGTTTACCTGTTCTGCTAACCGCATCCACAGGTTGTATGTCAAACGGGTGTGCAAATCATGGGAAGGAGCTGACCTTCCTATCCTATGTGTAAGAGACCCAGTATATACAGCTGATGGTTCTTGTATCTTGTAAGAACCGCGATGGGAGGGTGGTCGTGCAATGACCCCCCCCCATGGTTCCCATCCTACGGGATGGACAAAAATCCCTTTTGAGGACCACTTCCCTAATCTAGTAGTCATGTCACAATAATACGTCCCTATTGTCAAATTGGAGGGTTTCAAGATGACCAAAATGAACTGACATGGAGAGTATGTCTTTTTGACAACGTAACGGTCAGGTGAAGTGGTAATAATCTCTCCGTCTTTAAGCCAATGTGAATATGGCAAATATGCAATGCCCCTTATGGCTGTGCATGTAAGTGTCAAAGGTGTGTTTTCATGTTGCGCAGCCCTTTTGGGGCTTTGCAAAATGCGCGGGCCATCTTCTATGGGGGAAGCTTCACAGTGTATTAAAAAGATAAGCAATAATAATATTATACCAAACAATAGGAAAATAACATTATGATAGGAAAAAGTTCTACAATCTACAGGTTTCATAAACTCCTGCCAACATGACAGGGGATAACCTGGAGGGTTTCTTCGAAATAAAGGACATCCTTCTGGTGGTGCATACGGCGGAGGGTGGCCTGCCCTGTTCTCCAGGTCAGGGCAGGAAACAGTCTCTTTGAGCTCTTCCTTAGTCGGAAGTTGATTGATGCTTGGCATCTCTGGGCGTGTGTGGTGGTAATTTGGGAAGAAAAGGTCTTACGTGTCTTCCGGAAACCCAAAGAACTCGATCAGGAAGTTGGATTGCCGCGTATCCTCTTCCCCAGGTAATAAGGTCAGCAGGACCTCGCCAAGTCAGGTCCAGAAGGCAGCGATAATAAACAGGAGGTCGAGGTGAAGCAACTGGAGCAGCTGCAAAATGGCGAGTCGCAGCTGAGGATGGTGGGCTGCCAGTAAGATTCAAGAAGTTCAGGGTATAAAGGCAAAGGTTAAGTGTATTTTGCAATGCCGGGAGACCAGGGGGCATTTTTCCCCTTTTGCCAATATACCTGTCCAGGGCGTGTTTTAAGGTTAGGTATGCCAAATTTATGCACAATGTCCCATTGGTTGCAAAAGGCAGCAAATGCTACACTAGTGTAAGCAGGACCATTGTCAGTTTTTAGTTCTTTTGGGTGTCCCAGCAATGTAAAGGTCCGAATACAATGATTGATAACATGTTCGGTGGCTTTGCCCCTCTGGGGGGATGCCATTATATAGCCTGAGTATGTATCAATGGAAACATGCAAATATTTCCAAGGGACAAACAAAGGATATTGGGTAACATCCATTTGCCAAATTTGGCAACAAGTAGGGCACTGCTGAACAATGGCAGAGGCCTCATTTGCAGTGATGCCAAATTGTTTCATGAGCGCTTTTTTATTTTGATGAAAATAAGAGTGGCTAGTCCACGGAGTAATGGGTGACAAGGAAAGAATAGAAAGATCAGGGGGGGGGGCAAGAAGGGCGGCAGCTGCAACAGCGTCTGCCCGAGAATTCCCCTCCTGGATGACACCAGGAAAGGGTTGGTGACTTCTGATATGGACCAGGAAAAAAAAGGCAAAGTCCTAGCATGAAGGAGAGATTGTAAGGTTAAAAAATAAGCTGAGAAGATTATCATCAAGAGATGGGGAAACTTGAGTCGAGAGGAATGGAAAAACCTAGTAAACATCTATAAGATTAGCATTAATCCCAGATGCTAAATAAACTTCCAGGGAGAATCATGAACTAATTTACAGACATTATGAAAATCAGAAATAATTGCAAAGGTGCAGAAACAGTTAAAGTAAGACAAAGATCTTTAGGAAGATTAAAAGTAAATTTCCCTACAAAATCTGAAGCTTTTTAATCAAAATAAAATCCAATAGTGAAAAAAACAAAGTTGTATATTTAGGCAAGAAAAACAAAATGCACAGGTACAGTATATGTGGTATCTTGCTCAACAGTAGTAACTGTGAGATGAAACTTGGAGTTTTAGTGAACAACCATTTAAATATGAGCCAGCTGTGTGTAGCAGCTGCCAAGAAATTAACACAGTTCTAGGCTGCATTAACAGAGGGAGAGAATCAAGATCACTTGAAATATCAATTCCACTTTATAATGCCTTAATAAGTCACACCTGAAACACTGCATCCAGTTTCAGTTGCTACGATGCAAAAAGAAAGTTGAGAGACTAGAAATAATGCAGAGAAGAGCAACAAAGATAATTAGGGAACTGGAGGCTAAAACATATGAAGAATGGTTGCAGGAACTGGGCATATCCAGTTCAATGAAAATAAGGACTAGGGGACACATGATAGCAGTTTTCCAATATCTCTGGAGTTGCTATAAAAAAAGAGAGACAAACTATTCCCCAAAGCATCTGAGGGCAAAAGCAATGGGTGGAAACTAATCAAGGAGAGAAGCAACTTAAAACTAAAGAGAAACTTCCTCACAGTTAAAACAATCAATCAGTGATTGTCTTCAGAAGGTGTGAATGCTCCAACACTGAAAATTTTTAAGAAGACAACCATTTGTCTGAATGGATTTCCATTTGCCTGAAGTAATTTAAGTTTCCCTGTCTAGGCAGGGGATTGGACTAGAAAACCTTTAAGGTTCCTTCCAACTCTGTTATTCTATTCCACTCTATGGCTATTTGAAAAAACAAAACTCTCTGAAATTCAAATTCAAATTTAAATTTAGAAGTAGGAAAAAATGATTTTAAAAATATCCTAACAAACTCTAGCAAGTTGCAAAGAGCTCAGCTAAAGTCTAAAAATAAATATTTTGATGAAAAACATAGGATAAATATCCTACAAAATAAATTTGTTGCAAGGACAACACAGCCAATGTTTCCTGTAGGAATTTGAGCTGTTGGCAAAAGCAATTAAACCTTTCATTTTTGAAAATATCTATGAAAATATTTATGAGGAAAAATAAAGGAACATAATTTCATGGAAAAAATCACAAAATATTAAAATCTGCAAACAGAAGTAAAATTACTGTTGCAAAAGGAAGCAAAGTTAATAGGTATTTTGAATCAGCTACAATATCACTTTAAACTGCTTGACTAGCTTCCTGAGGGATGAAATAAGATCACTGGAATGTTTAACTATAGTTATAATGTAAATTAGGTGCTTCCTCGCTAGGAGCCGAAGCTTCAAGAGACGCAGCAAGCAACGTCTCTTTTATTGGGGATAATTTGTCACCAGATTGATATGGCGGGGGGGGGGTCCGGTTCCCCCTTCAAGGCATTCTCATGTACTTGCAAACATTCCATGACAATCTGCCAAGTAGAAAGAATTTTTGGAGGAGCCCTAGGCACCTCATGAAAATACTTTCCCAATTTTTTCCATGTGGAAATGCTAATTGATCCCTTCTCTGGGTAAGCCTGACAATTTAGATAAATAAATTTCAGAATAGAATAGAATAGAATAGAATAGAATTCTTTATTGGCCAAGTGTGATTGGACACACAAGGAATTTGTCTTTGATTTGGTTGGGATGGGAAGATTTCTACCATTATTTTTAATAGAGAACTTGGACAATTCCCTAAGTTTGTGGAGGTATGCTACCCGAGGCGTAGGGAATTCTGTTTCCATACTCACGAATCTGGGAGGGTGCTCCGTCCACGACGGCCGGCCCTGGTATGCAAGAGGCGTTCCTTCGCCGGTGAGTGTGGAAGTGCCAAGCGATGAGACAGATGAAGCAATGTGCTTGATCAGAGCTCACACGGGGCACCAGTTGCGACATTTCGCTCCTGGTGGGCCGTCCATGAGTTTAACCAAATAGAAGGAAAAAGACCGGACAGTTTTTCCTTGGGATGAACGGCCCCAAGTGAGACTTGGGTAGGTTCTTTTATTAGGTCCAGACAAAGGAAGGATGGACATGATTACATCAAAACACACATGGTAAACTTTACCCAATAATAAAGTTACAGCATGGCAAACTCAGCCCCTTACAAGGGGGAATGGGTGGGAGACAGGTACAGAGGGGGGGGGTGATTAATGGATGCTCATTAACTGGCATTTGTCAGGCACAGCTCCCATTCCAATGTCATTGGAGCTGTTTACTAGTTGATAATTTCCAGATACGGGGAGGGCTGTGCTGGGCTTTCTAGCACGTAGGCTGACTAAGGTCAGGATGTGAGCTCTTGAGGAATGCAAAAGGAGTGTGTCGAATCTGCCTGACCCTAAAACAGTGTGTTAGCTTACAGCAAACAAGCCAATGCTTTTTTCACATTTGGATTAAAGAAGGAGTGAATCAAAGGGCAAATTACAGTGCATTTTGTTACAAGGATATAGTATACATATAAAATAATATTGCAACAGATTGAGACTCGACACAGTGAATAAGGCTCAAATATTTTTTAGACAGAATTTTATACAGACAGAAGAAGGAATAAGGGAGATAAAAGAAAGAGAGGCAAAATTACAAAATGAGGCAGCAGGAGGACTAACTGAACAAGTACTGGAGCTACATGAGAAGGAATTGGAAGCTGAAATAGCAAAGGTTAAAGACCTTTCAACTATATCTTTCAAAGATCCTGGAGCACCGGGGAACTGCCAGAGGACTGGAAAAGAGCTGATGTAGTTCCCATCTTCAAAAAAGGGAAAAAAATAGATCCAGGAAACTACAGACCTATTAGCCTGACCTCAATACCAGGGAAGATTCTGGAAAAGATAATCAAGCAACGAATCAATGAACACCTAGAAGCAAACACAGTAATAACCAAAAGCCAACATGGGTTTGTCAAAAACAGATCATGCCAGACTAATCTTATTCCATTCTTTGACAAAGTGACAAAATTAGTGGACCAGGGGAATGCTGTTGATATAGTTTACTTGGACTTCAGTAAGGCATTTGATAAAGTAGACCATAACCTATTACTAGATAAAGTAGAAAAATGTGGGTTAGACAGCAACACCACCAGATGGATTCAAAACTGGCTGACCAACCACACTCAACGAGTAGTGCTCAATGGAACTGGATTTACATGGAGGGAAGTATGCACTGGAGTACCCCAAGGCTCTGTTTTAGGCCCAGTACTCTTCAACATCTTCATCAATGACTTGGACGAGGGGATAGATGGGGAACTCATCAAATTTGCAGATGACACCAAATTGGCAGGAATAGCCAACTCTCCAGAAGATAGGTTCAAGATTCAGAAGGATCTTGACAGACTTGAACATTAGGCGCTATCAAACAAAATGAAATTCAATGGTGAAAAAAGTAAGGTTCTACATTTAGGCAAGAAAAACAAAATGCATAGGTACAGCATATGTGGTACCTTGCTCAACAGTAGTAACTGTGAGAGGGATCTTGGAGTCCTAGTGGACAACCATTTAAATATGAGCCAGCAGTGTGCAGCAGCTGGCAAAAAAGCCAACACAGTTCTAGGCTGCATTAACAGAGGGATAGAATCAAGATCACGTGAAGTAATAATACCACTTTACAATGCCTTGGTAAGGCCACACTTGGAATACTGCATTCAGTTTTGGTCGCCACGATGTAGAAAGGATGTTGAGACTCTGGAAAGAGTGCAGAGAAGAGCAACAAAGATGATTAGGGGACTGGAGGCTAAAACATATGAAGAACGGTTGCAGCAACTGGGTATGTCTAGCTTAATGAAAAGAAGGACTAGGTGAGATATGATAGCAGTGTTCCAATATCTCAGGGGTTGCCACAAAGAAGAGGGAGTCAAACTATTCTTCAAAGCACCTGAGGGTAGAACAAGAAGCAATGGGTGGAAACTAAACAAGGAGAGAAGCAACTTAGAACTAAGGAGAAATTTCCTGACAGTTAGAACAATTAATCAGTGGAACAGCTTGCCTCCAGAAGTTGTGAATGCTCCAACACTGGACATTTTTAAGAAGATGTTGGATAATCATTTGTCTGAAGTAGTGTAGGGTTTCCTGCCTAAGCAGGGGGTTGGACTAGAAGACCTCCAAGGTCCCTTCCAACTCTGTTGTTGTTGCTGTTGTTGTTGTTGTTGTTGTTGTTGTTGTTGTTATTATTATTATTATTATTATTATTATTATTATTATTATTATTTCACAAAAAAATGTAATACACAGCAAACGAGATTTATATGCTGGATTTTGTATCACTATATCACAAGTCGAACACTTCCCAAGCGTCTAGGACTGTGTGATGTATTTTCGTATGATGCGCGCAGATCCAAGTACGGTGGCCTTTTGCAACTGACAGATCGTGATTTTGTCAATGTTTATTGTTTTCAAATGCCGGTTAAGGTCTTTTGGCACAGCACCCAGTGTGCCGATTACCACTGGAACCACCTGTATTCGATTTTAAGGTCCTGATATCGGTTAAGTTTTTCTTGTTGTTTTTCATCAATTCGACTGTCACCTGGTATGGTGACATCAATGATCCACACTTTTTTCTTTTCCACAATCGTGAGGTCTGGCGTATTATGTTCCAAAACCTTGTCAGTCTGAATTCGAAAGTCCCAAAGTATTTTGGCATGTTTGTTTTCAACTACTTTCTCAGGTTTATGATCCCACCAGTTCTTTACCACTGGTAGGTGGTAGTTGTGGCACAGGTTCCAATGAAGCATCTGGGCCACGTAGTTGTGCCTCTGTTTGTAGTCCGTCTGTGCGATTTTCTTGCAGCCGCTGAGGATATGATCAATTGTTTCATCAGCTTCCTTGCAAAGTCTGCATTTTGGGTCATCAGCTGATTTTTCGATCTTGGCTTTGATTGCATTTGTTCTAATTGCTTGCTCCTGGGCTGCAAGAATCAAGCCTTCTGTCTCCTTCTTCAGTGTTCCATTAGTGAGCCATAACCAGATCTTCTCCTTATCAACTTTTCCTTCAATCTTGTTGAGGAATTGCCCATGCAAGGCTTTATTGCGCCAACTGTCGGCTCTAGTTTGCATTGCAGTTTTCCTATACTGATTCTTTGTCTGCTGCACTTTCAGAAGCTTCCGGTTGTTTACTCCAATCAATGCAGGTTCTTTACTTTCTTTGACGTATTCTGCCAATGCATGTTTTTCTTCTTCTACTGTTTGTTTTACTTGTAAAAGTCCTCTGCCACCAGTTTTTCTGGGCAGATATAGTCTGTTGACATCACTACGAGGATGAAGTGAATGGTGAATGGTCATGAGTTTTCTTGTTTTTCTGTCCAAATTGTCCAGTTCATCCTGTGTCCAGTTTATTATGCCAGCAGTATATCTTATAACAGGTATAGCCCAGTTGTTTATGGCCTTGATGGTGTTGCCTCCATTGAGCTTGCTTTTGAGAATTTTTCTGACTCTTTGTATGTATTCTTTACTGACCACATTCTTCACATGATCATGTTTGATATTATCCAGTTGTAGTATGCCCAGGTATTTATAGGCCTCTGGCTGATGACACTTTATGGCTTGACCATTAGGCATGTTTATGCCCACACTTTCAGTGATTTTGCCCTTCTTTAATGCTACTGTGGTACATTTGTCCAAACCAAACTCCATGCTGATATCAGTGCTAAAGATTCGGACAGTGTTGGTCAGAGACTGAATTTCAGTTTCAGTTTTTCCATACAACTTCAGATCATCCATGTACAACAGGTGTGAAATTTTATTAGATTTCTTGGATGTTTGATAGCCAAGGTTTGTTTTTTGTAAGATTGTTGACAGCAGGATCATGGCAATGATAAAAAGTAATGGTGACAATGAGTCTCCCTGGAAAATTCCTCTTTTGATGTTGACAAATCCGTAATTTTCATTTCCCACAAACAGTTCAATTTTCCAGTGCTTCATCATGTTTTCAATAAAAGTGCCAACATTTTTACAAATCCCAATGGTGTCTAGGCACTTGATGATCCAACTGTGTGGGAGTGAATCAAAAGCTTTTTTATAGTCAATCCATGTCTTCTTCTTCTTCTTCTTCTTCTTCTTCTTCTTCTTCTTCTTCTTCTTCTTCTTCTTCTTCTTCTTCTTCTTCTTCTTCTTCTTCTTCTTCTTCTTCTTCTTCTTCTTCTTCTTCTTCTTCTTCTTCTTCTTCTTCTTCTTCTTCTTCTTATTCTTATTCTTATTCTTATTCTTATTATTATTATTATTATTATTATTATTATTATTATTATTATTATTATTATTATTATTATTATTATTATTATTATTATTATTACCAAAGAGAAATGAGGATGACAAGATCGGCAAAAGCCCCAAAATAGGAAAAGATAAATAAACATGAAGAAATTAGAATGATCTCGATAAATGTAAATGGACTTAACTCACCAAGTAAAAGGAATAGAATATTTAATAAACTTAAAAAATTGAACATGGACATAATTTGTTTACAGGAGGTACATATTAGAAAACAACATAAAAAACTGTTAGAATATATAAGACTGGGAGAATTGTATGCGACATTAATAGACCAAAGTAAAAGAGGTGTGATTTTATATATACCAAAGAAAATAGACTCAAAAAGCATATATGCTAATGAAGATGGAGGAATACTGATGGTGGAAATAGTGATGAATAACCTGAAGATATTATTGATAGCAATATATATGCACCAAATGAAAACCAAGACGCATTTTATTCAAAGTTACACAAGAAAATTAATGATTTAGACTATGAGAATATATGCTTGACAGGAGATTTTAATGCGATTGTAAGATCTGACTTAGATTATAAAACAAATAAGGAGAATAAAAGACAAAGGAAATTTTTACCAAAAACTTTTTTCAATATGGTGGAGGAATGGAATTTGATTGATGCATGGAGAGAAAGACATCAAAAAGAAAAACAATTTATGTTTTATTCTCATAGGCACAAATCCTGGTCAAGAATTGATATGGTATGGACAACTATGGATTTGACAAATGGATTACAAAAAATAGACATTGATTCTAATCTATGGGTGGACCAACCATAATCCAATTTTGATTAGATGGAGATGGAGGAGGAAAAAAACAAGATGGACTTTAAACCAAGAGATATTGCAAGAAAAAGAACATCCTTCAGTTATTTGTAGAAAAAGAAATTAGTTTTTCCTTTAAAGAAAATAGAAAGGAAGGAACTACTTTGCAAATACTTTGGGATACAGCCAAGGCATATTTTAGAGGCCTTGCCATAAGATATATGAGTAAAAGAAACAAACAGAAGAAAGACACTAAGAGAAAACTGGAAATTGAACATAGAGAATTAGAAAAGAAGTTACAGTTAGATCCACAAAGCATGAAAATTCAAAAGATGATGGATTTAAAGAAACATGAATTAAATATGATGGAAAATGAAGAGGTAGCAAGGAGAATTATAGCATCTAAACAGAATTTTTTAAAAAATGCAAATAAACTGGGAAGATGGTTGGCTTACAAAATGAGGAAAGAGAAAGAAAAAAAATGGATAAAACAATTGGAAAATGACGATAGAGAATTACAACATAAGGAAGATGATAAAAAGAAGATAGTATGGAGATACTATAAAGAATTATATAAACAGGAGAAAATTGATGATAGGAAAATATCTCAATATTTAGAAAAAGCGGAATTACCAAAAATACCAGAAAAATATAAAAAAATTACTTGAGGAGAAAATTACAATGATGGAAGTAGCAGAAGCTATCAAAAGACAGAAGATTGGGAAAGCACCGGGACCAGATGGGCTTCCGGCGGAAGTTTATAAAACTTTTGAAGAAACATTTGGATTAGTAATGCTGGAGTTGTATAATGAGCTGATCTTAGAAGCAAAAATTCCAGATTCATGGACAGAGGCTTTTATAACATTGATACCAAAAGAGCCGAGGTGGTGCAGCAGTTAGAGTGCAGTACTGCAGGCTACTTTAGCTGACTGTGATCAGCAGTTCAGCTGTTCAAATCTCAGGGTTGACTCAGCCTTCCATCCTTCTGAGGTAGGTAAAATGAGGACCCATATTGTTGGGGACAATGTAAATATACATTGCTTAATGGTGTAAACTGCTTAGAGAGTGCTTGCACTATGAGGCAGTATATAAATCTCACAAATAAATAAATAAATAAATAAATAAATAAATAAATAAATAAATAAATAAATAAATAAATAAATAAATAAATAAATAAATAAATAAATAAATAAATAAATAAATAAATAAATAAATAAATAAGACATGAACATACAAAAAGTAAAAAATTATAGACCTATATCATTATTGAATGTTGATTATAAAATATTTGCTTCCATAATAGCTAATAGGCTTAAAAGATTTCTTAGTGATTTCATTCATACAGATCAAAATGGTTTCCTTCCTAAAAGACAGATAAGAGATAATATGCATATACTTTTGAACACCTTGGAATATTATGAACAACATCCAGATAAACAAGTAGCATTGATGTTTTTAGACACACAGAAAGCATTTGACAATGTAAACTGGCAATTTATGGATCAACAGCTACAGTATATGGATTTTGGGCAAAGATTTATTGGTGTAATAAAAGCAATCTATAGCAAACAAATAGCGAGAATAATAATAAATGGAGAAATGACTGATAAAGTAGATATCACAAAAGAAACAAGGCAAGGACACCCATTATCACCATTGTTATTTATTTTGACTTTAGAAGTACTAAACAGGACTATACGAGAAGATAATGACATTATGGGAATAAAAATAAAAAAAGAATACAAATTACAAGCATTTGCTGATGACTTGGTGTTTATACTTGAAGAACCATTTAATTCAGGACCGATATTATTACATCAAATTGAAAAATATGGAGAAATGACAGGACTGAAAATAAATAAGGATAAGACAAAAATAATAGTAAAAATATGACAGAAAAACAAAAGATGGAATTAACAGAAACTTTAGATATACAAATAACAAAAAAAGTAAGCTATTTGGGGATCCAACTGTCAGCGAGATGTACAACACTAAAAGAAGATAATTATATAAGACTCAAAAAACAGATTAAGAAGGACTTAGAAAAATGGAAAAATCTTCAGCTATCACTAATGGGCAGGATTGCGCTTGTTAAGATGAATATATTACCACGCTTATTGTTTTTATTCTTGACAATACCAACAAAAATTGATAATTTTTTTTAATGATCTGAATAAAATAATATCAAAATTCATTTGGCAAGGGAAAAGACCTAGGATAAGTTTGAAGATGTTACAAGATGCAAGAATTAGGGGTGGCTTTGGCCTCCCCAATTGGGAACTGTATTATCAAGCAACAGTAATGACATGGATGAAGGAATGGATTCCATTGAGAAATAGGAGACTTTTAATTCTAGAAGGTCATGATTTACAGATTGGATGGCACACATTTATTTAGTATGGAGGAAATAAAATACATAGCTACTTCCAGAGACATAGTATAAGGAACTCGTTACTTTTAGTTTGGGAAAAAATAAAAGCTAAACATTATTTAAAAATACCTTGTTGGATATCTACAATAGAGTTATTGACACACCCAAGCAGAGTGAACTGGGATAATATACCTAGATATAACGATATCATGACAAAGGAAGGCAAATTGAAATGCGCACCAGAGCTTGAGAAACAGGATATAAAAATGGACTGGTATATGAGAACACAATTACAAGCAAGATATGAAAAGGATAGTAAAACAGAAGGAATTAATTTGGAAATGATGGAGTTAGATGGAGTTGTTAGGAACAGATGAAAAGTCGATAAATAAATTTTATAATTATTTACTCTCTATAGAATTAGAATTTTAACAAGTGAAAGAAACGATGATAAAATGGATGAGACACATAGGACATACAATAGAACTAAACAAGTGGCAGCAACTGTGGGAAAGGAATTATAAAATGACAATGGCAACAGCATTTAAAGAAAATATGTATAAGATGTTTTACAGATTGCATATGTCCCCAGAGAGAATAGCAAAAATGTTTAAGAATAAATCAATGAAGTGTTGGAAATGTAAACAGATACCTGGCACATTTTATCATATGTGGTGGACATGTATGGAAGCCAGAAAATATTGGACAGAGATTCAAACATGGATTGGGAAGATTTTGAAACAAAACATTGAACTTAAACCGGAGATATTCTTACTGGGCATATTGCCAGAGAAATTTAATAAAGAAGAAATATACTTAATTGTACATATAGTAACAGCCGCTAGAATAGCATATGCTCAAAATTGGAAACTGAATAGAATACCGACTAAGAGAGAAGTACTTAAGAAGATAATGGATTGTGCGGAAATGAATAGATTGACAATGAAAATTAAGGATAAGAAGGATTCGGAGTTCTATAAAGTTTGGGTGAAATTTTATGAATGGTTTGAAAAAGAATATAAATAAAGTTTTTATTATTAATTCAATATTAATGGGATAAAAGGAATTGAGAAATATGATTGTATAACCCAGATGATAAAAATAGACAAGGATTAAGTAAAAAAATAAAATAACTGAAAGTTAAATTATAATACAACGGAAATAGAAATAAAGATTTAGAATTGTGAGTATAAGAAGCTAAAATTTGAGAGAAGTCTTTTCAGCCTGTCACTAATATTAGCTATTTGAAATAAATATTTAGACAGACTGAGTTATAGAAAATTTGAAATGTAATTTAGGTTATCTTATGTTTTTATAAGAGATAATGTAATTATATGGATCGGCATTGAAGGTATATGTGTTGTTATGTATGTTTTTCAATGTGGAGAAAAATAAAAAAACAAAAAAAAAACTTTGTGACCATTATAAGTTACAACGGTGATGAAAAAATAACTTTACAATCAATACTCACTTTTATGACCTTTGTAGATTATAGGAAAATAAATGAAACATTAGATGTGTTGCTGCCCCTGCCAGCTATCTTGGTCGGTTGGAGTCAGCAAACCACCGAAAAGCATTTGCACTTCCACGGTACCATGCGCTTCCATCAGCCATTTTGTATGGCAAGTATAAAAGAATACCATTCACGGAAAGACTTTGCCCCTGCGGCTCAGGAGAGGTGGAGACTGTGGGACACATGCTCCTTAGATATCCTTTTATATAGAGATTAGAAAAAACATATTCTGCCAATAATTGCAAGGTATCCTGTCCGTTCCGACACTACCTATCTTCAGTGGCTGCTTAAGGATGAACGGGCAATAACTACAGCACAGGTGGCCAGATTCTGCGCAGCAGTAGTGGGGATTCATCGTAAATATGTGTCTTCCTCACTATAGCGATATATATATATCAACTGTAGCTAACCTTTAAGTGTTTAATCCACCATAGTTAATTTATACAACAAATGTGGCAAACCCTGCTTATTCCTTCCTTTTTAGTATTAAACTGACTATAGGCCTCACAGTTTATGGATTGTAATTTTAGTAGTGTAGAGTAGACCATGTGTAATTGACAGACTGGATTGTATCATAGATTTTATCTGTTATTTATTATTTTATTTTATAACTTTTAATTGTATATTTACTGAGTGTTTTTATTTGCCCTTGTCTCTGGTCTATGACTGTAATAAACTGAATTGATTGAAATGAAAGATGATTCTAAGCATAGTCACAATGCACAATGCAAACTCCTAACTCTGAATTCTAGATCATATTTTAGATTCAGACTTAAATACCTTATATTTGGGCTCAGGTACTTAACAGATACTGCTGTAATACAATTGGCAGCTTTGTTTAATTGGATATGTGTGCTTCTGTGGTTATCATGTAGTGTTATATTTATTGGCAGCAGATCACAATGCACATGACACAGCAAGAAATACTATCCAACAAAGCTGCTGGGCTATCAGTGACTATCAAATTAATGAGTCTATGACTGTTCGCCTCCTCCACTCTGCTGCACCTGTTTTGTCCCCAGCCTTCAGCCCCCAAACAATCCAGCTCTGCCTTTTCTCCTTGGCCCCTTCGCCTAACGGGCCAAAAAGCCAGTTCACCCCGGGCTTTTGGGTGCATGGGACACTTTGCCCCCAGCCAATCAGAGGAGCAAGAATCCCACCCCCTTGGAAGCAGCCTTTTTAGGAGAAGGAAAGGGGGATGAGGCTTCCCTCTCTTGCTTAAAAGAGACACGTTTTTGAGGTGGTCCCAACGAAAGAAAGTGGAAGGGGGAAGAGTGCTTTGGGGTGCACACAATGAGATTCCCTCTCTTGCTTAAAAAAGACACGTTTTTGAGGTGGTCCCAACGAAAGAAAGTGGAAGTGGGAAGAGTGCTTCTGGCTGGACTCAATGAATTCCCTCTCTTGCTTAAAAGAGACACGTTTTTGAGGTGGTCCCAACGAAAGAAAGTGGAAGGGGGAAGAGTGCTTCTGGCTGGACTCAATGAGATTCCTTCTCTTGCTTAAAGCAGACACGTTTTTGAGGTGGTCCCAACGAAAGAAAGTGGAAGTGGGAAGAGTGCTTCTGGCTGGACTCAATGAATTCCCTCTCTTGCTTAAAAGAGACACGTTTTTGAGGTGGTCCCAATGAAAGAAAGTGGAAGGGGGAAGTGTGCTTTGGGGGGAACCAGTCGGGAACAATGGAGGACGCATATTTTCCCCTTCATTGTTTGTGTATGAACGCAGATCGCGTTTGTAAGAGAGGGGCTTCTGTTTTTCTCCCCACATTTTTGATCCCTTCGGTTCAGGTTTCTGGTTCTTGTCATGAATTCCCTTGAGCCAGGCGACCATCCCTCACAAACCCCGATGCCAGCTATGATTCTCACTATACCTAAATCAGCGTTACCAGGAGCTTTAGTTTTTTTGCACCGGATTTGATTCAATATCTCTCTTTTGCTGCCCCTCCCTCCCTCCCTCCCTCCCTTCCTTCCTTCCTATGAGAGAGAGAATGAGAGACAGAGGGAATGGGAGAGAGAGAGAGCTAGGGAGTGCGAGGAACAGAGAGAATGAGAGAGGATAAGGGAGGGAGGGAGGGAGGGAGGGAGGGAGGGAGGGAGGGAGAGAGAGAGAGAGAGAGAGAGAGAGAGAGAGAGAGAGAGAGAGAGAGAGAGAGAGAGAGAGATACTCCTGATAACAGTTGTTCATAAACAACTCTTCTTATCTAAATCACCACAGTTCAAAAACAGTAGCCTTGTCTGACTCAATTCAAAGCACTCTTCCTCCTTCCACTTTCTTTCGTTGGGACCACCTCAAAAACGTGTCTCTTTTAAGCAAGAGAGGGAATCTCATTGAGTCCAGCCAGAAGCACTCTTCCTCCTTCCACTTTCTTTCATTGGGACCACCTCAAAAACATGTCTCTTTTAAGCAAGAGAGGGAATCTCATTGAGTCCAGCCAGAAGCACTCTTCCTCCTTCCACTTTCTTTGGTTGGGACCACCTCAAAAACGTGTCTCTTTTAAGCAAGAGAGGGAATCTCATTGAGTCCAGCCAGAAGCACTCTTCCCCCTTCCACTTTCTTTCATTGGGACCACCTCAAAAACGTGTCTCTTTTAAGCAAGAGAGGGAATCTCATTGTGTGCACCCCAAAGCACTCTTCCCCCTTCCACTTTCTTTTGTTGGGACCACCTCAAAAACGTGTATCTTTTAAGCAAGAGAGGGAAGCCTCATCCTCCTTTCCTTCTCCTAAAAAGGCTGCTTCCAAGGGGGTGGGATTCTTGCTCCTCTGATTGGCTGGGGGAAAAGTGTCCCATGCGCCCAAAAGCCCGGGGTGAACTGGCTTTTTGGCCCATTAGGCGAAGGGGCCAAGGAGAAAAGGCAGCGCCGGATTGTTTGGGGGCTGAAGGCTGGGGACAAAACAGGCGCGGCAGAGCAGAGGAGGAGAACAGTCCCATTCCGCAAATTAATATATAGTTTGATTTCCCATCTGTCAGTGCATTGCTTCAATGAACTTCCTCAGGGATGGCAAGTGGCTATTTGCATCAAACAGTTCTCAAGTCACTTTCTATTAGGATGGATGCTTCCTTTTCCTGTTAATGAATTGCTTGCATCTGTAAAATTACTGCTGCTCACTGGGTTTGGTTAAAATCACAGAGTTCAGCTTGTTGCTTCTAAGATGTGCTATATTACCCAGGTGAGATCTGCAACTAGTTATACATCATAAACTTATACTTCGGAGTTAAATGAACTTAATTCCCTGGTACCTTGTATCTGTAGTAAGAACAATGTAGTGCAGAGTTAGAATGTTATACCTAATGCTGTTCTATCCGGATTTACATCTTCACGCAGCACTAAATTACTAGGTAGTCCTGAGCCAGTTATTATTTCTTAGTCCAATCTGTTAAGGCTCACTCAAAATGTGGATGGAGAGCCAAGTTAGCTATTTTGCACTCCTGGGAGAAAAATCTGGGTGTAGCTTAAAATATAATCATGAATAAAAGAAGTTCAATGAATTTCAGTATATGACTCTATTCACAAATAATGTTAAAAGGCCAAGAGCCATTTCTGCTCTTGCTCCATGGTATGGCAATATTTGTGAATATTAAAAGTGTAGCTCTGACTACATGGGTTTTCTTTTTATGGCCAGCAGTCATCCCATTACCACTTCAGCACAGAGCATGACCATTTTCCTTGCCTCTCTGAACTGTAAACAAGTTTATTAAATATGTGAATAGAAAGTTTATTGCTATTATACTCCTGATGACTGGAAAATATTGCTGCAGTGAGGGATCCAGGTTTTGAATAGTTATTGGGCAAGATGCTGTATTTCTTTTCTGTGCTGAAAGGGATTACAGATCCCTTTCAGCATAACTTCTAAGTCCAGTCCACATAGTGTTCCAAGTCAGAAGATGAAAAAAGCCTCTTCTCTTTCTCCCTCCTGTCATTGCTTACTCACTTATGCAGGATAGGTTAGATTGGCAGCTCTGAACTTGAGAAAGGGTAAAAATGCTAAGGAATTCCACCATTATTACGGTTGAGCTATGGGTCGTTTAACACTGACTCCTAATCTGCTAACAAGGTGATGTTTTTGTTTCCATAATTGAGGACCTATGAATGTGAAGAACAGCATACGTTTATGCCCCCTACATCCCACAAATCAAGCACTGGAAGAGCAATTTATTTAAAATAAGTTGCAGTAAGAATAACACTATTAAAGACATGATAGAAAACAGACTTCCGATGGTGTCACCTTTGCGGTGTGTTCAGCGGGAGAGTGCTCCAAACCCACAGCACGAATTTCTGCAGACGGGAGCCCAATTGGGGCTTCGCAGATCCTGGAGAGATCTGAGAAATTGTAAGGGACACTCTGGAGAGTGAATTGGTGTGAAGCAGACACTCGTTCACTCAGGAGAACCCCCCTCAATCCGGCTGGAGAAAACCTACCATTTTTTTTTATTGAAAAGTTACAAGTACAAAGTACATACAGTTTTTATCTTTTCTACCCCCCCATCCACCTTCCCCCCTTCTCCCCTCCCTCACCCTCCCCCCTCCCCCCTCCCAGACTTCCCAGAGAAAAACACAAGGTATAAATTCAAGACAAAAAGTATAAAATTACCTAATACTAAAACAGATTGTTAATTCAAAAATATCTTATCCTTTCTTAACTCTTTGTTATCCATAAGCTTGAAAGTATAATCTATTATTTCTTCAAGCAGCAAACAAAATATACTATTTAAATTATATTAATCTGAAACTTTTTCTGAATATATTCCATCCACTTACTCCATTCCAACACATATTTTTCATTAGAATGGTCCTTAAGGTAAGATGAAACCTTGGCCATTTCGGCCAGATGTGTCACTTTCAATGTCCATTCTTCAATTGTAGGTATATCTTCCTTCTTCCAATATTGTGCCACCAGCAATCTGGCAGCCGTTATAAAATTCAAAATCAGCTTAGTCTCTATAGGTGTACAATCCGTTGTTATTCCCAGTAGAAAGAACTGTGGTGTAAATTTAATTTTTTTCTTTAAAATATTTTGTATAATCCACCAGATTTTTATCCAGAAAGCCTTAATTTTTTTACAAGTCCACCATACATGGAAATATGTAGCATCATCACATTCACATCTCCAGCATTTAGGCTGTAAGTTAGGATACATACATGCCAATTTTTTTGGATCTAAATGCCATCTGTAAAACATTTTATAAAAATTTTCCCTCAAATTTTGAGCCTGCGTAAATTTAACATTTGTAACCCATATCTTTTCCCATGTGTCCATCGTTATGGGTTCTCCAAAGTTTTGAGCCCATTTTATCATACAATCTTTAACCAATTCTGAATCCAGTTCCAATAAAATATTATATAATCTTTTTATATGCATTGGACCATTATCTTTAATTTGTACAATCAAGTTGTCTTCATTTTGCACAATACCAATTTTTCTATCATCTCTCCATCTGGCCTGTAATTGTCTATATTGGAACCAGGTCCTAACTATTCCTTCCTCTTTTAATTTCTCAAATGATTTTAATTGAGATAGTGTTCCATCTTCAAGGAGAAGTTCTTTATATGTAATCTTATCTATGTTTTGTTCCAAGTTTATATTTTCTATCGCGTGTCTGGGTACCGTCCACCAAGGTATTTTATCATTTAACTTACATTGGTACTTTTTCCAGACACGCAATAAAGCATTTCTCAATATATGACTTTTAAAAGCTTTGTCTATCTTTTTATCATATATTAAATAGGCATGCCACCCATAGAGCAAACCATATCCCTCAATATTTAATACACTTTCTTCCGTTAAGTTAATCCAATCTGTAATTGCTGAGAGAGCTGCTGCTTCATAATACAATTTTAAGTTTGGCATTTTTAAGCCCCCTCTTTCACGTGTATCCTGCATTATCTTCTGATTTACCCGAGGCTTCTTCCCTGCCCAAATGAATTTATTTATACCCTTTTGCCACTCCCTTAAGGTTCCATCTTTTTTAAGTATTGGTATCATTTGAAAAAGGAATAGAAACCTTGGTAGAACATTCATTTTAACAGCAGCTATCCTTCCCAGCAGTGACAATTGCAGTTTTTCCCAATTTTCCATATCTTTCTGTATTTTTAACCATAATGGTTCATAATTATGTTGGTATAGTTTTGTATTTGT
This sequence comes from Diadophis punctatus similis, assembly GCA_023053685.1. Classification (NCBI taxonomy): domain Eukaryota; kingdom Metazoa; phylum Chordata; class Lepidosauria; order Squamata; family Dipsadidae; genus Diadophis; species Diadophis punctatus. The sequence goes on from JALIGW010000008.1 coordinate 19,270,472, forward strand.
GGACATAATATAAACCCCTAAATATTTGATCTTTTGAACTACTTCAAAACCTGTTGCCTTTTCTATTTCTTCTTTTTGGCTTCTTGTCACATTTTTAACTATTATTTTTGTTTTGGCTGTATTTATCTTAAAACCAGATACTTGTCCATATAAGTTGATTGTATCCATCAAAATTTTAATAGATTGTAGTGGTTGGGTCAGAGTAACAACCAGGTCATCCGCGAAAGCTCGTAACTTATATTCTTCCTGTCTGATCTTAATCCCCTTTATTGTGTCGTTCTCTTATTTTGCTGAGTAGTATTTCCAAACTCAAGATAAACAACAAGGGAGATAAAGGACATCCTTGTCTTGTTCCTTTTTCTATATTGAAATTATCTGTTAAGCCACCATTGATTATTATTTGCGCTGTTTGTTTTTGGTATATTGCCTGAATAGATTGTACAAAATAATCTCCAAGTTGTAATTTTTCTATTAACTTTAATAAAAATCGCCAATTCAATCTATCAAAGGCTTTCTCAGCATCCAAAAATATCAATGTTGCAGGGACCTGGTTGTTCTTTCCCAAATACTCTAATAAGTTAACAACTTGTCTAACATTAGTTTTCATTTGTCTACCTGTTAGAAACCCAGTTTGATCATGATGTATTGTCTGTTGTAAAACTATCATTAGTCTATTTGCTAAAATTTTTGCAAAAAATTTATAATCTAAGTTTAGAAGTGAAATCGGCCTGTAATTTTTTGGGTCTGTAAGATCTTGACCCTCTTTTGGGATCAGAGAGATAAAAGCAGTTTTCCAAGATGGAGGTACAGTGCCTCCCTTTTGGATATAGTTAAACAAATCTTTAAGTGGTTCCACCATTTCCTCCTGCAATTTTTTATAATAAACAGCGGTTAATCCATCTGTCCCTGGGGCCTTGCCCACTTTTAATTGTTTAATTGCCAATGCAATCTCTTCTGAAGTTATCAATTGATTTAAGGTATCCCTCTGAATCTCAGTAACTGTATGAATATTTTGTTGCTGTAAATACCTATCTATCTCTTCTTCCCTAACTTTATCCCCACTATATAATCCTGAGTAGAAATCTAAGAATGATTTTTTAATGAATTCTTGTTCATAAGTTTCTTTACCCTTATATCTAATTTTTTCAATAGTTCTTGATTTTTGCTTCTTTCTTAACATGTATGCCAGCCACCTCCCTGGTTTGTTTGCGTTACTAAAAATATTAAATTTTGCATACTGTAAGTTGGTTGCCACTTGGTCTGCCATTAACATGTTGAACTGACCCCTTAATAAGTTAATTACCTCTTTAATTTTCCTATCCATTGGATTAGAAATTAAGGCCCTTTCCTGTCTTTTAATCTCTTCTTCCAATTCTTTCCTCTTTTCCTCTTTTTTTCTTCTAAATTTATTATTCAGATAGATCAAAATACCTCTCATGTAAGCTTTACTGGCATCCCAAACCATTTCCAAAGATGTGCCCTTCTGCATATTATTAACAAAAAATTCTTTCATTAATTTTTTACATTCCCTCACATTATTCTCATATCTAAATAAATTATCATTTAACCTCCATGACCTTCTGGGTCCATTGTTATCTTGCAATTCCAGCCAGACCGGACTATGATCCGTTAATACTCTTGAACATATCTTCGTCTTCTTTACCCTAGAAAAAAGATTATTAGTAATCAAAATAAAATCAATCCTTGAAAAAGATTGATGTCTATCGGAGAAAAAGGTAAAGTCCTTTTCTTCCATATTTCTTTCACGCCAGACGTCCCTCAACTCCCAATCTTCCATCATTTCAAAAAAAGACTTTGGCAATTTGGCTCTTGAAAAAGTATTTTGACTTGGACCCTTCTTGTCCTTTTTAACATCTGGTACACCATTCCAATCTCCCAGAAGGATACAGGTATTATAGTCCCATTGTATTAACTTTGTATGTAAAAATTCATAAAATTTCTCTTGTTGTTGGTTCGGGGCATATACACCAATCACCAGTGTTCTTTCTCCTTTAATTAAAAGTTCTATAGCTAAAAATCTTCCTTGATCGTCTGCTTCAATCAATTTGGCAATCAGGTTTTTTTTAACGTATATTACAATACCATTTCTTTTTTCTGATGCTGATGATACAAATTGTAGTCCTAATTTTGAATTTAGCAAATATTTTTGGTCTTGTTTTCTAATGTGTGTTTCTTGAAGGCAGACCACATCATTGTTAAATTGTTTAAGATAATGAAATATTTTCCTTCTTTTCTGTGGTGAGTTTAATCCATTAACGTTCCAAGTTAAAAATCTACTTCCCATCTGCGGGCTTCTGAAGCTTCTGGAACATTGACTGATGATCTAAGAACTGCCGTTCCTTTCGTCTTGCTCCTCCCACTGCTTCAGATTTAGTAGTTTCTTTAACCGCAAGCTGAGATTGTTGTTGTGCCATTTCCTGCATATGTTTAGTTGCCGCTCTGGTCTGTCTCTGTTCTTTTATCTGTTGTTCTCCAAATAGATCCAAACTTTGGTCCCGAGTTGTAACAGTAACCTTGACCAGATGGGACCTCTATTTGCTGAACTTCCTGTTGTCTTGCTCCGTCATTCTCTTTTCTCCTTCCCTCTGATGAGCTCGGTGTCCCAGCCTTTAAAATATATGTAAAGAAATCTCTTGCTTTTTGGACCGTGTTAAGTCGATGTCTTTCTCCAGCATAGATCAAAGAAATACCATTTGGAACTTCCCATCTAAATGATAATTGTTGTCTTTTAAGCTCCTCAACCAAAAAGGAAAAATCTCTTCTAGCCCTCAGCATTCTTGGGGGAATCTCTTTCAGTATGATCAATTCCTGTCCTCCCACCTGTAATTTATTTAGGTACATTGCTTGGAGAATTTCATTACGCAATGCTCTGTTATTAAAATATATCACAATATCTCTTGGAAGGTTTCTTACTCTGGCAGCTCGAGAATTGACCCTGTAAACCTTATCGATCTGGCCCATCAGCTCTTCCTTATTGATATCCAACACTTGGGCAAGGGCATAACCCAACAACACTCTTAGGTCCTCACTTTTCTCTTCCCGCAGTCCACGAATTCTGATCACGAATTCCATATTGCGAAAATGAATCAATGTAATTTCATCTGTAGTTTTTTCTTCAACTTCGTCTATCCTCTCTCTTAGGGAAGCAGTAATATCTTTGATTAATTGAACTTGCTCATCCAAATATTCCACATTATTTGCCAATCCTTTAAATGCCTCCAAAATGTCAGCTCTAATTTCATTGTTGCAGATTTCCATTTTATTGGACACAACTTGTATCTGATCATTTATCAACTCCTTAATTGTCTCATTAGATTCATCAATTTTTTTGTTAAAATTGGTAGATATTTGAATCTGCATAGCTTTAAGGCTTTCTTGCAGCATTGCAAGAGTTAATGGCTGGGGCTGGGGTTGAGATTGTGTTACAAGCGTTTGCAGCTTAGTAGTAGTGGGGGTTGGGGAGCTCTCCGCACTTTTGGAAGAAACCGTCTTTACAGATTTAGAAGCCATCAGGATTAACGTAAATCTTTAGTCAGATATTCCCAATTATTTTAATCTGGTGCCAAAAAGAAGAAAAGTCTCAAACGTAAGTGCAAATTTAAATCAAATCCAGCAGCTCTCTTGCCATTGCTATCAGCAAAGATAAAACTTTTCTCTTTGTTCTCATTCCACTTCCTCCCCCTTTCAAGCTTCCAACGCCATTTTAAAAAGCCAACTTGTTTCTTTGTAGTTCAAATGAGAGTCGTTAAGAGTTAATTATAGGTTACTGTAATTTGATTTTACCTCCTGGTTTTCTCCACTGTTGATGATAATCTTCAATCAGAGTCTGTTGTTTACAGCAGTGTTTGGTAACAGCCTTCTCGCTCTGCAAAAGCAGAGATATCCAAGGTCCGGAGCAGCAACTGGTTACCAGGGAGCTTTCTCCTTACGCCCCCCCTAGATCTTTCCCTGGGGGGGTTGGGAGGGCTCTACCTGTGCCTGCGCGCTCTTCGTCCTTCCCTTTGCCCGGGAAGAGGCTTTTCTGCTGCCAGTCAGCTATTTTTAAGCTTTCTGGCAGCTTAAACGGTGCCGAGGATCGACACTCCAAAAAGGGAGTGCCCACGAAGACCGGAACCAAAACAGGAAGTCCTCGAAAACCTACCATTTTTGACAGGTCCGGAGTGAAGACAACCACACAGAAGGAAGAAAAATGGATCTAATAGTGAAGATCGGAATATAAACCAACTTTCAAAACTTTGGATTACATGGTGTGATTGTCAGCAAAGCAAAGATTAAGTGGTAAGATTTATGCTCTAAACGAGAAAGTAAGTGGCGTTTGATTGCGATGGAGCTGAAAGAGTGACAGTGCACAAACATGGAGGAAGAAAACAAAAGCAGAGAAGCCAGAATGGCAGCGGTGAGAGAGACCACTCTGGATTTTATTTTTACATATCTTCAGTAGAAGCGAGTTGCTATACCTCTTTCTTTTTGGGATAATTGATTATTAGTGGATTTAGACATTATGAGCAGTGAAACGAAGAACAAACAACAGAGAAGACAAGAAGTGAAAGTGAGAGTTAAACTTCTGGCAGCGAAGCCATTTAATAACGCGGACTGTAAATAAACTAAGGGTGAAATAAAGAAGTTTGTAGTGTTTGACTTTGGAAAAATTCGACACCCGAACTGTTTGGATTTAAGGAAAATCCGAGGATTAATTGGAATATACAAATTAAAATGCCTGGGCCGACCATAATCCTCTATGGATAAAATGGAAAGAGCCAAATAGTAAAATAAGAGCAAGATGGACGTTAAACCAAACAATAATAAAGGAAAAAGATTATATCAAAATGATGCAGAAAGAATTAGACATTTTTTTGGGATTAATATAAGGTGACCAGATTTTAACATTGGTAAAGAGGGACACCATTGACCGGGGTGGGTGGGTTCCTGATTTTAAAAAAAAAATTTTTTTTGGTCGTTTTTGTATGCCGCCCCACTCCCGTAGGACTCAGGGCGGCCATACAACTTTCTTTCTTTCTTTCTTTCTTTCTTTCTTTCTTTCTTTCTTTCTTTCTTTCTTTCTTTCTTTCTTTCTTTCTTTCTTTCCTCTCTCTCTCTCTCTCTCTCTCTCTTCCTTCCTTCCTTCCTAACTTTTCTTTCTTTCTTTCTTTCTGTCTTCTTCCTTCCTTCCTTTCTTTCTTTCATCTTTCTTCTTTCCTAACATCTTTCTCTCTCTCTCTTTCTTTCTGTCTGTCTTCTTTCTTCTTCCTTCCTTTCTTTCATCTTTCTTCTTTCCTAACATCTCTCTCTCTCTCTCTCTCTCTCTTTCTGTCTGTCTTCTTTCTTCTTCCTTCCTTCCTTTCTTTCTTTCATCTTTCTTCTTTCCTAACATCTCTCTCTCTCTCTCTCTCTCTCTCTCTCTCTCTCTCTCTCTCTCTCTCTCTCTCTCTCTCTTTCTTTCTTTCTTTCTTTCTTTTTTATGCAGCTATTAGTTCTTGGAGGGATTTGGCTGGGTAAACTTGGCCAATCTGACTAATCCATTCCTTTGGCGTCTTCCTTTTCTCCGCTCTTCTCTTTCTTTCTTTCTTTCTTTCTTTCTTTCTTTCTTTCTTTCTTTCTTTCTTTCTTTCTTTCTTTCTTTCTTTCTTTCTTTCTTCTCTCTTTCTTTCTTTCTTTCTTTCTTTCTTTCTTTCTTTCTTTCTTTCTTTCTTTCTTTCTCTCTCTCTCCCTGTTTTTCCAGCCCTAAGTCTTTGCAGCCCTAAGTCTTTGCATGGTTTTTTTCATTGCTCTACTTGCTCTGAAAAAGTTTTTTTCTAGCCCTAACCAGGTGCTAATGATCTTCCCAGCTCTTACTGGCTTGCAGGCTCTTTCATTGTTACTCTCTCTGAAGAAGGTTTTTTTAAGTCCTAACCAGGGGATAAAATAATGTGCTGAAGCTGACCAGACTAAGGACGCTAGCCAGATGAATACCTGGTAGGTAGATTCCCCCCCCCTATTTTCCTGCCCAAAAACTAAGGTGTGTCTTATACTCTGAAAAATATGGTACTCGTGCATGACATAGTACATACAAACATGTATCCTATACAATTTTATTTCAGTATTCCTGTTAGATAGCATTTGGTCAAATACAAAATGCCACTCTTGTTTGTTACTTCCTGGTGTTTGATTATTAGCATGCACTGATATTTTACACATTTGTTTGAGCAGGTGTCAAAGAGGTATTTCCATAATCTGCCAGTCTTCAAAGCATTGAGGAATTATAAAGCATACACAGTTCAAATCTGGGGGTAAAAATGAACTCTCACAAGTCAAACTTGAAAACCTGAATGTTTGAAAACATTTGTTTCACTCCCAACGCAACTGCTTCTCAAATACAGAGAAGTGTGAAACCAGAATGAAATCAACTTATACTATAAGGTTATTTGGCTACCCTCCCCCACGTTTGCTCTTTTGGCCATCTTTAAATCATTATATTTGTCATCTCAAATGTTATGGTAAATGTGGTAATAATCCATTCCTGCAAATCCTCCCCCCCCCAAATATTAATCTTATCATTAGAATTGGAGATGGACAAGAAATAATTATACTATTTATTTTCAATAATGAACATTTTCTCTCTCTTTCTCTCTCACACAAATGAAAGACTTCTACAATTCTACAGTATCATGAACTAGGTGTGGTCTAATTATTAATTAGACCACACCAAGAATACTGCAACTCACTGTTCAAGAAACCCTGAACTAAAAATGTTTCCAGTATCTTGGAATTTCTCTCCTTCAATCCTAGCTATGGGGGTGACATATCTATCTGACTTAAATCAATTGATTAAATTATGAATTTATGGTTGTTTGAGGAGTGGCAGCAGAAGTATCACTAAAGGTGATAAATTCATCCAAGGCCTCAGTCTGAACCTGACAGATGATGGAGGACCATGGAGGATGTGTTATGATCCAGATAATATTCACTACTGGCAAGAGAATAAATATTCAATACGTGGGGTCAGGAATGCTTTAATTGGCAAGAGAAATAATGACCTTTGATGATTTTTTGGAAAAGGACATAGGCCTTTTCCAACCTAGTATCTTTTAAATGTGCTGGACTAGAACAGTGACTCCCTCCCCAACCTTTTGGGCACCAGGGACCGGTTCCATGTAGAGAGTTTTTTTATGGACCAGAGGGGGCATGGTTTTGTGTGCTGCCTGCATCCTGCAAATAGAGTGTTGCTTGTTTGTGCGGCCCAGTTTCTGGTATGTTGCAGACTGGTGCCGGTCCTTGGACCAGGGGTTGGGGACCCCGGACTAGAACTCTGACCATATGACACATGGGGATGATGGGAGTTCTCCAACACAGGCTGGCTGAAAAAGACTGATGCCAAATAAAAAACATGCAGTATATATGGATATAAATATAAAGGCTAGCTGAGGATAGTTCACTCTTTCTGGAGAAAAATCCACCGCTATCTTATTTCACGTTACACCATTTCACCTCTCATTAGAATGAGCAAATATTTTGAAAATAAAATAAAATAAAATTGACTTAATGGTTTTACATCAACAACTATCCTAACTGGTATCAACTATGTGAGTACTCTACTCAATCAGCTAAAGTCTTCTTCATATTGAGTGTATTCAGCTTATGTGAAAGGACAGACTCATGTGGAAGAAGGAAGAGAGTAGGAAATTAGAAGAGAAAATCCATGTTCAGACAATATACTCAGCTAGGCCCTGTAAATCTGGTAAAGGTAAAACATAAGTAAGGCATAAAGTCACAATTGCTTTTACCAGACTAAGGAGTCTGCACTCCTTACGTCCTTCAGATCCAGGAGGAGGGTTTTATCCAAGGCTAATTCTTTTTTCTGGCCTCCAAATACAAAAAGAAGAAGCTACAGCAACTCCTAAATAGGTTTACTTTAGATACAGCATCTCTTCTCCTTCCCTTTGTTCATGGAGACCTCTCTTTTATGGGCATGGTGACCAGAGGAAACTCCCACCCACCCAAACAGTAAAAAACAGTATTTTTTTTAAATCTGAAAAAAAATTAACCCAGGATTCAGCAGTAATTAGCCAATGAAAAAAATGGTTGTGGTACTGATTACACAAGAAATCAGGCCTAGCTTTGATTTCCTGATTCCTTTGGTGCCAGACCAGTGGGCATATTCATTTATTGATAGATTTCATTTGCATCCCACTTCTCTAAACAACAGGACTTCTACTTTATCCCACAATCCTGTGACACAAGCTGGGCTTAGAGACAGCAACTTGCTCAAATTCACTGTGTGGGATTCCATGGCTGAGGGACTCCCTCATGCCAGCCCAACATTTAAAGTGCTACCACTCAAGCAGCCTAAATATATCACATAAATACCTTCTTCCCCATGGTTAGTACCATATTACCTTCAAACTTTGTGCGAACACACCCTAACCTTTTGAATTAGCACCTGTGATTCCTGGCTTCATTTTAACCTTCAGCCAAACCTATGCCTAAAAATCCTGCCTAGCTGGCAACTTTCTTCCAAATAAACGATTCAATGAACGAACAAATCATGTTGCGCTCTAAGTGTTGCTTCCATTATTATCTTTCATGCTTTCTTATTGCTGTACATAGTTCTGCAACTCCACTTGTTGGGAGGAAAAACACACAGAGACCAACCCTTATATACCATGTGGAAATAAGAGAACTAGGATTGTTAGCATGAAACTTTAGTATTTGAGGGAATGATGGATGCAGATATGAGTGCTTTTTTCCCCCTCATCAGAAAAGTGCCATCACCGGAGCAATGAAAATCTTTGCCCATCTCTACTACCATGAGGACCAGACACATATTTTTCACAAACCAACCATTCTTAAAATTCCAACCAGCTGGGAAGAAGCTATTTCTTGTCCTACGCCTGATGAAACCAAAATCTCTTTCTTCTTCCTGGGCTAGAAGAACTGAAGCCGTTTTTTAAAGCTGTATTTTCCCTAAGCGAGTTAAGACTCGTTCTCCATACTGGGCGGAGCTAGCCTCCAAGAATGGGTTAAATCTGCCCTCCAGCCAATCAGGACCGAGATTCCAAAGCTATAAATAAGACCCCCTGTGCCTCAGCACCCCCTCTTTTACTTCGGTCCTGAGCCATATAGGACATAGTGCTTTTACCCATTCTTGGATTCTAGTTCCTACCAGTTCTTCAATGTGAGTTTAAAACAATTTTTTCTCTGTTAAGCCTCCCCAAGTGACAGCTGTCAATTCACTTGGGTGGGAGGGGTGCGGGGGGCAATTGCCCAACCGCCAATAACACTCCAGCCGAAGGCCCATAAATCACCTAGTGCCATATTCCGGCTGGCAGTGAACAGACAATATTTGGTCCATTATAATTTTCAAAACAATTTTTGACCACAATTGTCTGCATTAATAGGGAGAGAGGTCCTAATTCTCATCCTAAAGTCAACAAGCCGCAGAAGCTACCACGCTTGGGCGGCCACCGTACCTCTCCCTCCGGCTGGAGCCTGTGCTCCGATAGCCGGTAAGGCACTTTTCCTGGCTGACCAACTCCTCAAGCAGTGAGAGGCCTCAATTTCATTTAACTGACCTGCTAACGGCTTTAGAATCTTTGGGCAGAGGCAGCTTGGCAAAATAGCCGTTGCTAGCCTCAGTAGACAGCTGACGTCATCTGGTGGCCATTTTGAAGGCTCATCTGATTGGCTGTGGCGCGCCTGACGTCAGAATAGAAAGACAGCCCTCCCAGCAGCTTCGTCAGGCAGATCAGAGCATCTTTGCACACTTGAAGACATGGCTGAGAAGGGGAACAGGAGTGGCAAGGCCAAGGCTAAGACCAACAAGATGCCTGCCGCTATTCCTGTTGCCTCCAGGGAGACTGTCACAATCACTACACCCACCAGGGACACATCAGCGAAGGCTTCGTCCCCCCCCACACAGAGGGCTAAGAAGCCGAAATTAAATTCAAAAGAGTAGACAGCTGGCACAACCCCAATTAAAGTGACAGGCACTCAGGGGGTATTGCAGCAGCCAGCTGCTTCTCAAAAATCTGCTTCAAGTACCAGACCACATGAAGCAACCCAGGCCAAACTTCCCTCTCCTGTTCAGTCTATGGGGAATTTATCCTTAGACAATTTTAATGTGTGTGTAAGGGAGGGGGATGTCTCGGGAGCCCCAGCCCCTGACATGAGTCATGAGGCTCAAGGAGGCTATAGCATTAGTCATAGGGATCCTTTAGAGGACCCTACTATTTAGTCACGTATAAATGCAGCCATTAAAAAGGGGGTGACTGCTGGAATTAGGGCTATGTCATGATCCAGGCAACCTACAGTAACATCAGTCCCCCTATACCAAGCTGAAGCTTTCAAGAGCCTGGCATATCTCAATATCAAGATCTGGAGGATGAAGAATCTTCTCCTTTGGGATCACCTTTGTCCATGGAAACACAAAATACTGAACAGGGATTAACAGAGCCAGAACCTTCATATCAGGTTCAGTGGGAATCCCAATTGTCAGATGATGAGGACTTAGCTCCAGAGCCAAATGTATCCACGGCTCTATTCCAGCCTGCAGTATTCAGATTGCTATTGCACAAGGCAAAAGCAACTGCAAACATTTCAGTTCCCCAACAGATCCTAAGGGTTCTGTAACCCAAGAGGACCCAATTTTTGGGGAAACTACTGCAAATAGCAGTGAGGTAATTCCAACCCCAAATATGTTTGTGGAAGCAATAACAAAACAATGGCAGGCTCCGGCAGGTGGTCCATTGCCAAACAATTTGGACAAACGTTACTTTAACGTCTCTACCAGGCTAGCACAACATTTGCCAGTACCAACAGTTGATACCCCTGTTTTGGCTCTTTATTCTAACACACCGATGGCTGGAGATCCGGACAACCTTCTCAGGCCGGAAGAGCATCGTACAGAGGCAGTCCTACAATGCACGCACCAGGCAGCTGCCTGGGCGGTGAAAGCCTCAACGACAGCATCTTTTTTCTGTCGCACATCTTTAAAATGGCTGAATGCGTTGCGCGACCACATTCCCCCAGCTGACACCCGCGCACACCAAGACATTAATAAATTGCTTGCAGCAGCTCAATTTACATCGGATGCTACACTCCAAGCAGCTCGCTTTTCAGCGCGAGCAATGGGGTCTGCTGTGGTGGCCAGACGCATGCACTGGCTTCGAAGTTGGCCCGCTGATCTTCGCCACAAATGTAAGTTGGCAGCAGCTCCAATCACTGGCCAATCTCTGTTTGGTCCAGCAATTGATCCAGTTGTTACAAAGGACAAACGTAAGTTTTTGGCCCCTTGTACAAAAAAATCCACTTTAAGGTCTTCTTCCGATTCCAGAAAGGGATCTAAGACCACATTCCAACCTTACAATAGGTATCAGGGGCAGTATCAGGGCCAATATGGCGGCCACTACCAATAACAACAACAACAACAGCAGCAGCGACCAGCTTCTGATAGAAATTATAGTGGGTCACAATCCAAACGGCCCTTTAGAGGCGCCGGTGGACGCCCCTTCCGCCGGTATAAGTAAGTCAATACCGGATCCTCCCATTAGGTCGTCTGGCATTATTTGCCAGTCGATGGGAGGAAATCACCAATGACGCATGGGTGTTAAAAACCCTGTCATCAGGATTAACTCTTGAATTTCTCTCCACTCCTCCAACGTTTTTTATTCGCTGTCCCGTTTCATCAAATCCTTCAAAACGGACCTTTCTAAATCAGGCAATCCAGCATTTATTGGATATTAAAGCAATCCAAAAAGTGCCTGATGATCTACAGGGACAGGGATTTTATTCAATTTTATTTGTGGTTCCAAAATCCTCGGGAGGGTGGAGAACCATTCTGGATTTAAAATGTCTGAATAAATACGGGGTATACAAAAGATTTAAAATGCACACCTTACAATCTATTTTGGCAGGTATCAGAGAAGGGGATTTTTAAACATCCATTGACCTCTCTGAAGCTTATCTTCACATCCCAATTAGTCAAGACCATCGCAAATACTTACGTTTTTGTTATGCTGGTGCGCATTATGAATACAGAGCGCTACCCTTTGGTCTGTCATCAGCGCCAAGGGTTTTTACAAAAGTATGAGCTGCCCTAACGGCGCATATACGATCCTTTCCCGTGCATGTCCAGTGTTACCTGGACGACATTCTCATACAGTCATCTTCTATGTCCCAAGCAGAACGGGATGTCCAGGTAACACTATCTACACTGGAACACCACGGGTTCCTAGCTAATTTGGGGAAGAGTCAACTGTTCCCGCGCACCAGGATAACTCACCTTGGGGCCATCATTGATTCTCTGGAGTGCAGGGTGTACCTGTCCCAGGAGAGAAGAGCTAAACTATTGGATTTGATTCAGCAGATTCGACCAAAATCATTGGTTCCTTTAAACCAACTATCCTCTCTCCTGGGCACCATGATTTCAGCAATACACATCATCCCTTGGGCCCATCTGCACTCCAGAGAACTACAAGGGTTCCTTCTACCCTTTCAGCGGTCTCAACGCAGCAACTCCCCGGCCAGGGTCCGCCTACCATCGGAGGTCCGCAGATCTCTCCAATGGTGGACTTCAACAGCGGTCAACAAAGGGTCATACAACGTATGACTCTAACAACAGATGCAAGTACCTTTGGATGGGGAGCCCACATCTGATCACAAGTGGCTCAAGGAACTTGGTCCCCCGAGGAACAGAGCCTACCTATCAATTTACTGGAACTCAGGGCTGTACGGTTAGCCCTGGATCATTTTCAGGTCCCCTTGTCGGGCCAGAATTTGCTAGTTTAGACAGACAATGTTACAACCAAGACCCATATAAACAGACAAGGGGGTACTATGTCCAAGGTCCTCATGAAGGAGGCCATGGATCTAGGTCTATGGGCAGAGAAAAATCTCCAATCGATCACAGCAGAACATATCTCAGGGGTAAACAACTTGACAGCCGACTGGCACAGTCGGAATCCCATCGACCCAGCGGAATGGTCCCTCCATCAGGACCTATTCCAGCAGATAGTCAGTCGGTTTGGTCTACCAGTCATGGATCTGTTTGCCACCCCAAAGAATACCAGGTTGCCATGGTTCCTTACCAGGTACCAGACTCCAGGGGCGGAAGGAACAGACGCTCTTCGATGCGTTTGGCCACGAGGGTTACTATACGCATTCCCCCCTTTACCATTGATTCCCAAAGTAATCAGGTGGATCCTGCAGGAGAGAGCGGAGGTGGTACTGTTAGCTCCACACTGGCCCAGGAGAGCATGGTTCGCGGACCTTATGTCCCTCTCTGTATCACCTCCGTGGCGGATCCCGCAGACAAGGTGGTCGCTTTCCCAGGGGTCAGTTTACCATCCAGAGCCTCATTGGTTTCAGCTGACCGCATGGAGGTTGAGCAGATCACTCTAAGGCATCGTGGGGTACCTGATAACATTGCTTAAATTATGTTAGCCTTTAGGAGGCCTTCCACGCAAAGAATTTATTCTGCTACCTGGAGAGTATTTAGGGACTGGTGTGTACAGGTGGGATACTCCCCAGTGGATTTAAACATAATCAATATTATCCAGTTCCTAAGGCAGGGTTTAGCCAGGGGTCTTTCCCCAGGTACACTCCGACGCCAAGTGGCGGCATTATCCACCATATTATCTAGTCCTTCAGGGAATCCCCTATCATCACATCCACTCCTCAGACAATTTTTAAAGGGAGCAGTAAACCTATGTCCACCCACGGTCCACAGATTCCCCACTTGGGATCTTCTTCAGGTACTTGATGCAATGACCAAGGATCCATTCGAACCAGTTAATCAGGTTTCCCTTGAACTATTGACTTACAAGGTATTATTTTTAATTGCAATAACGTCCGCAGAAGAATTTCTGAGTTGGCGGCCTTATCTGTAAGAGGGGATTTGTGTATCTTTCACTCTAACAGGGTAGTTCTCAGGTTGGACCCAACATTTGTGCCAAAAGTTAACACTTATTTTCATAGGGCACAGGAGATTGTTTTGCCAAGTTTTTTCCAATCTCCAACTAATGATGATGAACAGAGGTGGCATCTTCTAGATGTTAGGAGAGCTTTACTCGATTACATTGAACGCACGACTAGTTTTAGATGAACAGAGGCACTATTCGTGTCCTTCAAACCCTCTTCCATGGGCAACAAAGTTTCCTCCTTCATGGTGGGATGCTGGCTTCGGGCGGCTATTGCTAGGGCATATGATAATCTATCATTGCCTCTCCCTAGGGGTCTCACAGCACATTCAACCCGCAGTGCCGCCACTACTGCAGCATGGTATGGTCGGGCTACAATTGAGGAGGTTTGCAAGGCTGCAACATGGTCAACGTTAACACCATTTGTAAGACATTATAAATTGGATATTTACGCCTCTGAGGAGGCGGAATTTGGAAGGCGTGTTTTACAGCAGGTGGTAAGGGACGCAAGCCCTTCTGGTTAACAATGAGTTGACCCACCCTGGGACGAAAATACTTTGGTATGTCCCATTCTTGGAGGCTAGCTCCGCCCAGTATGGAGAAAGGGCGTTGTATACTTACCTGAACGCCCCTTCTCGTGGGGCGGAGCTAGCCTCCAAGTCCCTCCCTATGAATTATATAAAGTATTGTTGAGGGTAATTATTATGTTTATTTGTTTAATGTAGCATTACTGGTTATAAAAGTATTGAACAAGTTTATGAAGTGCGATAGTTAACATGTTGAAACTCATGTTGGTTTTTTTAATAAAGTTGTTTCAATTTGGGAAAAGCACTCTGAGATTGACCTTCGTCCCTTGTAAAAGAGGGGGTGCTGAGGCACAGGGGGTCTTATTTATAGCTTTGGAATCTCGGTCCTGATTGGCTGGAGGGCAGATTTAACCCATTCTTGGAGGCTAGCTCCGCCCCACGAGAAGGGGCGTTCAGGTAAGTATACAACGCCCTTTTTCCAAGGCTAACCTTTCAATTAACATGAATTTTCCTTGCCCTTCCTCCTTCCCACGTCGGAGTTGCGAGGCCAGGTTCTGCGGAGGAAAGACCCAGCCAGCATCCCTCCCTACTTACTTGGAATCATTGGGGAGCAGTTCTTTCCCGAGGGAGGAACAAAAAACAACAACCGAGAAAAGACCTCTCTCTCCCCTGCAACAGGCAGAGAGACTAAAACAAATTACAGCGGATCAACTTTGTTTCAAAGCAAGCTGTGGGCCCCGCGACCCTCCCTTTTTCTTTACACTGAAGCAGAAAGCCCTTACCTGAGAACAGGACGCTCTGGTTTGGCCACTTTGTTTTGTTTTACTGCGGATCTTCCCACCCCTGGGAGCGAGGGTGCTTGCTTGAAGGGGAGCCCCTAGCCATTGGGTGGGCAGCTTCGGCCTCTCCTTTATTCTCCTTTCCTGGCTTTATTTTTAAAAAACAAAGCCGCCATGCCGAGTAACCTCTTGTCACCGTGGAAGCCTTTGGAAATGGTAATTCTGCAAGGCAATGTTTGCAATGCTTGCAGCTCCCTCCTTCCCGAGGCCCATCCCTCTCTTCACCTCCTTAGCAGGAGACCTGAGCCACCCAGGAATTGTAACCTGAGTCTAGTTAACGGCCTTTATAAGGTTTCTGAGGTAGCTGAGCCTCTGTGGTCTCGAAGATCGTCCAGTTTTGCCTGGAAAGCTGGAAAGTTTGGTGGGGGGCTCTGTGAAGGAGCAGGGAGAGTCGGTATTTTGGCCGGCTTTGGAAGAAGATGGAAGGGGGCTCAGTGGGAAACCATAACAAGCCTGAAGGAAGAGATAAACAGGGCTTCTTAACTAAACGAGGCTGTGGAGTGAAATGGAGCGCTCTTTCAAAGTGCCTCTTCTGCGCGTGCGCGCGCTCCGCCGGCCAGCTGGAGGTCGGGAACCCCCCCTCCTCTCCGAAGCCGCTCTGAAGTCCAGGTAGGCCATGTGCAGGCCCGGGCTTTTCCCATCGCACAGATGGGAGGCGGGGCGTCCCACTGTCACTGGCAGCGTTGCAGGAGCGATCAGAGGCAATAGGCCCAAACCGGGTCGGAGGTTTAAAAAGCGGGACTTTTTTGAAACTCCGCGGGCGCGGGACAAATTGCTAAAAAGCGGGTCTGTCCTGCCAAAATTGGGACATCTGGTCACCTTAGATTAATACTAAAGAACAAACATCCCTAAGAACTCTATGGGATACAACGGAGGCATACATAAGGGGGCTATCCATAGTTTACTTGGCTAAACATAACAAAAAGATGAACGATAAATTAAATACATTAACAATTAAATTACACAAATTAGAGAAAACATAGCAAGAAGACCCCAAAGACTCCAAAACATTAGAGGATTTAAATATAACCAGGCATAAAATTAACTTGATAACGCAGGAGGAATTGGCCAGGAAACTTAAATTAGCAAAACAAAACTATTTTGAATCAGCCAACAAACCAGAAAGATGGCTTGCTTATAAACTTGCAAAAGAAAAAGCAGAGAGAACAATTGACATTCTACAAGACCAAAACAGGGAAATACACACCAGAATCACTGAGAAAAAATACATAATTCAAACTTTTTATACCAATCTTTACAAACAGGAAGACCCAAAAGATGAAGTAATTAAAGAATATCTCAATGAAAACAATTTGCCAATCATACTGGAGGAAGACAGAACTATATACTAAATGATAACATAACTTTAACGGAATTAAGAAATGCCATCGGTAAACAAAAGAATAATAAATCACCAGGTCCGGATGGTATCTCCTTTGAAATATACAAAAATCTACAAAGCTCATTAGAATCAGTAATGTTAGACTTATTTAATGAAACAATGGAAAAAGGGGAAATACCCGAGGCCTGGAAAGAAGCATATATAGCTCTGATACCCAAGGAAGATTCAAATAAACAACATATCCAAAATTACAGACTGATTTCATTACTAAATACTGATTACAAAATACTTGCATAAATAATGGCTGAACGATTCAAAAAAATTCTAAATCAGATTATCCACTCAGATCAAAACAGTTATTTACCTCACAGACAGACTTTTTAGATTTATTTAGATTTATTAGATTTATTATTAGAGTTGGAAGGGACCTTGTAGGTCATCTAGTCCAACCCCCTGCTCAAGCAGGAGTTCCTACACCATTTGAGACAGATGGCAGTCCAGTCTCTCCTTGAAGGTCGCAAGTGTTGGGGCTCTCACAACCTCTGCTGGCAAGCTGTTCCACTGGTTGATCGCTCTCACTGTCAGAAAGTTTCTCCTCACTTCCAGGTTGAATCTCTCCTTGGTCAGCTTCCATCCGTTATTCCTTGTTTGGCTTTCTGGTGCCATAGAGAACAGCCTGACCCCCTCCTCTCTGTGGCATCCCCTCAAGTATTGGAATATTGCTATTATATCACCCCTGGTCCTTCTCTTCGTTAGACTGGCCAAGCTCAGTTCCTGCAACCACTCTTTGTATGCTTTATTTTCCAGACCCTTTATCATCCTGGTTGCTCTCTTCTGCACTTTCTCTAGAGTTTCAATGTCTTTTTTGTAGTGTGGTGACCAAAACTGGATGCAGTACTCTAGGTGTGGTCTGACCAAGGCTTTATAGAGTGGTACTAGTACCTCTCTGGTCCTTGATTGTATCCCTCTATTTATTTATTTTATTTATTTATTTGGTATTCTTATATGCTGCCCAACTCCCGGAGGACTCCGGGCGGCGTACAACAGAAAAAATACAAGAAACCAATTTATAAATATGCATTAAAAACAGATATAAAAATTAAAACCGTAATATTAAAAACATCCAATATCCATTCAACATCATACATACTTGGGGTGAGCTCAAATGGATTACGCTCTACCCTCAGCCTGCAGGAACAGCCATGTCTTAACAGCTTTCCGGAAGGCCAGCAGAGTGGGGATAGTTCGGGTCTCTGGGGGAAGTTGGTTCCAGAGCGCAGGGCCTGCCACAGAGAAGGCTCTCCCCCTAGGGCCCGCCAGGCGACATTGCTTAGCCGATGGGACCTGGAGGAGGCCAACTCTGTGGGCCCTAACCGGTCAAAGGGAAGTGTGAGGCAGAATGCGGTCCCGGAGATAACCTGGTCCTAAGCCATGAAGGGTTTTAAAAATGGTGATCAACACCTTGAATTGGACCCGGAGACCGATGGGCAACCAATGCAGCTGGCGGAGTACAGGTGTCACGTGGGTGTACCTTGGCACACCCACCACAGCATGCGCAGCCGCATTTTGCACCAGC
Organism: Diadophis punctatus similis; assembly: GCA_023053685.1. NCBI lineage: Eukaryota > Metazoa > Chordata > Lepidosauria > Squamata > Dipsadidae > Diadophis > Diadophis punctatus. Next base: position 19,288,669 of record JALIGW010000008.1, read on the forward strand.
TGAAGTCTCCGGATACTCTTCAAGGGTAGCCCCATGTAGAGCGCATTGCAGTTATGCAGCTCAGGACTGCATTGGCCTTTTTGGCTGCTGCTGCACACTGCTGGCTCATATTTAGTTGGCTGTCTACCAAGACTCCGAGATCCCTCTCGCAATCACTGCTATTGAGTGTGGTTTCGCCCAGTTTGTATATGTACTTTTGATTCTTCTTACCTAGGTGAAGAATTTTACTTTTCTCTGTGTTAAATTTCATTTTATTGGTTTGGGCCCAGTGTTCGAGTCTGTCGAGGCCCCTCTGGATTTTGAGTCTGTCCTCTGGGGTGTTTGCTACTCCCGCCAGCTTGGTATCATCTGCAAATTTGGTTCCCTCATCTAGGTCATTTATTAAGATATTAAAGAGTACTGGGCCTAGGACGGAACCTTGTGGTACCCCACTGCTTACTTCTCTCCATGTGGACTTAGAGCCATTGAGGACTACTCGCTGGGTACAGTTGGTCAGCCAGTTGTTAATCCATCTGGTTGTGTAGCTGTCTATCCTGCTTTTTTCTAGCTTATGAAGGAGTAGGTTGTGGTTTACTTTGTCAAATGCTTTGCTGAAGTCCAGGTATATTATGTCTACTGCATTTCGCTGGTCTACTAATTTGGTCACGGTGTTGAAGAATGAAATGAGGTTGGTTTGGCATGACTTGTTCTTAACAAATCCATGTTGGCTGTTGGTTATTACTTGGTTTGTTTCTAGGTGATGGGATATCTGGTTTTTAATTATTTTTTCCAGTATTTTCCCAGATATTGATGTTAGGTTGATTGGTCTGTAGTTTCCTGGGTCTGTTTTATTACCTTTTTTGTAGATGGGGACCACATCAGCTCTTTTCCAGTCCTCAGGGAGTTCCCCTGCGTTCCAGGATTTGTGGAAGATGTGGTGCAGTGGTTCCGAAATGACTTCTGCTAGTTCTTTTAGGACTCTGGGGTGTAATCCATCTGGTCCTGGTGCTTTGTATTCATTAAGTTCAGATAGGTGATGTCTTACTATATTTTTGTTTAAGTTGAGTCTTGCTTCGAATCTGTTTTTTATATTTGTGTTGCTGGGTAGTTGAGCTGCAGTTTCCTTTTGTGTGAAGACTGATGCGAAGAACGTGTTCAGTAGCTCTGCTTTGTCTGTGTTGTCTGTTACTTCTTTGCCATCTTCTCTCTTTAGTGGACCAACTGTTTTCTTGATTTTTTTTTTTTTGTTTATGTGTTGGAAGAAGCTTTTTTGTTGTCTTTGACTTTTGTGGCGAGTCTTTGTTCATTCTGGGCCTTTGCTGTCCTGATTTTTCTTTACAGATTCTGGCTATCTGTTGGTACTCTGCCTTGGTTATATGCCCCTCTTTCCATTTTTTGTATTTATCTTTTTTTTTCATTCAGTTTATCAGTGAGGTCTTTGTGTAGCCATGCTGGTTTCCTTTTGGATTTCTTGTTTTTCTTCCTCATCAATATTGTGGTGTTCTGGGCTTTTATGATCGTGTTTTCAGGATCTCCCAGGCTTCTTGTGTTGTTTTACCCTTTAGTACTTTCATCCAAGGGATCTTCCCCAAGTTCTCTCTGAGTTTATTGAAGTCGGCTTTTTTAAAGTCTGGGATATAGGTGTCGTTATGTTCAGTTATTTGTGTTTGTGTTATGGTGAATTTTAGTATTACGTGATCACTCTCGCCCAGTGTTCCCACAGCTTTGATTCCTTCTATTGTTTCTTCTCTGTTTGTAAGTATTAAATCCAGTATGGCTGCCCCTCTAGTTCCCTCCTCAACTTTTTGGACAACGAAGTTGTCAGCTAGACTGGTTAGGAATCTGTTAGATTTCCCACTTGGTGCTGAGTTGGTTTTCCAATTGATATCCGGGTAGTTGAAGTCTCCCATTATTACAATGTTGTTTTTCTTGCATATGTTCTTTAGCTGGTTGGTAAAAAGGGTGTCCATTTTTTCTGTTTGGTTTGGTGGTCTGTAGTAAACTCCTATTGTTGTGTCGTTCTTTTTTTTTTATGTTGACCCATATGCATTCTAATGGGTTTTCTTCCTTGGTTACTTGTAGATCTGTAGTTACATAGTTGTTCTTTATATACAGTGCAACACCACCTCCTTTTTTGTGTGATCTGGTTTTATTGAAGAGTTTGTATCCTTTTATCTGTGTGTTCCAATCGTGTGATTCCTCCCACCAAGTTTCTGTTATTCCAACTACAGTATGTCATGTGTACCTTTGTGCATTAACATTTCAAGTTCACCCTGTTTATTCCCTAGGCTTTGTGCATTTGTGTAGAGGCATTTGAGTTCTTTGTGCCTGATTGTGGGTATTCTTTCCTTGTCTCTTGTTTGGCATTTGTGTCTGTTTTCTTCCCCATCCCTTTTTGGTTCGTTGTTTGTTTTGTTTGCTTGTGGTCCATTCTTGGAGTTGGGTCCCGGGGATCCTGTAGATTGGTCACCCTCCCCTCGCGATTTTAGTTTAAAGCCCTCCTGACAAGTTGGGCCAGTCTTTTACCGAAGACATTCTTCCCAATCTTGGTGAGGTGTAACCCGTCCCTTGCCAATAGTCCATCTTGGAGGTAGTACAGTCCGTGGTCTAGGAATCCAAAGTTTTTTTGGTGACACCAACCCTTTAGCCAGTGGTTTACTTGTAGGATTATTTGTTCCCTTGCTGGGTGTTGTCCTCTTGTTGGTAGTATGGATGAGAAGACTACTTGCGCACATAGGTTTTTGACATTCTTGCCTAGTTGCTCATAGTCGTTCTGTATTGTTTTCAAGTTCTTTTTTGTGTCATTTGTTCCTACAGGGAGTAATAGTAGGGGGTAATAGTCTGTGGGTTTTATTATTTCGGTTACTTTCTCTGCTATGTCTATGATTTTGGCTCCTGGGAGGCAGCATACCTCTCTGGATTGGTTATCTGGTCTACAGATGGCGGGTTCGGTTCCTCTGAGGATTGAATCTCCTATTACCAGTACTCGCCTTTTCTTTTTGCCTGGGGTTCCTTTCTTTGCCGTAGTAGTGTTTGGTGGTCCTGCTTTGTTGAGGGTTCTTTCTGGTGTTACTTTTTTGTGTGTCTGTGCATTATCTACTATTGGAAGTCCATGGTATTGGTTGCTTAGAGCCAGTGGGGTTGGGTCTGGGTTGGTTGGTTTGGACAGTGGTTTTGTGTTTGGTTTGTGTTTTTTTCTGTGGGTGACATGTGTCCATCTGCTTTCTTCTTCCGGGAGGTTAGCTATAGTGGAAGTTGCTTGGTCATTTTTATGTTCTTTTTGTGCATGTTCTTTTTGTGGGGTTTGGGGTTTCTCATTTTGTTTATTGAGTTTCAGGGTGTTTAGGTTCTTCTCCAGGTCTTCAATTTTTTCTTCTAGTAATTTGATTAGTTTGCGTTTGGTGCATGTGTAGTCATGGTTTTCTGTGGGCATAAGCGTGTACATGGAGCATGTTCTGCATGTCACAATGGAGTCTGTTCCTTGATCCATGTGCATGGCTTTTTTGGTTGGGAGTGATAGTGGGAGTATAGAGTTGGGAGTGTGGAGTTACTAGTAAGTTTCCCTTTGTCAGTTAGCATGTAGAGTGTCGGTGTGTGGTTACTAGAAGGTTTCCTATTGTCTGTTAAATTGCTTATTCTACTCATAGCAAATTATTGGAAAATACTAAATTAGGAAAATTATACACATCACTAGCAAATAATAAAAAGAGAGGAATAGCAACTTACATAAAAGAAAAAATAAGATCCAAATTAATCTATGCAGATGAAGAAGGCAGAATCCTAATGATAGAATTAGAGACAGAATCAAAACCTATTCTTCTTATAAATATTTATGCACCAAATTCAAATCAATATGAATTTTACAAAAAAATACATAGTAAAATAACAGAACTACGATATGAGGATTTTTGCATAATTGGAGACGTTAACGCAATTGCGGACACCAAAAATGATTATAAATCTCACAAAAAAATTAAGAAAAAGAAAAACATATTACCAAATTGTTCTTTGAATTAGTGGCAGAACCTGCATGATACCTGGCGAGAAATTTCTCAATCAAAAAAGCAATATACATTTTTTTTCAAATCCCCACCATTCATGGACAAGAATTGATATGGCATGGATGACTTCCAACTTAAGAAATGATATTATGGAAATTGAAATCAATGAATGGGCAGATCACAATCCTATAAAAATAATATGGAAGGGACAAAGGAAAAAATAGGTGGACAATAAACCAATATTTATTTAAAAATAAAGAATTTAAGGAAATGCTAAATAAGGAGCTAAAATTATTTTATAAGGTTAACAAAAAGGAAGATACTTCAACAGAAAATTTGTGGGACACCACAAAAGCTTATATTAGGGGTCTGGCAATGGTATACACAGCAAGAAAACATAAAGAAAAAAAGATTCAACAAGATATATTACAAAAAGAACTTAAAGAAACCATATTACAGAAAGATACACAAAACAACTGAATAAAAGAAAGAAGAGAGACTATTAGGCACAAATTAAACTTAATAACCCAAGAAGTAGTAGCCCAAAAAATTAGAATGGCAAAGCAGAAATATTTTGAACACGCTAACAAACCAAGATATTGGTTAGCACATAAACTGAAAAAAGAAAAAGAGAAGAAGAAAAATATCAACTATTAGACACAGAAGGGAATATACATTACAACAAAGAAAAAAAAGAGATAACCCAGAAATACTCTACAAAACTTTACCAAAAAGATGATATAGAAGAAAATGAAATAAAGAAATATTTAATGGCAGAACCATCAGATCTAATTACAGAGGAAGAGAGAGAAATGTTAAATAGATCAATTACATTAATAGAATTAGAAGCAACATTAAAGAAACAAAAAAATAAAAATAAAACACCCAGTTCAGATGGCATCCCAGTCGATGTTTATAAGAATACATTAGAAATAGTAAAACAGATTTTATTGGAAATATACAATGAAGCGTTAAAGGAAGCAAAAATCCCACTATCTTGGACAGAAGCAATAATTACATTCATTCTGAAGGATGGTTCAGATAATCAAAACATTCAAAACTACAGACCTATTTCATTGTTGAATACAGACTATAAAATATTTACAGCAATAATGGCAGAAAGAATAAAAAAATGTAAACAGGTACACCCATTCAGACCAAAACGGTTTCCTTCCAAACATACACATCAAAAATAATACAAGAATCATAACAAACATTTTGGAATATTATGAAGTCCACCCGGAGAAGCAACTTGCATTGGTTTTCCTGGATGCCCAAAAAGCATTTGATAACGTAAATTGGGAATTTATAAAATTACAATTGGATTATGTGAAATTTGGCCCTAAATTTCTAAAAATAATTGACAAAATTTATGATAAACAAACTGCAAGAGTAATAATAAATGGTGAATTAACAGGAATTATTGAAATAAGAAAAGGAGTAAGACAAGTATTCCCACTTTCACTACTCCTGTTTATTTTAACCTTAGAATTGTTATTAAATAGAATTAGAGAAAATCATGATATTAAAGATCTAAAAATTAAAAACAAAGAATATAAATTGCAAGCATTTGCTGATGACCTGGTGTTTGTTCTAGAAGAACCGTTAGAATCTGGATCAAAACTAATTAAAATGATAGAAGAATTTGGCAAAGTGGCAGGATTGAAAATAAATAAAAACAAAACAAAAATAATTACTAAAAACATGACCAAAAAACAAGAATTGGAATTAGAACAAATAACGAATATGCAAATAGAAAAATAAAATATCTAGGTATATGGTTAACAGCAAAGTATTCTTCGATAAAAGAGGATAATTATAATAAATTAATCCAACAAATAAAAAAGATTTAGAAAATTGGAATAAACTTCAAATTTCATTAATTGGATGAATTTCGGTAATAAAGATGAACATACTACCTAAAATCTTATTTTTATTCCAAATTGCCCCTATAAATTTAGAAAAACCATTTTTTCAAAATTTAAATAAATTAACAACAAACTTTATTTGGCAAGGAAAAAAACCCAGGATTAAATTGAAACCCTTATAAGATTTCAGAGAAAGAGGAGGTTTGGCATTACCCAACTGGGAGCTATACCATCAAGCGGCAACAATTACCTGGATTAAAGAGTGGATATCGTTGGAAAATAAAAGAATATTGACCCTGGAAGGTCATGATATAAAAGCTGAATGGCATGCTCTAATTTGGGACGACAAATACAAAATACATAAATATTTACAAAGGCATTTAATTAGGAAAGCTTTATTACAAACTTGGATAAAAATCAAGAACAAACATTATACAAAAATTCAACTTTGGTTATCAGCAATTGAAGCAATAAAAAACCCAGTATTAACAAATTTAGGGGAAATAGTAAGATATAAAGATTTACTAACCGAGGATAGAGTATTAAAAATGAGACAACAACTACAACAACAAGGCATTAACCTAGATTGGTACACATATATCCAAATTCAAAATAAGTACAATACAGATAAGAAACAGTATGAATTCCAGATAGAATATCAAGAATTAGATAAGATAATTTTATCAACAGATTACAAATTAATTAGCAAAATATACAAATTCCTACTACGTTATGAATTAGAAGAAGAAACAGTTAAAGAAACTATGATTAGATGGGCACAAAATTTGGGTTATAATATTGAATTGGCAAAATGGGAAAAAATGTGGCAAACAAATTTAAGATTGACAGTATCAACAGCATGCAGAGAAAACCAATGTAAGATGTTTTATAGATGGGATCTTCCTCCAGCATGTTTTGCAAAGATGTCCCAAAAAATATCTCCTATATGCGGGAAATGCCAGAAAGCATATGGTACATATTACCATCAATGGTGGACATGTGAGAACACTAAAAAAATTTGGATTAAGATTAAAAAACTGATAGAAGACATAACAAAGAAATATATTGATTGGAAACCAGACATTTTTTTATTGGGAATTATGCCGGGAAACTATTCAAAAGAAATATATTATTTAATAATTCATATTTAATGCAGCTAGGATTGCTTATGCGCAAAAATGGAAAAACAAAAAAATACCAAATGAAAATGAAATTATAAAGAAAATTCTTGATTGTGCCAAAATGGACAAGATGACCAAAGAACTGCAGAATAAGGAGGAAACAGAATATTATACAACTTGGTACAGGTTTTATGATTGGCTAAAAAACAGTAGATTTTCATGGGTATAGGTATGCAGGTCTTGGTGTATTCGGGTCTTTATGTGTGTGTGTGTGTGTGTGTGTGTGTGTGTGTGTGTGTGTGTGTGTAACATTTTTTGCTGATAAATGAAAATAAAGGGAGACTATTATAGATCTATTTTGAGCTATTTTGCTCTTGTCAGATAGCCATACCCTTAGTGGTTTTTGAACCTGGGCAGTCTGCTTGTAAGGCAGCTGCTTGTAAGGAGGATATATACACAGGTGTAAGGATACACACACACACACACACACACACACACACACACACACACACACTGTATGTATGTATGTATATATATATTGTATATATTGTATATATATATATTGTATATATATATATTGTATATATATATATATATATATATATATATATATATATATATATATATATATATATATATATATATATATATATATATATATATATATATATATATATATATATAGTATATATATATATATAGTATATATATATATATATATATATATATATATATATATATATATATATATATATATATATATATATAAAATATATATATATATATATATACACACAGTATATAAACAGTATATATATCAGCAACCTAATCCAAAAAGAAACACCCACTAAAATCCAAGACAGAGAACAAGAAAACGGCAAAGCCCTCCTACCATACATAAAAGGCACCACAGACAGAATCAGCAAGATCCTCCACAAACACAACATCAAGACAGCATTCTGCACAAACCGAAAAATATCCACCATCCTAAGAAACCCCAAAGACAAAACTGAGTTTGAAAATCAAGGAGTATATGAAATTCCATGCACCGCCTGCCCCACCACATACATTGGACAAACCAACAAAAGAATAAGTACACGCATTGAAGAACACAAGAACACAGTCAAAAAAGAGGAACCAGCTTCTTCCCTGGTCCAACATCTTAAAGCCACAGGACATGAAATCGACTTTAAAAAGACCAGAACTATCGCTAAAACTGAACACTTTAACAACAGAATAATCAGAGAAGCCATCGAGATAGAAAAACACCCACACAGCATGAATAAACGAGATGACACCTCCCGCCTACCAGCCATTTGGAAACCCGCCCTTATTGACAAACGAGTCCCTAACACAAAGAATGACACCAGACCCACACTCACGAAAACCACACAGGATGTCACCACCACACATCCACGCAATAAGCAAACCCAAACCCACACCAATGAGGCACGACCACAAACCAGAAGCCATACTACAGCTGCATCATTAGCCACTTTAAACCCCTCCAATCCATACATGAAGCAAACTGACACCCTCCATGAAGATGTGGCACGACCACGAACTCGAAGTCAAACAGCAGCAATGCAGCTCACCAGCTCAAATCCCCCTGCAAGTCAGACTAACCTGAGCACACCCCCAGCCAATCAGAGCACAGCTAACCCCCCAGCCAATCAGAGCACAGCCAAGCCCCCAACCAATCAGAACACACCTCCAACCAATCAGAACACAGTCAAGCTCCCACCCTATCAGTTCAAACCCCAACTGGCAGTTAAAAGGAAGAAACAGCAGCAATCTCACATTGCTCCTAGAAGCAGGAAGCAGAAGACACCAGCCTGAAGATGATGAATGAGACTTCATTGAAACGTCGCCAAGACACTTCCAATTTCACGCGGGAGAAAACCTGAATACCGAAAGACCTACATACAAACACCCGCGAAAACCTCAGAAAACAAACATATATATATATATATATATATATATATATATATATATATATATATATATATATATATATATATATATATATATATATATATATATATATATATATATATATATATATATATATACATATAACGTAAAAGATTTGTATGTAAATAAATGTATATAGAAACTGAAGACTGAAAATGTAATTTAAAATTCCATAAAAGAATTAGCTGAAATAGGATAACAGATAGAACAGAAACTAGAAATATATGGTGGAAAATTGAAATATATCACAAATGTATTAAATATATTCAAACTAAATGACAAATATAGGAAAAATGTGTAGAGCTATAACCTAAATAGGAACTGCGCTTCCTATCAATGTATGTTTGTATGTTCTGTAATGTCTTTATGTATATAATAAAAATATAAAAAGATATGATAGAAAACAAATGCAGAAATACTTTTATCATACCACCTTAAGCTTTTCTGAAAAAAAAAAGAATTATCTTATCTGCTAGGTACTTTGCAGGGACAAAATTTAAATGAGGCTCACAGATCACACTCATATGTGAAATTTTACTTTGGCAAACCTAATTATGAAAATAGGTTTAAGTTTTAAGTCTGACAGGAATGATTGCAGATTAAGTCAATATAATGCTTTCCAAACAATATGACCTATTGATTTCATGTGGGAAGAATAAATGTAGAATTCAGTTACCGGTACTTGTACTTTTCTATTGCACCTACTGGTACTACTAGCACAGTGATTATCTCTAGAGATCAATATAGGCAAGTCTTTCAACCTACCACATTGCAAAGTATTGCACATCATCTTTGACTGCATGCTAATTCATACTTAAGTCTTATAGGAATACAAATACAAAATATGGATTATTCATTGTATTTTGGAACTGTATGAGCATAGCAATGAATAAAAGTAAAATAGCAAAAGAAAATATTGCAAGTAGTGGGTTCTAAAACTCTTTGCTACCGGTTCGCCAGCACGCTCGCGCATGACACTTGCCTTTGCAAATTGAGCGAGCATGTTTTATTATTTCTGCTGTCTTATAATTATGTAGGTGTTTCTTATATTTTTATTATTTGCTTCTAAGCATCTATATAAACATACGCCTTTGGTTTGATGCATGAATTGCCACCCAATTTTCAGTAAAAAATTTATGTAGCTCTTTAAGTGTGTCTTGGATTAGTCACCCTATCTGTTCTCTTGAATCTGGAGATATTTCTTTTCATATTTCCCTTGCCTATTCATTACCAGGGTAGACTACTGATTTGCTTGGCAGGGCAATTTGCTGGTTGTTCATCCATGTGAATGCACTGTCTCAAGGAGTGTCTCTAAGTACAAGCATGTGTGCATGAGGAAAGGATTTAGTTTCCTAATGGTTTAATGAGTGATAGGATTAAAGTGGAGCTGCTCCTTTTTTTAAGTGTCCCCTTCCTCTTTTCCCTCCCCCATTCCTACAATTACAACACTAATTTCAGTAATGGAGCATTAATAGAGTAATGGGCCAACAAAGCCGGCCTGAAAGAACTGTAGAGCTCAGCACAAATTGAGTAAATAAACCATATATTAGATTTCTAAACAATACTTTTAGTCTACTCCCTGGGGAAACAGAGTTGTCAAGACTTACTTAAGTCAGTCTTACAAAGTATATGCAAAAAGAACCATCAATTCATACTCTAAAAAACAATGATGGCTTAAAGCAGTAGTGCATCTCTTTCATACAAACTTACTCAAAATACAAAGAAAGGAAAGGAAGTTAGGGAAATGATCAGTAACAGATGCTCTTCTTATTCTTTCTTGGTGAAACACATATTTACATAAAAAGAATTACTTGCTATTCCAGAAGTTAGTGTATACAGATTCAAAGTCATTAACAGGGTTTATAATAGAAATGTTCAGGCAAAGGTTGAATCATCAGAAATGTTTTACATTTCTGCATCATAGTTAAGATTCCTGCATCAGAGACTAAAAGTTCCCTTCCAATACTTCTCATTTTAGTGAGTATATGGTGATAGTTGCCATGAGTGACTTATGCCTGCTTTTTAGCATTGCTTGTTAATTTCCTCTCACTTTGATTGGTTGTGTGGATTGGGCCCAGGAGATTGGTTGTGTGGATTGGGCCCAGGAGATCTGAATGGCAGGCATGGCAAGGAAGAGACAAAGGTGGTGGTACTGAAAACATGGAGCTTCCCCCAAACCTAGAACTGGAACATGCCTGATGTTAGTTAGAATAAACAAGATTCAGCCTTCACATTATTGACCAAGTTAAAGTGAGCATATATCTTGTTGGAAGAAATGTCCATCTGGGTTCAGTTCCAAGTGGGGAGAAAGACACTGGAAACATGGAGGTTATTTGGAAAGATGATTTAATGGTGGACAGGACCACATGGTTAGAGGTCCTGGGCAAAATAAGCACATGGGGGAGAGAGAGAGAGAGAGAGAGAGGGAGGGAGGGAGGGAGGGAGGGAGGGAGGGAGAGAGATTGATTTACACCCTCTCTTCAGCCCGCCTTAGAGCTTCCTGTTCCTGTGTAAGAAATGTATTCTGATTGGTTGTCAGACTCACATGGGGCCATGAAGGGTAACTTTCTAACTTGGTTGTCCTTGGTATTAGAAATCATTTGGTGGGATTCTATTAATAATTACTGATGTTAACTCCAAGGGTTTATATCCAGAAATCTGGAATATAAATTTTCTTTTCAAAGTCTCCCAGTTCTGAGTCCCAGGCTTGGTTGAATCTTGCTGGGTGATGTAATCTTCCCAGGTGCCATGTGGTGAGATGGGTAGAGGGCTAATCCTATTATGTCCTGAAGGTGAAGGTCTTTTGTGTTGTAGACAAGCTGGTTTCAATACAGTGTCAGAATTGCTCACAGTGGAAAGCATGTCTTGTGCATCCCACTCCTCCTTCTCCTCCTTTCATAGTTTGAGAGCCACCAGTGGTTCTTATGCAATTATACATGCCTGAGATTGACCCAGGATCAGGCACACTAATTATAGTGTGATAATTACTTTAAAGACTCATAATAATAGCTAACAAATATATTTGCTATAATGTTCTCAGTGTAAATATTGTAACATTTTGTGGTATCCCTTTCCACTTATTTTGTGATTTTCCTTTTTGCAATTCTGACCCAATCATTGACTATTTATTTATTTATTTATTTATTTATTTATTTATTTATTTATTTATTTATTTATTTATTTATTTATTTATTTATTTATTTATTTATTTATTTATTGTTCTTATATGCCGCCCTACTCCCTGGGGACTCAGGGCGGTGTACAACATTTAAAGAACAAACTAAACAATATAACACTTTAAAAACAATTTAAAAGATTGTTTAAAAGACAATACAAAACCATGCATACATGGGGGAGACCTAGGCTGTGAAGTTGTCTCAAAATCACCCCGCCTGTAGGAAGAGCCATGTCTTAATGGCTTTTCGGAAGGCCAGCAAGGTGGGGATAATTCGTATATCTTGGGGTAGTTGGTTCCAGAGAACAGGGCCCCCACAGAGAAGGCTCTCCCCCTAGGCCCCGCCAGGCGGCATTGTTTGGCTGATGGGACTCGGAGGAGACCCACTCTGTGGGACCTAACTGGTCAAAGGGAAGTATGAGGTAGGATGCGGTCCCAGAGGTAACCTGGTCCTAAGCCATGTAGGGCTTTAAAGATGATAATCAACACCTTGAATTGCACCCGGAGACCAATGGGCAACCAGTGCAGCTGGCGGAGTATAGGTGTTACGTGGGTGCAGCCGCATTTTGCACCAGTTGAAGTCTCTGGATACTCTTCAAGGGTAGCCCCACGTAGAGCACATTACAGTAGTCCAATCTAGAGGTGACAAGGGCATGAGTGACCGTGAGTAGAGCCTCCTTCTCCAAGTATGGTCGCAATTGGTGCACCAGGCAAACCTGTGCAAAGGCACCCCTAGCCACAGCTGTAAGATGTTGGTCTAATTTTAGCTGTGGGTCTAGGAGAACTCCCAAATTGTGGACCCGTTCCAAGGGAGTTAATTTTTCTCCCCCAAGAACCAAGGAGGGACAGTAGACATAGTCCTTAGGGGGCAGTCTTCTCGGGGTTAAGCTTGAGCCTGTTCCTCCCCATCCAGATTCTGACATCATCCAGGCATCGGCACATTACATCCACTGCCTCCCTGAATTGAAACGGGGTGGAAATGTACCGCTGGGTGTCGTCAGCGTACTGTTGAAAACTCACCCCGCGTACTGTTGAAAACTCCCCCAGCGGTTTCATGTAAATGTTGAACAGGATGGGTGAGAGGACCGAACCCTGCAGCACCCTACAAGTCAGGGGCCTAGGAGACGACCTCTGTCCTCCTGTTAACACCAACTGCATCCTATCGGCGAGGTAAGAGGCGAACCACCGTAAAACAGTGCCTCCCACTCCCACCTCGCCAAGACGATGCAGAAGGATACCATGGTTGATGGTATCGAAAGCTGCTGAGAGGTCAAGTAGAACCAGGATGGAAGAATAACCCCCATCCCGGGCTCGCCAGAGATCATCCATCAGCGCGACCAAGACAGTTTCTGTACTGTAGCCGCGACTGAAACCCGATTGAAAGGAATCTAGATGATCAGTTTCCTCCAATAACCGAAGAAGCTGAAAAGCTACCACCTTCTCAACAACCTTACCTATAAAAGGTAAGTTGGAGACTGGATGAAAGTTCTTCAAATCCGCCGGATCCAGGGAAGGCTTCTTAAGGAGGGGTCTCACCACTGCAACCTTTAAAGGCTGTGGTACGGATCCCTCCCTAAAAGAAGCGTTGATCACTGCCTGGATCCACCCACATGCCACCTCTCTGCTGGCCGAAACCAGCCAGGAGGGGCACGGGTCCAATAAAAAGGTGGAAGAGCTTATCGCACCCACGGCCTTGTCCACGTCATCAGGAATAGCTGACTCAAATTCCTCCCACAACGCTGGACTAAGACTTGCCCCTGTCGAGAAGGAGGCAGAGGGCAAAGCTTGTCCTCTACACTCTGGATTTCTTCGATTTTTACTGACCCTTCAAGGCGCAAGAAGTCTGGAGGACTTCGCGGAGAAGGAGAGGCATCCTGGGTGCTGCAGAGGCAGAGGGCAGCTGCTCGGCGGCAGGGGATTCTCTCCCTAACTGAAGATCGAAGCACTCATTCGTGCTTAGGCATGGCGGGTTTGAAGCTTCAGACTGTCACCCAATAGAGGAAGCTAAATATACAGAGCATTCTACAATCCTCCAGCTTAGAGAAGTGCCTGATTCCCAGAAAAGTGGAGCCTTAAGAGAAAGTGAAAAGCGAAAGTTTGGCGGCAACAATATATCGGCTCCGAAAGGAACAGGTCGGCCAGCAAAAGGGTGAGCAGAGATACTGTAAGATTCTGCCGAAGTGAAAGTGGAGAGTTACAATACGGAGGATTATTGAAAGGAGAAGGAGATTAATTGTGGGGATTTAAAACCAAACCAGGGAAAATTTGGAACTTTGACAATTGAAAACAGAGAACTAAACCCAGTGGATTATAACTAAAAGCGGAAATTGGAGTTGGAGCTGGAAAAGACATCCTTGAGGCTAGACTCCATATTGACTGAACTTTTGCTGACTAATAGCTTCTAAAGACTAAGAAACTTTGGGGAGAAAATCTTCTGTGCTAAGTTTAACTGGACATAATTAAGGTGAAAACATAAAACAATAATAATAATAATAACAACTGTTCCTATTAATAACGAACTGGAAAAAAATTTATTTACTTATATATTTTCAAACATAATTAATAAGAACTTGTCTCTATTGATCCAACCCCAGCTCCTTAAACTTACTCTTTTCTGACTTTCATCTTTTTCCTTTGCTACTTTCACTAACCCTATCTCTTTTATCTCTACGTTATACACAATTATCAATTGTTTACCCTCTTCTTCCAGTTCTACCTTTCCTTTCTGTAAAATTATTTGTTAATACGTATTGCATTTAATATAATAGAATTATAGTTAGAAATAGAATTATATAGAATTATATAGAAATTTAAAGTGATTTAATATCGATATTATAGGATTGTATTCTCAGATAGATTTATCAGTTTCATTTTAGGATTAAGAGTTTTTTGTAACAGATTGTGGTAATAGATTATAACTTTAATATATATAGAACATTATAAGACTTTAGAGTATAAGATTAGATGTTAAACAATTGAAAAGAAACATTTCATTTTGTTGAACAATATAGATTATCATTTATTAATATTATTGAATGAGAATTTGGAGTAGAATAACACAAATACTAGGGGAACAAAGTAAGATAATCAACGAAGTGTTGACTATAACCACCACATCCTTAAAAGCAGGAAGAAAAGCAGCTTCGAATCCAACTGTATCAACACCTTCTTCAGCAAGTCAACGCTCCATAGACGAAATGCTGACTAGTGAAAAGAGTAACAGTGCATCTTTGATGCAATCCATGAACACCACTTTAAATATGGTGCAAGAGACAATGTTAAAATTCCAGGAAATGATGTCAGCAAACCAGAAAGAAACAAATATGAACTTTCAAAAATTAGAAGGAAAAATAGAAACTCTACAAGGTGCAATTCAAAAAAATGAAATATGAATACAATCAGTAGAAGTTAGATCTGATAAGACGGAAAAAAAGATAGAAAATTTAGATTTGAATTTTATGAAAACAAAAAAGGAGCTACAGAATACAATTATTAATTTGGAAATGAGACGTTGTACTTACCTGAGACGTCCATTCTCGTCGGGTGGAGCTAGCCGCCAAGATTGGGTATTGGCACAGCCTTCTAGCCAATGGTGACTGAGTCTGGAAAAGTATAAAAGGTGGCTCTAGGCCTAGTTCCCCCTCTTTTGACGAGGGACAAATGCCAGACTCGGCGTGCCATCATCAAACACATTTTATTAACTTTCCAACATGGGAGAACAATAACGTTGCTAAATACCTAGCCTAACTACCTATATGCATGGAGGAAAAAATTCAATCTTTATTGCTACACCTATATACCTAATGATCTATACAAGAATTGAATCCCCTTGTCCAGCCAGAACACGAGTAGAAGGGAGGGACTTGGCGGCTAGCTCCACCCGATGAGAATGGACGTCTCAGGTAAGTACAACGTCTCATTCTCCATCGTGGGTGGAGCTAGCCACCAAGATTGGGACATACCAAAGTAATTCAGTCCCTAGGGTGGGCCTCCTGGTTCTGGCTGGGGCCGCCGCCCTCCAATGTTACCTGTTCCAGTACCCTGCACCCAAAGTCAGCCTCCTGAAAGACAAAGGCGTCCAGTCTGTAGTGCCAGACAAACCGCGTTGGAGAGGACCATGTGGCCGCTCTGCAGATCTCCTCGATGGAAGCCTTCGTGTTCCAAGCTGCAGTGGTGGCCGCACTACGTGTGGAGTGGGCAGTAATCCTGGTGGGTCATGGTAAAGACATCTGTTCATATGCAATGTTAATGACAGTACAAATCCACCGACCCACCATGACTGAGGATGCTTTCCGCCCCAATGAAGAGTGGTGGAAAGATACGAACAAGGCCTCAGTTTTGCGAAAGGCAGAGGTCCTTTGTATGTAAGTGTCCAGTGCGCGCCTCACGTCCAGGAGGTGCCACTGTCTTTCAATGTCTGAGGATGGAGAAGGGTAAAAGGAAGGTAATACCACCTCCTGAGCCCGGTGAAAGTAAGAGTTTACCTTTGGCAGAAAGGTGGGATCCAACCGCAATACTACCCTGTCCTGGTGGAAAACACAGAGGTCACTTCTGATGGAAAGGGCTGCCAGTTCGGAGATGCAATGAGCAGATGTGACCGCCACCAGGAAGACCACCTTGTACATCAGGTGGCCCAGGGGAATGGATTGCAAGGACTCAAAGGCACCCCCCGTGAGTGCTAGTAACACTTTGGACAAGTCCCAGGTGGGGTACCTGTGCACCACAGGAGGGCATCTATTCACTGCACCCATAAGGAACCTGGAGATCAAGGGGTGAGCAGAGTTTTCCCAGAGAGGGGCAAAACAGCACCGTGGATAGGGCAGCTATTTGGCGTTTGAGGGTGCTTGGGGAAAGACCCTTAGCTAGCCCCTGGCATAGGAATTGAAGGACGTTTATGACCGAAAGATCCAGTGGGGAATAGCCCTCCCTAGCACACCAGGAGCAGAAAGCCTTCCAAGAGGCTACATAAATACGTTGTGTGGACGGTCTGCGAGAGTCAAGCAAGACCTCCATGACGTCCTCAGGGATCTGACGGCTCCTCAGAGTGAGCCGCTCAAGCGCCAGGCGGTCAGTTGCAACCAGTGAGGCTCTGGATGCTGCACTGACCCCTGGACCAGCGACCACTCTGTCGGAGGGATCCTCCATGGGGGTGAGACCGACAGGGAGACCAGGTCGGCATACCAAGCTCTCCTTGGCCAGTCGGGTGCCAGAAGTACCATCTCGGCTCTTTCCTCCAGAAGTTTCCGGATGACCTGCGGGATGATGGGGATGGGGGGAAAAGCGTAAAGCAACCCCTTAGGCCAGATGCAGTGGAGGGCATCTACTCCTTCCGCCCCCTGAGTTTGATACCGGGACAGAAACCTGGCCAGCTGGGCATTCCCCGGGGTGGCAAAAAGGTCCATTATTGGCTGACCGAACCTACCCACAAGTTGGCAGAAAAGATCTGGGTGCAAACTCCACTCAGAATGGTCTATCTGGTTCCGGCTGAGCCAGTCCGCCCTGATGTTGTTTACCCCAGAGATATGTTCAGCAGAGAGAGACAGTAGGTGTTGCTCTGCCCATAGCCCCAACTGCATGGCCTCAGACATCAGCTGTCCAGACATGGTCCCACCCTGTCTGTTTATGTGGGCCTTGGTGGCCACATTGTCAGTAAGGACCATTACATGAGAGTTTTCCAGAAGAGGCCTGAACTGCTGCAGGGCAAGGAACACAGCACGTAGTTCCAAAACGTTTATGTTGAGGGTCGTCTCAGTTAACGACCATGTGCCCTGTGCCACCTGCGCCTCCGTGTGTGCCCCCCAACCCGATAGGCTGGCATCAGTGGTGACTATGATTTGTCGTGGGGGAAGGAAGCAGGTGCCCCTGTTGATTGCAGAGGTGGTCCACCAAATCAGTGACTTCCTGACTGAGGGCTGGAGTCTCACTTTGACTGGGGAATGGGCTCTTCCCTGACGCTGGTAGGGGAGAAGGAGCCATTGGAGGTCCCTGGAGGGTAAGTGGGCCCATGGGACAATATGAATGACGCATCACCACCATGGACCCCATTGACCTAGCTTGGACATCCGCTTGAGCTGCTGATGATTGAGCAGCAGGTTGATTTTGGTTTGTGGGTGGAGCTGTCTGGAGTGTGGGGCTATCTGGTTCCAAATGCCAGAGGGAGCTAATGATAATTCCCTCGCATCCAGGGAACTCCTGTCCCCTAGGTTCCCCTTCCTGGGGGATGCTAGGTAGGAATGAGTAGGGTAGAGTACTCTGGATTGGGTAATTTCCTTTGTAAAAGGCATCATTTTAAAACTCAACTCCAATTTACAAATCATGTTCTCTTTGTCTTAAAGTTCAGTTCATGAAAAAAAAATCCTGATATTTCAAATACTGGAAAAAATTGATAGTTTGTATATAGTTCCAGTTATGCTGGGCTTACAGACTCCAGAAAAAAGCTTGGTTTTAAACTGTTACTGGAGTGAATGCTCACTAGGCTGATTTGTTCCTTTTATGTGAGATCTGTAACTTACTACTTCTAATTCTGCTGAAAGCCCTTGTTCAAGCCATTTTTAAAATATAGATAGAATCTTCATTCTAAGTTGATATGTTTGGCTTGTTATTGTGATATATGAATACCTGAACATGCTTTAACAGGTACTCCTGAGGCAGACCTACAGACAGCTAATCTGAATTTTTGTAAGCTTAATTCGAATAACATTATCCATATTTATCAAAGGCCTCTGCCAACAAGGTAGGCCTCAAAAAGGCCTGAGTAAATTAGTAGGTCCAAACAGTCACTTAAAATGGCCACCGCCATTAAATGAGGCCAACAACATGGCATTTGCCCTTAGTTGGTCTTTCAAAATGGTCACTGCCCATATTAGGCCTTAAAAATGGCCGCTGGCAAGAAAGGGCATCCAAAATGGCCACCACCCTTGATGTGGCTTCAAAATGGTCTCTGCCCACTTTTGGTATTTGAAACAAAATGGCCACGCCCTTAGTGCCGGCAAGAAAGGGCATCCAAAATGGCCACCACCCTTGATGTGGCTTCAAAATGGTCTCTGCTCACTTTTGGTATTTGAAACAAAATGGCCATGCCCTTAGTGCCTTCAATTCTGAGGGCAATCAAAATGGCTGCCACCTTATGGGAGGCTTCAAGATGGTCACCGGCACTCTCAAAGGCTGCCTGCACACTTACCAGGCTGAAGACAAGCAGAGCAATGCAGAGAAGCTCAAATGGAAGCAGACAGCCCAGGCACTAGAGACAGGTACAGACAGGGCTTTGGATCAAAGGAGCCTTGCCAGATTGCTGGCTCTTGTCAGCCCTTGCACAGAAGGCAAGTTAAGTAAAGGAGGCCTCAAAAGAAAAAAGAGAAAAAAAATTTTTTTTGAAGTGGGTGGTCCTGTGTAATTCAAAATGGCAGCCACCCACGAGGCACTCCTAAAATGGCTGACTGTCTCCTGAGGCAATTAGTTCCAGCAGAGGAGAAAAGAGTCTGCTAAGGCCTAGCCACTAACTGTCAGTTTCTGGGTCCCCTGGAGTAATGTGGATGGCAGAGATCATCTTGCCTGGGAGGGAGGGCAACAGGTTCAGTGGAACTGAAGTTTGGCGCAGAACTAGCTGTGCTAAGTCCAATAGACTGTCTCTCCATTCCTGGGACAGGTACACCTTACACTCCAGTGAGTCAATAATGGCCCCCAGATGAATGATTCTGGTGGAGGGAATGAGTTGGCGCTTGGTCCGATTGACCAAGGAACCATGATGAGTGAGGGTAGTGAACACCACCTGGACATCTCTCTCAGCCTGAGAAGGAGAGGCAGAGGAGATGAGGATGTCATCCAGGTAGCACTGGACCCTGATGGGAATAGACCGTAGGTGGGCGTTCAGGGCAGCCAGGACCTGGGTGAATACCCTTGGTGCGGAGGATAGGCTGAATGGAAGTGCCCCATATTTATAATGCACCCCTGCATAGCACAACCATAAGTATTGGTGGTGAGATGGCCGAATTGGGATGTGGAGGTAAGCCTCCGAGAGATCTATGGATGTGAGTAGATCTCCCTTCTGAACACTTGCCAGAATTGATTGCAGGGTGTGCATTTTGATTTTGTTATGTCTGATGGCAGCAGCCATGCAGTCCTGTGCTTCCCTGGATTGAAGGGGATCCCGCCTGGTGACCTGTCTCTTGCGCCCCTGAGTGGGACCCTCGATGACCGGCTGGGGACCCCAGACCTCAGGTTCAGCTCTGCCCAGTGAAACGTTGTCCAGAGACAGCGTGTCGGGTGATCGAGCTGGGTGCTGGCTACGGTTCTGTGTTGGAGCAGATAGCGAAGCCCGATGGCTCCCTGAGGCTGGCTGACCAGATGACTTTGCTGAGGCCTTGGACTTGTGTGGTCTGGCCGTCTTGTCTGGGGATTGTGCCCTAAGGGGAGAGCGATCCCTAGGTGGGGAGGATTGGGTGGCCCTTGAGGGGCTCCTGACCTCTGTATTGGCCCTGTGAGACTTTGTCTTGGCCTTTGCCTTTGATGGCTTGTCTGCCATTTCTTTCCTGTGAGAGGAAAAAAGACAAGAAATGAGAGGGAACAAAACAGGTCACAAAGGCTTTTGGCCCTGTGGGTGTGTCTGAGTGAATCCAAAATGGCGGCCGGCCATGAGGTCTATTCAAAATAGCAGCCGCCTCCCCATGAGGTAAGTATGCCCAGGGCTGACCTCCCTCTGGGGCTCACCAGACCCCTCAACCCCTTTGGGGACCCCCTCGGGACACAACAGTGGCTTGGGGGGGTGTTTTACCCTCTCTCAATAGGTAGATGCAGCAGACGTTTGTTTCAGGCCTCCTGAACGGCCGCAAGCGGTTGTGACAGGAAAGGCTCCCTCAGCTCACAGAGTCAGTCAGCAGCAGTCCATCCTCTTCCGAAGGCTCGTAGGCTGCTGCTCTTTAGCGAGGATGGCTCCAGACCCCCTGTCTCACCGCTTGCAGGAAGTGGCTTGCAGGAAGGGCTGACAGGCAGGCAATCGAGTTTTAAAGGTCTCAGCCGAGCTGTGGGTCAAGGCTCCGATCGGCAAGTCTCTTAATTTGTTGACCTCTCTGCCTGTTTTTGGAGGTTTATTTGCCTTATAAGAGATAGTTAACCCCTTAGAATTGGGGGACTACTCATTGGACCGCTAATTGCGCTTATTAAGGAACAGAATTAAGGCCAAATATGGGCAAGTAGAAATTGTTCAAATGCAAATAGAGCCCAGGCCTGCACAAAAACTGTCACGAGGCAGTGAGTAAGGCCTTCCTCACGCAGTCATCCAGGATATTCGGCAAATAGCTTGCCAGCCTCGTGCAGAGCCCAATTATAGGTGGTGACAGGGGTCACCACAGTCCCAGGAGGTCAAATTTGGGACTGTTCCCACTCCCTCCAGGCCGGAAAAGGATGTTATTTCAAAGGTGGAATTAATTTGCTGATGGATTGGGCCTCAGCTGGAGGGGCGAGCAGCAGCAGGCCTAAGGCCTAGCTGCCTCTCCCAAGGCTAGAGAGCGATGGTACCTGGGGCTCGTTAGGGAATTTACAGTTCAGGATTCCAAGATTCAGGAACAATTAAGGATAGATACTCGGATTTTTGATGAAAAAGGCACTAGTCGTTGGCTATGACTGAGTCAAAAGAGGGGGAACTAGGCCTAGAGCCACCTTTTATATTTTTGCAGACTCAGTCACCATTGGCTAGAAGGCTGTGCCAATACCCAATCTTGGTGGCTAGCTCCACCCACGATGGAGAATGGACTTTTCAGCATTTTACCTGCGCTTTCAAAATGTTATAGAAACTAAGGATGAAGATTTAGAAGAACTGATGAATGGAATAATTGCAAAGATTTTACAGAAAGATAAAAATGATGTGATAAATGAAATTGATGAAACTTACCGGGTATTTACAAGCTATGCTAAATGACATCAACTCCCTAGGGAAATTCATGTTTGCAAGGAAAAAAATTAGAGACTTGGTATATATGGAAACAAGGGAGGGAACGATTACATATAAAGAGAAAGAAATAATAGTTCTGAAACAAATACCAAGAAGCGTAAGGGAATTGAGAAAAGAATATAGATTCTTGGCTAACCTACTGGACAGAAAAAATATTCCCTTCCGATCGTTAACCCCAGAAGGAATGTCTATTTCCTGGGAGGGGAAAAGAATCAAAGTAGAAACAATAGATAGTGCAATGGAAATCTTTGAACAGATAGGAGAAGTAGAGGGGGACTCCCAGGCAAGTGTAAGATCTGAACCAAACATTCAGGAGGGAAGACAGGATCTAAGAGAGGAAGAGGAAGGGGATAAAACCAAAGAAGTAGAACAACCGAAACCAAGGGCAGCCCGAACTAGAGCGCAGAAAGCAAATAAAGTAAACTAGTACCGGGAGCAGAAAGAAGAAATAAGAGAACTTAAGGAAAATGCAGTTAATATCTCTTAACATCCAGGGATTAAATGATACTATTAAAAGGAGGAAAACACTAGCAAAACTACTTAAGCAAAAAAAAAGATATTGTATGTTTATAAGAAACACATATTAAAGGAAAAGATAGAAAACTTTTAGAATACTTGAAACTTGACGAGCTATATACTGCATCAACAGACAAAAAGAAAAGGGGAGTTGCAATATATATTAAAAAGGAATTTAAAAGCAGAGAAATATATAGTGACCCTAAGGGGAGGATATTAATGGTGGAAGTAGAAGTAGAAAATACAAATATCTTGATTATAAACATCTATGCCCCTAACAAAAAGCAAAAAGAATTTTACAAAAAATTACATACAAAAATTTTACAAACGGAGCACAAAAATATATGTATAACTGGGGATTTTAATGGAATAATTGATGGGGTTAAAGATCATGCCGGGGATAAAAAGAAGAAAAAAGCTACACTACCTAAAACCTTTTTTGAAATGATGGAGGAACTAAATCTCATTGATATTTGGAGAACGCACAATCCAAGGGAAAGACAATTTACCTTTTATTCACACCCACATAAAACATACACGAGAATAGATATGGCCCTGATATCAAGTCAACTTAACAAATCAGTACAAAAAGTAGAGATAACACCTAATATCTGGGCTGACCATAGTCCCATCAATATAATATGGAAACACACAAGGCAAATCAATAGAAGATGGACTTTCGATACCCAATTAATACAAGATAGATATTTTACAAAAATGATAGGAAAAGAATTAGAATTATTTATATTAGAAAATAAAAAACAACCAACATCTACACAAAACCTGTGGGACACTTTGAAAGCATACACGAGAGGTCTAATAATATCATATACAGCGGAAAAAAGCAGATGCACTGTCCAGAAAGCCACAATACAATTGTGTGAAATCAGAGGTATTTAAACCTATAGTACAAACTAATCAATTGGCAGCCAAAGTAATCACCAGGTCCCAAGGAGGAAAAGACGCATTGAGGAACGCAGACACCACTCACGCTTTTAAACAAGCATTAGCCAACGATGAATGGTTTTTGAACCACAAATCCAGTTGCGTGATGAAAGATGAATTAGCTTGGGTAGGAGACAAACTTTATGTACCCGCTAGCCAAAGATTACGTTTAATGGAAAGGTGCCACGACTCTAGATTAGCTGGACACTTTGGTTTTGTAAAAACTTTACACTTAATAAAGAGACAATTTTGGTGGCCTTCGTTGAAAAAGGACATAGAAAGCTATGTAGCGAGTTGCCCCATTTGTGCTGCAGCAAAAAGACGACAAGGGAAAACTCCAGGACTTCTACAGAAAGTAGCTGAGCCGTCAGCCCCATGGGAAGAAATTGCTATGGATTTTATTGTAGAACTACCGGAAAGTGGGGGAAACACGGTCATTTGGGTTGTGACAGACTTGTTTTCAAAACAAGTACATTTTATTCCTTGCCAAAAGATCCCAACTGCCAAAGGCTTGGCTAGACTGTTTCTAATACACATTTATCGTCTTCATGGAGCTCCTAAAAGGATAATCTCAGATAGGGGAGTCCAATTTACCTCCAACTTTTGGAAGGCGTTTTTGGGCCTACTTGGTACCGCCCAAGGATTAAGCTCCTCCCATCACCCCCAGACAAATGGTAATTGCGAGAATTTGAACGGCGTTCTTGAACAGTATCTAAGATGTTTTATTAATTTTCAACAGGACAATTGGACTGAACTTTTACCATTTGCAGAGGTTGCATTTAATAACTCTGTACATTCAAGTACAGGTTTTACACCTTTTAGAGTAGCCACGGGGCAAGACTTCAGCCCAATGCCAGAACTACCCATAGAAAAACCCACTATCCCCTCACTTAAGGAGTGGATAGAAAATTTGCAAAACACATGGCCAGTAGTCACGTTGGCTTTAAAGGAAGCTAGAGAGGCTTTCAAAATTCAAGCCGACAAGAAAAGAGTAGAGCCTAAACCTTTCCATGTTGGGGATAGAGTATATTTATCTACAAAATTCTTGAGATCATTACAACCATCAAAAAAATTAGGGCCTAAATTCATTGGACCTTTTTGCTATTAGCAGGATCATTAACCCAGTAGTGGTTGAATTGGCTCTTCCAAAAACACTTAGACAAGTCCACCCAGTATTTCACATTAGTTTATTCAAGAGAGAGGTAACCTCATCACTTAGACCGGTGGTAGCTGCACCACCTGCCCCAATCATGATAGAAGGGGAACAACACTTTGAAATCAAGGAAATTCTTGACTCTAGGATCCACAGAGGGAAGATCCAGTATTTGATATCTTGGAAACATTTGCCTTCCTCACAGAACGAGTGGGTCACTAAACAACATGTTAAAGCTCCCATCTTATTGAGAAGATTTCACTCCCAATACCCTAACAAACCTTATTAATACACCATAATTGATTCTGCTTATGTCTTACAGGTGGACCTTTTTTTCTCTTAAGGGGGCAGCATGTCAGACTCCAGACTCTGCCATTCAAAAGGAGAAGGGGGGTCTTGGTCCTGCTTAATCAAAAGGTTATAACAGATATCCGGATCCTAGACACCTGGGAACCTTCTCATCTTAAGATAGGGTTTTATGAGGGGCAATGCAAGTCAGTTGAACGGAAGGGGGCTGGGAACGTATAGCCATCTGGATTCTCAGGAAGGAGTTTCACACTTGTGGATTGATTGTGTTTGATTCCTGCTAAATGGGGAGGGGCATTAAGGTTAAATATGCTTGCCTTGCCTGAAGGCATTTAGACTTTGCTTTGAATGAATGGATTGTCATACAATTGCTAATTAAAGGAATCCTTTTGAAAACACTGACTCAGAAGTTTGTACTTTGAATGTGGTTGGGAAGGCAATCCTTACACGGTCTTCCAGTAGAGTTCTACAAGATAGTTAATGAAACCATTCAACAATTACAATTAGAGTTATATAACGAAGTCTTGACTAAAGGGAAGATTCCAGAGTCATGGAAAGAGTCACATATCACCACATTATTGAAAGAGGGTACCGAACCAGATTTGATCCAAAATTATAGGCCAATCGCGTTGTTAAACGCTGGCTACAAAATTTTCATATGTATAATGGCGGAAAGAACGAAAAAAGTATTAAATAAAATTATTCATCTTGACCAAAATGGATTTTTACCCATGAGGCAAATTAGGACAAATTTGAGAATTGTATTAAACATTTTGGAATATTACGAAGCGCATCCAGAAAGGCAAACAGCCCTTGTCTTTCTGGATGCGCAGAAAGCATTTGACAACGTTGATTGGCAGTACATGAAATTATTAATTTAAAAAATGGAATTCGGCGACAAATGTTTAAAAATGATAAAAACAATATACTCTTCCCAATCTGCCAAGGTAATAAATGGAAGTGTAACCAAAACTTTTCAGATAAATAAGGGAGTAAGACAGGGATGTCCATTGTTGCCTCTACTTTTTATACTGTCTTTGGAAATACTACTAAATAAAATTAGGGACAATTCGGACATTAAAGAACGAAAATCAAAAGAGAAAATTACAAATTACAAGCATTTGCAGATGACTTAGTATTTTTTCTGGAAGATCCGCATGAATCTGGAATAGCCTTACTCAACGAAATAGAAAAATATGGAGTAGTAGCCGGACTAAAAATAAACAAACAAAAAACTAAATTATTGACTAAAAATATGACAAGGAAACAAGAGGGACGATTAGGAAAAGAATTAGGCCTACAAGTAGTGAAGAAAATCAAATATTTAGGTATTAATTTAACAAACAAATGTTCATCTATAAAAGATAATAATTATAAAAAACTGGTATATCAAATAGAATTAGATCTTAAAAAATGGGAAAAACTACAAATTTTATTTTTAGGCTGAATAGCTATCATTAAAATGAATATTTTGCCCAAACTATTATATTTATTTCAGACAGTTCCAATCAAATTAAACTCAAAATTTTTTGTAAATCTGAATAGGATAACCACCAAATTTATTTGGCAACACAAAAAAATCAAGAATTCAAATTATCGACCTACAAGACAGTAAAAGTAGAGTAGACTCCCGGACTGGAAATTATACTACACCGCAGCATCTTTGGTATGGATAAGAGACTGGATTAATCTAAATAACAACCGTACTCTAACTTTGGAAGGCCATGATTTACTTATGGGGTGGCACTCATGCCTATGGAATAAAGGGAATATATCAATTTTTTTCCAGAGACATGCAATTAGAGACGCGCTTATTACAACCTGGCAAGAAATAAAAAGAAAACACTATATTAAAATTCCAAATTGGCTTTCTATAACAGAAGCAATTATATACCCAAACACAACTGATAAGAGTAAAAAGGTAAAATATAAAGACATATTGGATGGAACCGGTAAATTAAAAGACAGAGATGAACTACAAAGACTAAATATAAACATAGACTGGTGGCCTTACTCACAGATAAAATCTAGATATAAGACAGATATAGAAGAATACGGAATTGAATTGGAATCCAAACCATTAGATAAAATATTGATTGGCCCAGAAAACAAAATTATCATAAAATTATATAACTATTTACTACAGCAGGAAAGATTTGAAGATATCGTAAAAGGTCCTATGATAGCATGGGCTCAGAACATAGGACACAACATCCATTTGGCAGATTGGGAACAGATATGGAATAGAAATCTTAAAATATCTAGATCAGTAGCATACAAAGAAAATTTTTACAAAATGAGTTATAGATGGCATTTAGCCCCAATTAGACTTGCAAAAATTTATCCAAATTTGAATCCTATATGCTGGAAATGCAAAAAAACACAGGGTACCTTCTTTCACATGTGGTGGTTGTGCTCAGAAACAAAAAAAAATTGGAACATAATTCATAAATGGTTATCAGAAATATTCAATGAGATATTAGAATTCACTCCAGAATTATTTCTCCTCGGCATATTTAAAAAAGACTATCACAAAGATATCAAGTACTTAGTCCTCCATATCACAACTGCAGCTAGGATAACCTTCGCATAATTTTGGAAGAATACAGAAATACCTCCGGAAAATGTAATAGTTAAAAAAATCTATGAGTGTGCAGAAATGGAAAGATTAACAATGTACTTAAGGGGCCAAAGTGATTCGGATTACTACAATATCTGGGGAAAATGGTACAAATGGATTAAATTAAGAAGGGAAGAAAAGAAACAGTGAAATTATAGACTGTAAAATGTAAATATGTAAATTAAATTATATGTGTAATTAAGATAAGTGATATAGAATCTAACTGTAATAAGGAATATGTGAAAATGAAAACACTGTGTATGATTGTAGAAATGCTTTAGGAAATATGGAAATTGTTATTTTAAAGAAAAATGTTGAAAATCAATAACATTTAATTTAAAAAAAAAGACTTGCCCCTGTCAACTCAATGGGCTCTGTCCAGCCGGAGTCCAGGTTCGACCGAATCTGAGCGACTTTATCTGTCAGAACTGAGTGAATTCCTCAGCTCTACTGTGCAAGTGTTCCTCACTCCCCCCTTTAGCAAGGAGGGAGCAAGTCACCCTAAACCAGGCAGCTGGGCGAGAATCTGCGGATTCAATAAGAGCGGAAAAATGAGATCGTTTTGCCGCCCCTAGCACCACTAGATAAGACTTAATGAAAGTTCTTAGAAGTGTTTGGTCGGATTCAGTTTTACTGGCTCTCCAGCGTCGCTCCAGATGTCTCTTGTGGTGCTTCATCTCCTGGAGCTCCTTGGTAAACCAGGGGGCTTTCTGGGATCCACTGCCACGGAGAGGTCGCAAAGGCGCAATCCGATCTAATGCCCCTGATGCTGCTGTGTTCCAGGCAGCCACCAGGGACTCAGACGAATTGTGGACTAGGACATCCTGGAAATGTCCATTTCCTGGACATCCCTCTAACTCACTTCTCAGATTTTAAGTAAGATCAAGTAAAGCATACTTTTGCTGCTTGGAATTGTCAAGGTTCAGAATTTTTTTAAAAAAAATTATGTACATTCTGAAAGTAAGTTAATATTTTAATAATTAATTTGTTCTGGATTTTTGCATCAATTCCAGTTCAGTTTTTCAAAAGTAAATGAATGAGATATTAATGTAATGGCTAAAGTTACACAGTTTGCATAAGAAAGCACTTACCTTCTGCCAGCTAAGCACCAATTAGGACTGTAATTTCATACCTATTCAAATGGAAATAAGCTCCATGGAACAGAATGGTTTCACAATATATTGGAGTTACTGTGCGCAGACATCTACTATAAATCAGAGCAATAACT